>LPNX010627943.1:6265-75607 GCA_001517045.1 Pseudotsuga menziesii
CGTGCTTGCTGTGATTGGTGTAATGGGGACACAGTAGCTTCCTTACCCTTCCCATAGTAGGGATCGAAACGTCGAGATTTGCGAAATCATCCAATGTAGCTCCTTTTTATTTACAATTCTCCACTGCGTAAATGACTACTTTCATAAATACTAGTTACTAGTAAATTGTAATAGTAATAATTATGTAGTTTGTAGATTGATATCTATCATAAATTTGTTTGAATATCATCATTGTCAAGCAATAACAACTTCTTATAGGGTGCTAGCTCAATGGTAGAGCGCCTGCCTAATTATAGGCAGGAGGTTGGTGGTTCGATTCCTCTGTGCCCTATCATAAATTTGTGACTACAAATATGACTAAATTCACATATATACGACTATTAGTAGCTAATTTCTCGTATCTTAGTCGTATTTAACTTAGTCATTAATATGTCAACATCTAGTAGTTTATTTAGTCGTATATTTGGTCATTAATGGTTGCAATCAGTGACTAAATCAGCGACTAAATCAATGATTAACTCAGTGACTAAATCAATGACTAAATCTTTGACTAAATCAATGACTAAATCATTAACTATCAATGACTAAAACAATGACTAAATCGTTAACTATCAATGACTAAAGCATTGTCTATCAATGACTAAATCATTGTCTATCAATGACCAAATCAATGACTAAATCAATGACTACTAAGTCAAGCTATTAATGACTAGTGAAATACGACTAGCTATAAGATAGTGGTAATTTGATACTATTAGTCACCGACTCAAAAATAGTCGTTTATAGCCTGATTTTAGTCGTTTTTTTAGTCATTAATTTCTCATTTTCTACTAGTGGCCTAGCCCAGGGACTACCAAAATGCTGCAGCTTTCCACATTCACATTCTTGAACTTAAAATAATGTTATTATCTTTCCTTTCCTTTGTTGGTGTGGTATTGTTATGATATTTAGGTCAAGCTGAAGCCAACTTATTATAATTCTTTCCCTCCCGTGATTTCCTTCATTCTAACAAGCATATATACATATATATTGATTTCCTTCTGTAATGATTATAACAAGCATATATAGAGAGAGAAACAGATTGTATGGGTAGTAATTAATCGTTATATGTATTAGAGAATTGATGTGATTAATGTATGTATGAAGCTTTTGAATCCTATAGCACAGTTTAAATTTTATTCTGTAAGGTGTGTGTCGTATATAAGTTAATAATAATTTTTATGTTTCCACTGCCGACAAAACTTACAACTTACGTTGGTTTGGTTGATTGACAGTAAGCTAAGAAATTTGATTAAAGAGGATTCCTGGATTCCCCTAAGGAACACCTTAAGGGAAGCAAGCCATCGCTTTAAATACTGAAATTAATCTAGAAAAGGAAAAGAAATTCTCTTAAAACGTATCCTTGAGTTTGTAAAAGTTAGCCGTAACAAAAGTTATTTTGAATCGGCTGTAAAATTTTGGTAAATTGACACTATTTTGGATTTAAAAAATAAACATTTATTCTTTAATTATAATTGGGTAGTGTATTTACAGAAATAACCATTAATTCTTTTATTATATTTGGTAGTGTATTTTTACAACTATCTATAAGTAATTAATAATTTTTTTTATAAATAAATATTAATTTGTTTTTGACATTTAATTTGTTATTTGTTTTTTATATTTGGTAGTGTATTTTTACAACTATCTATAAGTAGTAGCCTAGGGATTGCCAAATGTTATGGATTTCCTCTTTCAATATCGCAGACGCCTATCCTAGGGGCTGCCAAATGTTATGGATTACAAAATTCTGTCGTAGGCTTATTATTGGTTAAATAGTTTAACACGTAAATTGTCAATATAAGCTATATTTAGTGTATGACATGTTATAGATGAGTAATTTCATCTTTTGATAAAATAGGTAATTTTGAAATCTCTCATGTTTTCTATTTCAAATCAATAAAAATAGCAATGCAGATTTGATTATGTTTACAGTTTATGTTAATTTGTCTTCTACTTATAGTTTGTCTCAGTTAATGGTTTAAGGTGACTTTCAAAAGAAGAGATTATTTACAATAGTGTTGAAGAATGCAAGATGCAGTTCTCTATGAAGTTCGAACCTTATTGAAAAACATGCAAACTAAGGTCCCCATACCTAATAATGCCATCTTGGTACTATTGTTGGAGGTGACCGCTAAATCATTTATTTTCCCATTTTTTTTAGTGAAAACTTGTATTAATCAAGTTGAAGTCTGAATATTTGAATGGAGGTTATGCCCCCTTTCTATAATACGTCTATTAAACCAAAATAATGATTTCCTCTTCCAAGACTGAATGTCTTGTAACTACATTTTCTTGCAACAAATACATACAAAACCAAAAGGACCTTCCTTGAAGGCGACCCAACCTTCCTTCTCATCACATTATCTAGACATCATAGTGGCATCATCTTCTATCCAAAGAAAGCTTGATAGGTTCCTAAATGCTTTGTTTAATGTCTCGACATTTTTCTTTGATCTGCTCCAGAGTCCAGATTAAGATTGGTTTTCATACTAAAGGTCAAAGGTCAATCTTTATAAATGTAATTTCTGGAACTTAAAAACCACATGCCTTTCAGCGCATTCCTTGACACTATGGAACGTAGGTAGTGTGAAAAATAAGATAAACGGGTTGCTTGGTTGGCTGATAAGAGGGAATGAAAAACGTATTTTATCTATATAAACTGCTTGTGGGATTCCTGTGAGCATACCTAAGTTGGTGGGTAGTAGCATGCAGAAGCATCTTTTCTTTTGTTGCAAGGCATGTTCTAGATGACGGGCCTAACTGTTGTGTTCCATTCTATGTATAATATTGTTTAATCCAAATTCATTTACAAAATTTACTTTACATATTTTAATTGTTGTTTTCATGGATGCTAATTAGGTATAGGTAAATTCCTATTGGTATCTATGTTAAACAATATAAACAACTCTTACAACGTTAAAAGAAACAATATAATGATATTTAATAGCACATACACACACAAAAGATTATCTGCAATAACTTATTTATAATCAATAATACATTTTTCCAATTCAATTCTCCTTTACATATTAATTGGTAGGGTTGCATTGGAGATATAATTTTTTTAGTTTTATCATAAATTGTATATGCATTGCAAATGACATAATGACATATTGTAGGTTCTCATACAAGTGCACAAAGTAGTGTTGTAAAGTCCCAAAAAAAAGGTGTGCAAGGTGTAAGGTATACTTTTAGTTTATCAAAAGCCTTACCTATGTTTATTACTTTCATCGGGCATTATGATATTATCAAATAATCTCACTTGCATACATGCATCTCATACTATATATTCTTAAAAAAGATACATAGTACACCAACAATAGAAAACACGTGAAGACACCTCCTTATTTTATATGTCAAATCAAATTGTGTGGGAACCCCATTTATGTGTTTTTTTACAAACAAGTTGTTAAAATATAATTACTTCTGAAAAGTGATTCTACATTTAAAGCATATGGATTTACTATTTTCATAACATTATTTTTATTTATTTAGTAGATAGATCCATAAATTTATGCAATGTTTCTTGATTGTAACATAAGAACTACACAAACTAACAATCCATTGTCATTTCGATGAGAGAATAATAATTTTCATGATTACTTTTGAAATCCAGATAATCTAATGGCCAATTATGTGAAGAATATAATGTCTTTAAAATATTGTATCAACCATAAGATTTTATTAACTAAAATTTAGTGTTCAACACTTCAAATTGTCTTTCTTGTTGTATATGTCCATATCTCTTTGCTTAGCTTGCAACAAGGTGTTCTTTTATTGCACCCTTAGGTACAATTTCTAGTTTAATTTTTTTTTAGTTTGTGCTATTAAAAAGTGTCATGAGATAGTAGATGTCACTTCTATACCATTCCACTAAAACAATACTATCAAAACCATCACTTATTCCTTTTTTGTCTCTTTGGATAATAACTAATTAATTCTGGTTAAATAGTTTTTTTTTACAATGATTATTCTTTTTATTTATTTATTTGGACAAACAATGATTAAAGTTGTGAGTTAATTATGGAAAAGGGAATTGAACTTGTGTTTACCATATGACGACTCCTTTTGTTAGGATTATTAATCCTCCCTTGTCCAAATTTGGTCATATGTTTAAATCGGGAGTCATGTCTAAATCGGGAGTCCATCCAGTCTATTTTTAGTCACTAGCACCATTGGGTCCACTTGGCCTAATTAGGGCACATGTTTCAGTTACTAAAGTGTGTGGAACACTAATTGAGGCCTACTGCCACTGATTTCACTTACATGCATCAGTTTAGGATCCTCCTAGACCAATCCCTACAATTTAGGAGCCACTGGGAGTGCCAAAACCAACCAAGGTCAGTTCAGTTGAGTTGGTGACTAGTCAAGCTAAGTTAGGAGTTAGTTACATTCAATTCTAGTCCTCTACATTCAGTTAGTGCTAGGTTTGCATGGCTGCATGCAGGAGGGGCGCATTTCTCACCTACCACGGTCAATTATCCTTAGTCAACACTGAATGTAACACTTGAGTTGTGTTTTAGAACTCCGATGAACTCCGGTTATGGTTTAGACAAGGTCAGTTAACTATTGAGTCCTCCGACAGTGATTTAGACAAGGTCTTAGTTACCTATAGTCAAGTAGAGTCTAATCAATTCAAATTTCCTCATGTGGATTCAAATTTCATGTGGATATTTAATCCATTGTACTTCATTGTAATTATTATCTAATTACTCTTTGATTAATGAAAAGCATTCACAGCTCCAAGCCATTTTTGCACTGTTTAATTCTTCAATAACTGAGTAAATTATGTGATCTATCCTGTGAGTTGTGTGTTTGTTGACAGATCTATGTGATCAATTTAATATGGTATCAGAGCCTTAATGGACAAGGCACTTCTCCTCCTCAGATCTCCTACTGGATCATTTTTTAGAAAAATTTCTCCTTCCAGCTCTACACCAGAAGCAGAATGTTTACCACTTAATACCCCAAGTTAAGGAATTGTTGATGAAGCTTGATCAACTATGCTCGGTGTGATGAAAACCTGAAATGTGCAAGCTGTCTGACCTTACGATGCCTTTTTTTGTTTTGCAGGTACAACTTCGAAATGAATTCATCAGTTCCTCTTCTCACCCGATCCTCAGACTATTTTGAATCGAAGGTGAAGATGTTTGTATTTATGAATAGACAATATCTCTATTGGGTATCTGATGGATTTGGTAGAGAGTCTTTTGAGAGCGAAAATGACTGGCTAAATGCAAAGGATGCAGCTTTTGAAATAATTAAACTGGCTCTTTCTCCTAGCTTGCGCTACCTCAGTAGATCTATTAAAGATCCACAAGAACTCTGGACAAGATTGGACAGAACCTTTGGAATGATTGATGAGGATCATAATAGCACTTTGGAGAGCACATCCAGCACCATAATCATCCCTGATCCAAAAATCTCATCCTCCACTCTCTTTGATGAAGTTGTTCAAGATGAAGAAGAAGCAGAAGATTCTACACACTCAATTCGAATTGAAGACAATCTCCATGCAGTGACTCCTTCTCCTGATTCTCCGGAAGTTTATGAGATCTCTGATATCTCATCTCCTCATATGGATGAAATAGAATAATACATTCAAATATTTGATATTGAATAAAAACACTCCTGCACTTCCATGCAAACATTCACTGGTGATTTTCCTTTGAATTCTGTGCAAAATTTGTCAGTAATTGCTTCCGAAAGCGAAGAGAAATTTGATTTTTCTCCCTTTAATGTTGTTTCTGGTGTGCAAATATGTAATACCTTGGATATTTTGGAAGAAATATCAGATTACCAAAGTGATCCATTCTCTTTCCATGATCTAGATCTTCCAACAAATTCCTGCAAGATTGCATGCACCAAAGTTCAGAATTTTGAAGAAGAAGAAAGCTATGCATCCACTGTCTCGGTTAACCATTTATTTGAATATGATATTAACCTTATTGGATCTGATATGATATTATTTAGATATGATATGATATTTCTTGTTTTAATATATCAAATTCACAATCTTTCAGTACTTCTTGTAGTTGTTCTCATCAATGGTGTGAAGAAACAAGTACCGCACGTCTCCTACAAAACTGTTGCTGGGGATTTGATTTCATTTCATAGTTTTGGATCTGTTGTGAACCTATTTAGATATGATTTAATTTCTGATCTGATATTATTTGGTTCATATTTTAAAATCCAAGAGCTTTCATTCATGCTTGTAGCTGCTCTCACCAATTCTGGTGTAAAAAAACAAGTACCGCACTTTCTCTTCAAAATTGCTGATGGGGATTTGGTGTTAGTTTCCTCTTATGAGGTTGCTGATATTTTATTGTGTGATTCATTATCTATTTCAGAAGCTATATCAGACTATGGATCTCAAGCATTCGCTCTCAACAGTCCAAGTGCTTCTCTACCATTGATCACATGCTCATCTCCTCACAGAACCGATAAAGAGGAAGATTTCCTACATCCGCCTGGACACTTGCTCTCAACACTTGGGGATTTTCTTACCACTCATGGTTTGCTGTTCATGTCTGCAACATATCAGTTTCTTGAGTGTTACGGAGAGAAATTCCTATGGCTTGGGGTACCACAACAGACATATTAACTCTAGAAATCAATCATTTCCTATATGCAAGAGAAACCAAACATCTAACACTAAAGGATCTCAATTCGTACCTTATTCCAGATGGTTGATGTAGATCCCTGTTGAGATTTTTCACTCCCACTTGTATTGGCAATTTTCTTCCTCAACACTCAGCAAACAAGACAAGCATGCTATATATAATTGTGTTAGACCTACTCTAGCATATATAATCAATAACACATAAGCATTTAAAAGCATCAATGGATCAAATACTCATTTAAATACACATTATTGGAGAGGAAAATATATTTCTATTTATATAAAACAGAGATTACAATAGTGACAACCTCTGTCAGCACGTCTGCGAATCAGAGAAACTGAGTAAAAGGCAAGCTTGGGAAGAACACAAAGTGCTCCAAGGGACAAAGGGATGCAGACTCAAGTATAAGCTCAGGAAACAATGGACTATAGTTTTCTTTCTCTTCAATTCCTCTCCCTTCAATGTATCCAAAGGGTTCCTTATATAGTGCTTCAATGGGGTAATGGAAGGTCAAATCTGAGCGATCTCAAGGCATATGGAAGGCCAAGAGACACATGACTTGGATCCACATCAAGGAAAACTCCAAAATCATTTGGCCTTTTGCACACATCCCGATGTACATGGGTTTAAGGGTCAAATCCACGTATATACGCAAGAAAGGGATTAAAATTCATGTATGGAAATTATTGCATGTTTTTAGGGATGATCTTGGAAACATCAAAGGTACAAAAATGGTCCATGGGGTCTAAAGAGTCTGCAGAGGGACAGGGAACCATAAAAGTGTGATCCACCATGTGTGGTAAAATCAGCTGTAACATTGAGTGTTCTTCACATGTTCTGAATCCTCAAGAACCTTTTCTCACTTATCATATGACTTTAGTTTCTCTACATGGGTCCAGTATTCATCTGACAACTGTCTATATTTTTTATTTAGTTGAGCATATCATTCTTCTTCCAAAGAAGAAGATTCCTCCAGACATAATGATGGAGAGGTTCACATGCTAGGCCACAGGATACCTGTGCACAGAAGAACCAGATTGATCCTTATTCTACCTGCTTAATTAGAGGGGAGGCTTTTTTTCCCATGTGGTTTTTTCCCCAGCAGCTTGTTTTTGAGCAGTTACTTTACTTTACTTGATGTAATGGGTGACCTATGGTCTTAGTTACCAGGGCCCACAGATTGTCCAAGTTAGCATTCAGGGGGGGGGGGGGGGTTGTTAGGATTTTTAATCCTCCCTTGTCCAAATTTGGTCATTTGTCTAAATCAGGAGTCATGTCTAAATCGGGAGTCCATCCAGTCTATTTTTAGTCACTAGCACCATTGGGTCCACTTGGCCTAATTGGGGCACATGTTTCAGTTACTAAATTGTGGGGAACACTAATTGAGGCCTACTGCCACTGATTGCACTTGAATGCATCAGTTTAGGAGCCTCCTAGACCAATCCCTACAATTTAGGAGCCACTAGGAGTGCCGAAACCAACCAAGGTCAGCTCAGTTGAGTTGGTGACTAGTCAAGCTAAGTTAGAGTTAGTTACATTTAGTTCTAGTCCTCTACATTCAGTTAGAGCTAGGTTTGCATGGTTTCATGCAGGAGGGATGCATTTCTTACCTACCACAGTCAGTTAGCCTTAGTCAACAGTAAATGTAACACTTGGGTTGTGTTTTATAACTCCTATGAACTCCGGTTATGGTTTAGACAAGTTCAGTTAATTATTGAGTCCATCGACATTGATTTAGACAAGGTCTTAGTTACCTACAGTCAAGTAGAGTCTAATCAATTCAAATTTCCTCATGTGGATTCGAATTGCATGTGGCTATTTAAGCCATTGTACTTCATTGTAATTATTATCTAATTACTCTTTGATTAATGAAAAGCATTCACAGCTGCAAGCCATTTTTGCATTGTTTCATTCCTCAATAACTGAGTAAATTGTGTGATCTATCATGTGAGTTGTGTGTTTGTCCACAGATCTATGTGATAAATTTAATTCTTTAACCCCTTTATATTTTTAAATAATTCTTTGAGAAGTAACCTTTCAAATTTCTAGTAACCCCCATAATTAATACAAAATTATCTAATGTGATTTGTTTTCCTCACTTTACTATTGACAAGGTTTAAACAATTGGTTGTCTTTTTAGTGGATCCTTCATTTTTGGAAAGGATTGTAAAAGGAGGAAGTGAAACGGACTGTAAAGGGAAGTTGCCAGGTAAAGAAGAGGGGGTTGCATAAATCCTCTAATGGTTGTAATGGTTTTGGACTCATCCCCACAAGAAGATAAGGAAGCAGGATGCAAGCGGAAGAGAGGCATGAGATGATTGAAGGACAAAGAAGAAGCATAGGAAAAATGTGCAAACCAAAGACATAGCCATAGAAGAAGATGATGTATCAGGGTTTTAGGTAGTTGGGTTTTTGGTTCTATGTTTTGTATGATTTTGCAACAAGTAATTCCGCAGTTGATGTAATGTCGTAGAGCCATGACTTGGATGCAATGGAAGTTATTTATACTAACAATGAAGGATTTTTGGCCCACTCAAATTTTTGTATATTTGTTTATTGTATTATGATTAATGGATTGATGTCGGGAGGTTGACTGATGAATTTCACTATGAAATGAATAATTACAACCATCACACATGTATATTTACAGTTAACACTCATTATCAGATTAGGTCTTGGTTGTGCTTGGGTGAGAACTTCCCCTTCAAGGAATTGAAAATTCTAGAATACTATACTATAATGATGTCCTTTGTTGGCCCATGCTCAAGAACCCATTCATCAATTTTGCACCAACAAATGGTTCCATTACCAGGACCTAGTTTTTAATTGGAATGTTGTTAAATGTATGGATACGTAGGTAATTATATGCTACTTCTAGTTGGAGTGAGATAAGAAGACTAATGATTTCATAATACAGGAAGATGAATTACGAGGTTGGGAAGCATCAAAACTCAAACAATATATTTTCTACAGAGAAACACCACTAGATCAATACAAAATCTTGTGGATTGAAATTTTGGTAGTACTTATAGATTGGTTACGAAGACTTGCAAAAGAAACTACATATTGTCGTTGAAAAAGAAGAAAGGTCTAGTGGAAACAAATGGATTTGATTAGATTGAATCACCTAAATTCACCTTTGACCATATATGTTGATTTTTTGGTGGAAAGCACATTTACTTTGTGGCCAAAAATACCAAATAAACATCAAAGTTCGAAGATGAACTCAAATGGGGATCCAGGAGTATATTATTGAAGGAAGTTCTATTGTGGATTAATACATTGATGGTTGAATTCAGTTTATTACCATTGAACTTGATTAGAATGGAGGAGAAAAACCCTTGCGCCTAGGGGGGAGATTAAGGTGATGCTACTATGTTGCAGAAGATAGGAGATACCATCAATGGAGGGGGGATTTAGTGATGATTCTAGGGCTGAGTGAGAAAAAAGAAGAGTGGAAATAATGGAACAATGGTGGAAAATGAAGATGCAAAAGGCATGAAAAAGGAGCATGCAACTAGATAAAGAGTTGTGGAATGAGGTAACGAATGAAGAAATTCAATATGAGATACAACAAATGAAGTGGAGAGAGAAAATGAATAGCTCAAGATTAAGAGAAATAAGGATAAATATGTGGACAACCCAATAAGAGGAAGTTGGGGATAAGTATTTAGTAAGAAAGTAGACTACGAAACCGAGTTTCCAAGTAATGAAGTGCAATATCAGCCACCAAATCCAACCCTATATAGAGTCGTGGCACAATCAAAACTATAAATACCTATGGAATATGGTAATGCCCAGAATGTGAAGTCTCGTTGTCATAGAAGTAGATATCAGAAGCGACAGAAATAACACTCTTTTGATAAACCCCCAAGCACCCTCACACACTTTGGTAACAAACTCTCAAAACTTGGTTTTATGATTTCCTCGGTATAGTCAGATGAGTAGTAATACAAATAGTTTATAGACTAGTTCACTTATAACAATAAGAAGTAGTGGTATGTCTTCATAGATTAGTGGTAGCAATGTAACCCAACTAGGACCTCAAGGATTTGTGTTAGTAGGATATTAGGCTATAACAATGGCTAGAGTACTAGTATGACCACCCATGAAATGTCCATAATTTTGGGTCCGAGGAGGAGAATATGGCATGGCACAACATTGGTTCTAGGGGATATAGGGAATATGGAATGCTAAAGAGCCCCTAGCAGAGTCCAAACTAGTTAACTTTCAAACAACCCTACTAGGAAGATAATTACATGGTACATGAATTTGATTGAAAGGAGACAAGAAAATGAAGTAGTTGTTAGATTTTTAATGGTTATACAATATATATAACGTTTAGCATCATAACATTATAACCATAAGAAAATTATCACTTAAATAAAGACAAGCGCAACCACACAAAAGAACATATATATTTATCATGGGAAACCTTCGTGGGGGAGAAAACCCATCAAAACTTCCTCTATATAGAATTCGACCAAGTATAGTGTAAAACCCCAACACCAAGAAATTTTCTCCTCTTCCACAGTATACTCTCTCTCTCTCTCTCTCTCTCTCTCTCTCTTGTGCAATGCTTGAGTGTAAGGTTTGTGTGAATGAGAGAGATACCTCACCTATTTATATTCATCAGGTGAGTGACTCAACTAAATAACTAGGTTGGCTAGGTTGTCTAATTAGATCCTAACTACCTAGGAAGACTCAAAATACATTTTATATATTACTTTTGTGGGTACTATTTCCCCAACTTACAATAGACGTTTTACCTCATGACTTTGACATGACCAATTACATCAAGGACATCTCTGAATGGAGGAATAACATCTCCGAAGGAGGAATAGAATAAAAGTACAATAGAATATCTCTTGAAGTTACAATACTTTAACACTGCCTTTTAACTAGGAAGGTATTCTACATCAACAACAACCATCTTCACAACTATACAACTGACTAGTGAATCTCTCTATCTCATAGGAAGTTTTGGAACAACAACATGCATCTTCATCATCAATGCCAGTATGAGAATACTGGATCATCTTCTGCAACCTCAATATGTAAATACTATATCATCTATGAGTATTGTATCATCTTCTACAACATCAGTATGTGGATACTAAATCATCTTCTATGAGTGTTGGATAATCTTCTGCAACATCGGTATGTGGATATTGAATCATCTTCTATGAGTACTAGATCATCTTCTGCAACATCAGTATGTGGATACTGAATCATCTTCTATGTGTACTGAATCATCTTTTGCAACATTGTTATGTAGATACCGAATCATCTTCTATGTGTACTGGATCATCTTCTCCAATATCAGTATGTGGATACTGAATCATCTTTTGCCATATCAATATGTGAATACTGAATCATCTTCTAAATATTGAACCTTCTTCTGTAACATCAGTATGTGAATACTGAATATTCTTCTTCCACATCAATATGCGAATACTGAATTTTATTCTTCAACATCAGTATGTGAATATTGAAACATCATCTGCAACATCAGTATGTAAATACTGAAACATCACCATTTTCATCATCAGTGTGTAAATACTGAAACATCATCATGTACATCATCAGTATTTAAATACTGAAACAACAACATCATTAGCATGTTAGTGCTAAAGAAACATCATCAGTAAATGTTATATCATCAACTGGATTATGAACATAGAGATGTTGGAACATCATCATCATCAACAACATAAAAATGTTGTTACAACATCATCATCATCTACACAAAGTGTTGTGACTTCAACCACATCATCAACATCATCATCAATATTGATATAGAAATACTGAACTTTCCATATCATCAATCTTCTAGATCAACACTAATATGAAACTATTGAACTTGCCACATCAACATCAGTATGAAAATACTGAACTTGCCACATCAACATCAGTATGAAAATACTGAACTTTCCACATCAACATCAGTATGAAAATACTGAACCTGACATATCGGTATAGGAATAATGAAACTATATCAACAACATCAGTATGAAAATACTGAAACAATATCTTGTCTGACTTACTAACCCTTTTGAGCCAACAATCCTAGTAAGACAAATTGATATCCATGGGAACCAAACAAGCCTTTCATGGCTTACTAACCCTTCTAGGTCAACAAGCCTTTCTAGATGTTCTGAAACCACTTCTTTCCCTCTGGCCATCTTGGAACAGTATCTTAGTGAGTTCTCAGGTAGATCCATACGATATTTTTTTATAACTTACTTATAACCATTTTGAGTCAACAAGCCTAGTCATACATATGGATCTCTTGGTGACCAACAAGTAGTTTCTGGATTACTACCCCCTTTGGGATAAACAGGCCTATCCATACATCATAATTCCCCTATGATCAATAGGCCTCGCCTAACTTAGTAACCCTTTTGGGTCAACAAGACTAGCCAGAATTACCCTCCTCTAGGTTGAGCTACCACCAATGCATCCTTCTAGCATCTTCCTTCACTTCCTCTTTCGAGGCAGGTCCTTTCAAACTATGACAAGCTTGTCTCAAAAGTATGATAAGAGGCTTAGTCGACAGATCTGCAACTTGTTCCTTTCTAGGAACATACTTGAGCTTTACAGCTCCCTTCTACATCTTGGTCTTTATCATTCTTCTCTTGTACATCCGCTACTGCATCGTACATCCACAATTTCATCATTCTTCTTTTTTGCATCTGCAACTTCATCGTACATCCACAACTTGCATCAATTCTTCTCTTGTAGGTGTTTCCATATAATCCTTCCTACAAGTCAAATATAGATGTATGATTAGAAACATTTCATAGAATATAATGACAAATTCTTATGCATAAAGATATGTTTTATATAATTATGCAACTATTTCAGCTAATACAACATTCATCCATATCATGTATACATACGATAACTTTCTAGATTCCTTCCATATATACCAAGACATTATGTAAGCAAAGAGGTTTCATTCTAGATAAGTAGCAATGGAATTTTGTACAACACCATAATCCACTTACCCATCATATGCATATTAGTAGTGAATTGTTCATAAAAGAAAAACACTCTAACATGCATAATACACTTCCTAAATCTAGGAACATATCTATGTACATAACTGAACAACTAGATATATAGGAAATGGAAATTCAAATACTTCTATTTGTTTGTTTGGTAGACTCAATCGTAATCTCTATCTTCTTGAATTAGTGGAGTCTCTTCCAAAGTTTTCATCATCATCGTTTGATTCTAAGGACATGTTCCTATCTTTCTCATGACTGGAAATACTAAGCAAGTATTCTTACACCATAGATCACATAGAACTGTGCACTGGTGTTGAATCTGTGCATCCTGCCAATGCATCCCTTCTTATCCAATTCTGAAATGGATAAGAGTATGATCTTCATCTTCATCGATATAATTCTTCTGGATCATATTCCTCGTTACTTTAGGAATATTCCCTTGCTTTCTTCTCGGTTGCAATATATTTGAATCCTTGGTTACACTGAGAGAAACACTGGTCCACTTTCTTCAATATGTTGGAGTGATCTTTTTGTTTGTAGCACAACCAACCCAATCAAAGTCATTATTTCTCTGTAGGCATATTCTTTGGTCTCTCGCATATTTGAGACCATACTTAATCGTACCCTTTAGGTACCACAACATTTTCTCTTCATATTTTTATTGTATAAGGAAAATATCTTCTGTATTTCATCATCATGTTAAGATTCTCGAACTTTGAGATATATTGTAGTCACTCCCTGTAACCCACCTATAACTGAAAAATAAATTATTTTATTTATTTGAGAAAACATTATGTTCAAAGTTATTGTAAAGTTTTTATGACCAAGAATGGTTAAGGATGACTGTAATTGGATATTTTATTTATTTAAATAATTAAATGAAGAGACACCTATCCAAATAAGACTGTTGAAGAGTGTTCATGGACCCATTTAGAGGAATGAGTAGTTATAGAAGTCTAAATGACAAGTGGCAGCACTAGCATTTCATTTTCTAGCTCTTGCATGAGGCAAAATCCCTAAAATTGTGGTCATGTTCCCTAAGAAGAGGAACTGAGCAGGTGGCTCATTTAGTTACAAAACTGACCCAAATACCTAGGAAATCTTATAACTACCATGGAATTGAGCAAGAGGCTCATTACATTCTATTCCAAGTGATTATAACCTTGTGAATTGCTGCAAATTGAAAATTCATGCACACAAGAGGAGTTCGATGAGGGGATAACTAAAGTGAAATTGCTGAGAGTTTAGTCTGCTAGTGAGTTGCTAAGTTGTAGATATTTCTGTGTGGGTTGTTACACAAAATATTCATCCTAGTGGTTCAGTGAGTAGGATCGAGGGTCCTAAAGCAAATGATATTGGATTCTTTCAAGAAACGGTCGAGAGGAACGATCTTCTTTGGGTGTTTGTCCCCTTCTGCAATTATCTAGGTTCTAAGATGTTTTGTTTATTATCTATGAAATTATTTCGCATCTGTATTTGCAGGCTTATGAATGTTAAGGAAATCTCTAGAACTGTTAATTATTTCTGAATTAGAATAAGTTAGAAAGATCTTATTTATGCATAATAATTTGTAAAATATGCTACAATTATTTTCTTACAAGGTTAATTGGCCAACTTTATATTCTCTGATTTTGTTCTATAAAGGAAAACTTGTATATGCATACCTGTAATAATATAAATAGTTTTTCTTAGTTTATTATACCGTTTTCTTTAAGTTTCATTTCTTTAACATTCTTAGATTATTATAATCATGGTTAAGTAAACAATGAATTTGATTAATCTAGTTCTTACTTAATATAGTTCTCAAACCAATTAAATTACTAAGTTCCAACCTGAGTTCGAAACCCTCAACAAAAATCTCTTATTACTTATTATAAACGGGTTCACTTAGGTAGTATATTATTATTATATTCTTTACTAGCTCTATGTCCATTAAAGAAATTTAGGATCAGAGTTATGATTAAACTAATTGATAGAAAAATGAAGATAAATTATCTCTTGTATTTTTCCTCTCACCGAAGTGACGTACACTAGTACAGGAAGAAATGAAATCATGTTTTAGTAATAGTACCAGAATGATTGAATCATTATTGTATGTAAGTTATTGCAGCAATTAGATGTGATATATATTGTTTACAATCTAATGATTTAGAAGACTAGTATTTAGCTAGTTTTATACACGCTACAGCTCTTAATTCAACAGATAAATAATTATAGTTAGTAAAACCAAACTTAGAATTATAGTACAAGTATCAGAATAGAAAATAAGTACAGATTCTTTTCTTTTATATATCAAAGTATTTACTTTTCTCAAATACATTAACTTCCAACTGATTAAAACATAAATGTACAGATCCAAGTTCCTCCTTAATATTCTCTTTACAATAATCTCTCTAGGATCAAATCGTATTTCCTTAATCAAACTCTAGCATTAATCGGGAATAACCAAGTTCTCAATGAACCATAATACAACTAAACTAGATTACCTAAGGGTATCTTAATCCTAGTTTCTTAGTAGCTAAATTATTAATTAACACCAAGTTGAGATTATTGACAAATCATAGCACTGGTTACAAGCTTCAAATTGAACTGCTGTTTTTTTCTGCAGTGTTTCTCTTACATAATAAAAGTTATAGGCATCCTTAGGGCTTAACCTTTTATTGTTCGAAACAAGTATGGTTAACTAAACAGAACGAAATTCTTTTAAAAGTATTGAAAGTTTAACTATAGATCCATGGCCTATCAAACATTCGATAACACAGATAAGTAATCAAGTAAAAGATCTCACAAATCCTCGCTAAAACATTTATAAAAATAAATGAACTAGACAGAGTAGATAATATTATCAAGAAAGAAACAGTATATTATCAGAGGCCTTATGACCCTTGTTTCCAATCCTACTTGGAAAATCCAAGACTCTACAGTCCACTCTCTTCGTTTAATAGGATAACTATAAAGCACATAATGAATAGTATTATAACCTTTTCATTAAACTCTTTACCTTACGACTTCACCATAATCTTAACCTTTTTTTATAGGAAAAATGGAGGACTCGTTAACAATATTTAAACACAACAAACAAAGACTTTTGTTACATAACCTATCCATCATGCTATCTCACTACAACAAAAACCTGTGATTAGCGTCTCTTTTAGCTTCCTTTTTAGCGCCCACTATCACTTTTAGTGTATTTTCCATCATTTTTTGGACAAAGTGGACGCTTTTCCACGGGATGGCGTTTTTAATGGCGTTATTTGCATCCCTTTTTAAATGATGGCACTATTTTGGACACTAAGTAGCATCCCAATTAGCGTCCTTATTAGCGTCCCAATTAGTTTCCCAATTAGCGTCCCAATCAGCATCCCAATTAGCGTCCCTTTTTAAAAGTTGGCGTTATTTTGGACGCTAATTAGCATCCCCATTAACATCTGAATTAGCATCCCAATTATCATCCCCATTAGAATCCCAATTAGCATTCCAATTAGCATCCCAATTAGCATCCCAATTAGCATCACAATTACCATCCCTTTTTAAAACTTGGTGCTATTTTGGATGCTAATTAGAATCCCAGTTAACGCCCCAATTAGTGTCGTAATTAGCATCCCAATTAGAATCCCAAACAGTGTCCCAATTAGCATCCCAATTATCATCCCTTTTTAAAAGTTAGCGCTATTTTGGATGATAATTAGCATCCCAATTAACGTCCCAATTAGCATCCACAAAAGCATCCCATATAACGCTAAGAATAGACTCCAAAAATTGCCATGAATAGCATAGCACCATATATTAATCCAGGGTTAGTGACAAGAATTGCGCCATGAATTTTGATAGGAAAAATATTCAACATAGCACCAAGCATAGAGTCAGGAATTGCGCCTAGAAAGCATCCAACATAGCACTATGTATAGATCCAGGTATAGCACCTGGAATAATGCCAGAAATTTTGAAAGTAACTGTGCTAGGAACTCCACTAGGTTTAGAGCTAGGGATTGTGTTTAGAAAACGTCTGACATAAAGTCAAATATATCAACGTCAATGTCATTGATCATGATTCATGTGATAGCATTTTTGTGTGATGCTATATTTTATTTATGTAGAAAGAGTTCATGCCCACAAACAAGGTAAAATTATTGCATATCTCCCTATGATCACTGAGTGCATAGCCCCACACACCTTCAATCGAAGCAAGAGTGAAGTGTGTTTCTAGATATAATCATCGACAAAAACAATCATTGGGATCCACGACCTTTGCACTAAGAACCATACTTGCACACATTAAATATCCCAATTTAACATGCAAATCCACCACACTAAATGGCGTTATTTGTGTCCCTTTTTAAACATATTCTAGCATAGGTAAACATGCCTTCTTGAACCCTTCTTTTATCATGACCACAAGATTTGCCAATGCAGTTTCCTCCTTCAAAATCTCTCTCGTAGAAATGGACAATTAGATTCGGTAATCTAACCCATGGAATGACTGAGAGTGACATTGTGGCTAGATTGAATTCCAATAACCATGGACTCATAAAAAGACATTTGTTTCCCTAGAACCACTAATACATATGGCTCAAAAGTCCCACGACACTTTGCCACAGATAAGTGAAAAGCGAATTTTTCGTGGAAAAACAATTTTAAATTTTGGAAAAAAATGAAAATGTCCTCAACGATCGTCACTACAGCGACACATAGTCCATATATAACGTCGCTATAGCGACGCTCATCGATTCGTGTCCCCTTGTTTAACCATGAGTTTCATTAGCTTATAACCTCAACTATTTTATTTAGCAAGCCTCCAACGTGGTCATATTTAATGTTTATTAAACTTAAAATACTTATTTTATTTAATTAAACTCATTAATAATCTATAATATCTAACTAAAATAATATCTTATATTAAATTAAAATATTTTTTTTCCAATATTCATTTTCCTAAAATTTCAACCTATATTTATTTATTTATTAAATCTTTGTTTCCACGTAATTGTTCATATCCATAATAATATTGTTATATAGTTATTCATTTCCTTACTAATATTCCATAAAGATGAAAATAACACCACTTCATAATCCCTTCTAACTCGAACATGGTCAAAATTCAACTTCACTCAATCCTTTATAATTCTTCTTCTTACCTTTCTTAAATTGTCTTTTGCAACCTTGTCAAAGTCCAACTTTAGTTGGCCCTTTTTAGGTAGCTTGTGGTACTCTTCTCAAAGATTTTTCATTTTCTTTCGTGATGATGTTGAAGAATTTGTGTTACTTAGACTTATTTTATCTTATACAACAAGAAACGATATCGTTATCATTGGGATTTTCATTAAAAAATTGGGCTTATCACTCATATCTACAATGAGTGGTCATTGTGGGATTATAATGAAATTCATCATACATATTCTCACTTGAGTATATTATAAGGCATCCAAGTGTAAATTATTAGTTCATAGTCAACAAACAAGGGTCCATAAGAATACACCTCAAACAGTGATCAAATTTGAAGGGTGGGTCTTAATTTCAATTGGAAGGGAATTTAATTCAAGAGCCCTTCAAAGATGAAGGGTAATATAAATATTAGTACTTCAATTGACAATTATAAATTGACTAAACTTTTCTTTTAAAAAATGTAAAAAACTAATATTGTTCTTCCAAATTTTTATAATCTTAAATAATTAAGTACTTCTTAATATCTACATGAAAAAATAATAACTTTTCAATAAAATTTAATTTGAACACATTTTTGTAACATTAATTTTATAGTTGAGTAAAATAACATCTATTTTATTGTATTTTTCCAAGTTAAAACACACTTTATTATACAAAATAACTACTTACAATAAGAAATAATCATATTTGGGCATTTAGATGATCTATGCAATAACCATATTGTGGCACCTGCATGATGTTATGCATATTAAATGGCATTGCAATTAGATATAGTATTAAAAAAACTAGAACCATGAGAGAGTTACTTACTCTTAACTATGTACAAAAGGAAGCTAACAAAAATTACATATAAAAACAACCAAAACCTTAATTCAAACCAGAGAGAGGGTATCCATCCAATCCTCAGAGATGTAAGAATAATGGGGGTGCCTAAAAAAAAATAATACACAACTTATATTAAAACATTAAAAAAATCGCACATACAAAGCAAGTTAACAATGATAGCATCACCATGTCCAGGACATCAAATTTTGTTGTTCACCACTTGTCATGACAACGTATAGGGATGGGATGAACGGGAAATGGAATCAAGCCTAATTCAGTTGGAGCCTTGCTACTCGCTGCATTTCTAACTCTCGACAATCTTCCTTTTAAATTGAACCAGAACACCAAAGTATGTTAATGGCTAGATTTGAGAAATTTCTAGGTGTGAATAATTAAGAGCTCGAGGCTCTAAAAAAAATAATGTATTTACCTCTATGTTGAATTTTGTTTTCCATGCTGATGGAAGATACTGCCTTATTGTCTTACCAAAATACATGAGAATGAGGAAAAATGTGTAAAACTATGGTCTTCACCTTCAAAGAGTGCCTTGCAATCACATTGGTAAGGAGTGATAAGAAGATCACAACAATCCAATGTGTCAAATCCGAGTTGATAGTGTCAATTAAAGACTTATATGGTAAATTTAATATAAGAATTACTTATAGTTATCTCTTACTCTTTAGGTCTTGAAACATTTTATATTTTCTTACTCTTTGGGTCTTGAAACATTTAATATTTTATGGTTATCTCTGTTCCTTCACCCAATTGATATTATAAGGTGAGGATATGTGTGCATAATAATCCTTTGTTATGAATGTGAGATGAGGATTTAAAGAGAAGAGGATGTAAAGACAAATAATTTTTATATGTATTTTGGTGGTAAGTGCTAAGGACAAATGTGATGAGAAACCTCAAATGTTTGAAGGATGGAGGGATATTACATCATGATCATGCCACCCATCAAATTGAAGACTTTTCCTAAGCCAAAAATTGCTTTTTTAATTTTTAATAACCATTGTGGTGCTTTGGTCCAATTTTTTTTTTCTAATTCATTGTTTCTTCATATAATGTTCTCACCTCTCTATATCAATGCATAAATATGAATCTGCACGGTTTGTGATCCTAGTTGCATGCTATTGAGTGTTTTTTTTATAGTTGATGTGATTATGTGGAATTCATGTAAGAAATGAAGTCTTACAGAGGAGGACTCATCAAACCATCCATTTGAATTTAATTTTGACGAAAACGAATGGACATTGGTAGCCAGGTTCACATAGGTAGTAGGAACAAAGTTTTGTGCTCGTTTTGGGCCTAGTAGGGGTTCTCTATTCTTACAGCCATAGTGATTGACACATTGTCACACCTTTCCCCATAGTTCCAAGTGACTCGAGAGTTATATTCACGTCTCGGTGGAAAATTCCTCGTAGTTGCTAGTCATCACTCATCGTCTTGCACGATTGAGCACTGAGTGTGACGTGAGTGAGTGCGTGCTTATAGTTTATGATATTTCCAATATTTTGAATGATGAGTATAACTTTATAGCATAAGAATTTCAACATACAGAGAAATTTATATGGATGAGTAATTTCAAATGATGCCCTTCTTTTGAAATTTTGATATAAATAATGTCCAATTAAGAAGGGGGAAATTCATATTTTAATTTTTTTTTAAAGGGCAATTTTAACTTTACACTTCTAGAAAAGGATAGAACCCTTTGGAAGGCTCGAGAAGGGTACAATTTTGAACACTAACCTCAAAGACTTTATAATGAATTATTTGACGTCTATGTTTCATTTAAATTAATAATAAGTTTGGGTCCAAAATTATTCTCACATACCTTGGAATTTGAGTGTAATTCAGTAAATAACCTAATCTGGTCATGGCCATTGTAGAGAGGTTCAAAAAGTTGATTCATGTTTTGGGTTCTGAGCAATTTCTTTTGGTCCTTTTGGAATTTTTGAAGGTGGGAATCGAAGTGATATTGGGCATCTTTGGGTTGTGAGTGACACTCCATAAAGGCTGAGAGCAGCGAGTTCTGCTTAGAGGATGTGAAGTACTCAATTAGCAGCGGGAAAAATCTTGTAAAATGTGCATAGATGGGATGAACGGATTCTTTGGAGCTTATTCCAGGGTGGGTATTAATTATTTTATTTTAAATGGAAGTTTATTTGAAAATTTTGGGTTTTTTGATTCACCATCTTGTATTGAAAATTCTTGTTTTTCTGATATTGAAAAATTATGTCTCTGTAATATGGGTATATGAGAAATCTCCTCTTTTAGATGACCGGTTATTGATTAATTCTGTTTCTGTAAGATGGGTATTTGAGAACATGAAATTTTGTAAGGAGAGATTAAAGAATTAGTCTTGTTTATTATTTGAAATCATTTCTTTTTCAAGATACTGGAAAATCCTTCCAAATGGTATGGTGGTATGGGGTGTAATACGGGCATCCTTGGAAATTGTATTGCCTGAGTTATAAAGGGTTGATCCCAGAACGTTTTACCTGAACTAGGAGGGTTGAATCCTGAAAGGTCACTATTTCATGCCACCTTCTCTAATGTGATTCCATCTTTGTATCAACTACTGGTCAACTTCACACACATTTCACCCGCAGTTGAACCTTGTAACCAAGACCCTACAAAATATATCTATTCGACTTGTTCATTACGAAATCGAAAGCTAAGGCACAACAATCTCACCTCACATTTATCTTACATTTACCTAAGCACTGCCGGTGAGTACACGTACCTCTCATCAAATCATACATTTACCTGGTTCAGAACGATTATTACTCTATATAAAATATATTATTGCTATTTACAACATTAACCCCAAAATAATTGGTAAACTGAACTCAGTAGTGCTCAGATTCAAAATCAGAGTTAATTTTTGTATAGTTATTTTTCTGGGTTATAAAATTTGTGGAAATATTAATCTTGAAGATGGGTTCAATAAAGTTTGACATGGTATCAAATCTTGCAGGATCGAAGAACAGTTTAAATGACAACATATTTACACAGGGTCTTGCTAGATATGAGTGATCTGCAAGGGTTTACGGAGATCTGAAGCAATCTGGTGTAGAGGGTTATATTACAGCAGCAAGGAATTAAAAAAGGTGTCTTGCTTGTCAAATCCTCGAACTTTGGATTGAGAATTGGGTTTTGTAGCTGGAAACGATTGTTGGGCTCTGATCTATAGATGAATCGGAACTTATATTTAAATCAATCCGAGTCAGTAAACTTCGAGACACATCCAGGTTTTAGGACTTAGAAGCTAAACTTATCTGGAATTTAGCTAACTGTGAACTAGATCTACTTGACAGATGAAAAAGAATACTGCAACCTACAGACACAAAATCCTCTTACAAGGGTGATTTCATTGTTTCTTTTTAAGCACACAGTATTTGATTCATGAAAACAATTTTACTGATAAAAGAACTAAGATAAAAAGCAATTAAATAGTAAATCTAACCTTAGGCTGCAAAACCACAGAGTTTTACCAGCGCTGAAGGAACAATTACCAATCAAAATCTCTTACAAGACAGTATTCGTAATTTGTAAACGTCCTTTAACACTTCAGCATTTGAATAAACAGCAACATATAATGAACTGAGATCGTGGTTTAAATCTTCAACGCATTCAGTATTTAACCAGTGAAAAGAACAACGTTTATTCAATATTGCCAATGTTATACAGCATGATAGAAATTGTAGTGTGAACCATGAAATGAAAGGAACAGAGAATTAATAAAATTGATGAAGAGCTTAACTGAATTTGTTCTGCAATTTATAAACTAGAAATTACCAGAAAACACATACCAATGGCTCGATTTAAAGGACTTGCATCAGAATGAAATCACTGCAATCATCGAATCACTACACCGGCAATGTAAAAGTGCGGGAACTCAACGATGGGGGCCCTCCAAAGCCTTGCTCCTCAAATAATTAAGAATTTACAGAACTAAAACTTTGTATTCATTCACCAGAAATTGTTTACACAGGAATACCATGCAGTTTCAGAAGCACAAGTGCGTTCCTCTACAAAAATCGTGATCCTTCTTCATTGTCTTATGATGGATTTATACAAATTCGAAACACAACTAGAAATGCTACAATTCTGCAATCTAATTAATGAAAATAGCTAACGAGATCCTCATCAAAATTGTGAGACTCCACAAAATCAGAGTTGTTCCTTCTTTTGTGCTGGATGTAGAATAGGTGGCCGCCCTTGACTGAAGTTGACTCGACATCTGTACAGGCCACATCACCTAACTGTTGAATGTTCATCCATCTGTGGACATCAAGGATCCATCCTCTATCTTCCATTTCCCTCCTAGATGTCCTGCAAATGCTCAATCTTGGAGTTAATACGGGAATTTAGTACATTCCGTAGTCTAAGTAAAAATTCTAGTTAAAATGTTCAAAAAGCCTAAAAACTCAATTTATTAGCAAGCAATGACATTATACCTCTTTAACCAAGGTTTATGGATGATCTTTAAAGCTTTCTACTCAATATGGAGGTTTTATGAAGGAAATGAAAGATATTTAAGAGGAAAAAAGGGGTAAAAAACAGTGCCCAACAACGGTTTTCCCTTTTGTGTTGGGTACAGAAAAATAAGTTGCAGTAAATAAATGGCGGACCGCGGACTGTATTATTTTGTGGTCTGTTCAATAAATAATATGCACCGTTTATGGCATTTATTTATTGTCACAATCAACTATCTAGCCGTTGTAGGATTCCCAAGCCGCGGGTAGAATGCGGATTTCAAATAGGCATGAGTTAAGTTTGAGCCCTGAACTTTTCATATTCTCCAAATGATTCCCTTGATATATTTTGTTTCACTACATAATAAACCAGTCTAGACATTATTGTATATTTCAGAGATGAATGTTTCTAGTATTTATGTTATTGACATAGATGATACTCATCCCATGGATTCTTGGAAAAGTTCATCTGTCTATTTGAAAAGGTCATCTATGTTAGTCCTAATCTTATGAAGGTCATCTGTGTTAGTTCATATGTCTATTTGAAAAGTTCATTTGTCTATTTGGTATCATGCATTTTGTAAATGGTGCATGCATGCACCAGAACTAGAAACATTGCCTGCCCTGCAATGGTTGACTAATCATTTGCATGCACTATACTGCCATGCATGGACTCTATCCAATTCTCAAACTCTGATGCTTATCATCTGGCATGTCTGAGTGAAGATTCTATTTCAGGCATGTATAAATTGATCATTTCTCCAAAGTTGCACTGGCATCTAGATTCTGAACTACTCTTGCATGCAGTGAAATTGCTGGATTGGTACAAATGGAATCAGAGCTTTGAAGCAGCAATTTCAAATGAGAATGGCTTCCATATCCATGTTCAACTTTAAGATGATGAATGAATCTTACTTGATGAGTTTATAGGATTATATTACTTATATAAGTTCTTTGTTTATTGGAGTTATCAGTTACATTGATAGTGTGATCGGGTTTGTATAAATTGGGAAGAAGTATTTGGATATCTCAATATTAGGAAGTTTTGCTTTTATGTACAATAGAAAAGTAGACCGATGACATCTGAGTTGATTTTATGAACTTATTTTATATAAATAATTTATGAAATAATAGGAGAATTGATAGTACGTTCATTAAAGTTCTTAAAGATGTCTAATTGGCCCTACTTTAAAATGTTGTATTAGAACCAAGTAATCTTAGTCAAAGCATTGCCTGTAAAGAGGAAAAACAACATCCATTGCCTAAAGAAAGTGGATTTTATTAGAGTTTTAATTTTGTGATCATATTAACTCCCAACCTTATTCCATCCATTACCTGAATGATTTTCATTGTGAGAATGTTTCACATTTTGCATTTTTCCTTTCTGTATATTACCGTATGTTTTTGTGTATTTTTGGTACCTATTTATTTAGATTGCCTTATTTTGGCCGTACTTTGATGTGCAGGCACTTGTTTGTTTAATGCATCTTGTTGCTATCATTCATATCATATTTTTATAGAGGAATGTTGTTGTTGCATTTGCTTTACAAACATGCTACCTTCTAAAGAAAAGCTATTGCTAAGAGGTATTTGTTCCGTCAAAGTCATCTAGGACCAATGCACCTAGTCCCATACACATTGAAGACAACATTAGCGAGGGTCACCTTTTAACGGCACCTCTGCATTATCACAGAACAAGTGTTGCCACATTAACTTGACCCACACCTCAAAAGAATTTGGTCGACCATATTATCATGGAAAGAAAGACCCCTAGGTTTTGAACTTGTATCATCATCTTTGCAAGTGCCTTAACTTGATCATAGCACAACGTATATTCAATTTCAAATCCTTTCTCTTCTTATACAATCTTGAAATTGACATTTTGATTCTTAACTTTACATTGACAAGGACACACACCTTTCAAGGGTAAAAAAGGAAATGTTAGTTAATCAAAAAATTTGGCCTGCATATTAATTATCTTCCCACCTCTAAAACCTTAGGACAATGACCAGATTTTCAATTCAATAAAAGAGTTGAAATCTTTAACTATGAAAAAATGGTGGCCCAGTTTGCACTTAAATTCATTGAAGACTCTCATCAACTTCTTCAACTTAATTATTTGTAGTCGTTTATTTTGATTTTTTGCTTGTTTGTATGTTGAAAAAATATTTGTTTCTATGCAGAAGTTGACTGGAGGGAATTCTACTTGAAATTATGGGAAAAGCACGAGCCAAATAAGTTCCAATAAAATTGTCCATGGATTCAATCTAGTGAAATGAAAAGCTAGTCATCCTATGGAGGACTATCATGTTGTAAAGTTTACTCAGATCAAAGGCCATGAGTTGGGTTTATATGTTATTTTTGACGGTCATTTAGGTGACAGTGTGGCTTCGTACCTGCAGAAGAATTTGTTTGCAACCATTTTGAGTGAGGTGAGTGACCAAATTGCTCGGTAAAGGGAACTGTGGTAGATTCCATGGCAAGTTATTCATACTTTGTAAATTGGATTTGATTTTCCTTGCATTACAGTAGCATTTTCCCTTGAGTAGTTTTAACCTGTTTTAAGCCATAGTGGACTTACAATTTTGTATCCCTAGTTTGAAGTTTGATTAATTCATTACTTTACAGGGTTGGCCTATTATTCTCTGACTGGATATCATTTATTGCTGGAGGAATCAACACCGATTATGATGAATTAATTTTGGATTATATATTATTTAAGCATGAGTAGGGCTTTTGTGATGTACCTGGTACCATTATTGGATAAATTTAATATTTATTTTCATGAATAACTAGAGCGGGGTTTTCTATTGCTCAATTATTTCTGATTACATTATGTGTTATTCCAGGAAGAATTCTGGGTTCATCCATCTAGGGCCATAATGAAATCCTATGATAAGACATACAATGTCATTCTTATACACACTCCTGCTATTACAGCTATCCTAATAGATAGCCGAAAACTCTTGGTTGCAAGTCTTGGCGACTCTAGAGCAGTTTTGAGCAAAACTGGAAAGGCTATTTAGCTTTCAGTTGACCATGAGCCTAGTAAAGCACGTGGAAGCATCGAGAATAGGGGGAGTTTTGTCTCAAACATTCCAGGTGGTTTTGACTTATCTGCGTATTAATGAAAGTATGAGTTGCTTAAGGGGAGATTTGGAGGTCTAGAAAAGTAGAATAAATACAGTAAATATTATATTGACATTGAATTTCCAAGTTCGTAGAAGAATGAAAGAAAATTATCATGGCTATATTCACTAACATGGGATTTTTGTAGAAGAATTTCTAGATAGAAACTGTGTATTGATTTTGATGGGGATGTTTGAAAAATTGAAATCTGAATTTTCATTTGTTACGTGAACTTTGTTTGAAGTGTATGATTGGTAGCTACGGAAGGAATCAAATATTGCTACTTAAGTTGCAAACTCAGGAAATGTAATTTTTTAATTGTAGGAGATGTGCTGAGAGGAAATGGGCAGCTTGCAGTTTCTCAAGCTTTTGGGGATAGAAGTCTCAAAACACATCTATGGTCTGATCCTGATGTGAAAGAATGGGACGTGGATTCAAAAACACTATTTCTAATTTTGGCCAGTGATGGTTTATGGAAGGTTGGTATTCTACAATAGTTTTTGGTACTATCTCAAGAGATTCAAATATTTGTTCTACTCTCACTTATTTTTTATGGTACCCAGGTGATGGATAATCAGGAAGCTATCCATTTTGTTAGTAAAATCAAGGATACACAAATAGAAACAAAGCATTTAACAGTAGAAGATTTGAAACAAGAGAGCAAGGATGATACATCTTGTATTGTAGTTCATTTTAAATGATTACTTTCCTAGATTTCTAGGGGATACAAGCATTTTTATCAGCTTTAGATCCACATGATGATTTGGATTGTAGTATAATACTATCAATTGAAAATGCTTGTCAAGGACTAAGGAGTCCTAAGTGGTCTAGTGGATTCAATTTATGCCACTCTTTTATACTTGAGGCTACCATTGGTCTTAGTCTAGAAAAAATGAGGCATAGGAAAGCCTGAAAACCCATAATCTTTCAATGTAGCCAAAATTTATGTATGGTTATGGTCTTTTCTGTATTGTAACAATGCTCTCGAAACCTCCCTACAAATTGGTATTTTCTGGATTGTAACAATATGTACTCGCAACTTCCCTATAGGTGGAAATTTGAGATTTCCTTTTGTGTATAATACACCTTGAACAGGGATCTATGCAGTAATTTGGATGTTGAGAGAAGCTCAAACATATTTTCGAAGTTTACTTAAAGTCCTTCCCTTGAAAGCATACATCCATGTAAGAGGTTTCTATGTTAATATGCTAAAGATGCTTTCAGGAATGACCAAAAAGTAGGAAACAAGATAATAATGACCAAGACTAAGTTTGAAAAAGCACAGTAATCATTATTAGATTAGGCTTGTTGATACACCTTTTTAATAGTGTAGAATAAGGGAGATTGTAGTGATTATTGACTTCTACTATTAAGTGAGCATGTTTTCAATATGGAAATAAATTTAATTAGTGTTTAGGTTAGTGAGATGGTTAGAACACCTCAGCTGTATTGGGGTACTTTAAATGATGCAATGCATGGCAAGTTGTGTTAGAGAGTGGTACATGTATTTGATATACTTGGGTAGATTACCTCGGGCTATAATCCTCTTAATGAATTGCTGCAGCATCATTCATAATAAATGACATTTTTTTTATTGTCCACCACATCTCATGCTTATTTTATCTGCATATGCAGTTATAAAATCTTATTCATAGGTTAAATTTGGTTTTCATTCTTAGCAAGAAAAAACCAAAATCCATTTCCTGAGGTCTGTTTTGTTCTTCCATGGTAAATCATTAATAGCAGGCATGCTGGGATTTTGTGTTTTGGAGTTTATATTTGTTTTGGTAGAAAATAAATGTTGAATTGATGCCTTTTCCTAAATATTCAAATGAAATATGAGGAAAGATACATTGCATATAATGAAATTTATTCATTATGTATGTTGAATAGCATGCTTTGACTAGCAATGTATGGTTCTGAATCCTGATTATCATACATATCATTTGAATATAATGTATCCCATTCTTTTTCTCCCTGTTGAAGACTTAAAAACAATATAAGGCAAAAAAATTTACTATTTTATCAAGATTTGGTGTGTACACATATGTTTCATAAATTATAGTCTTAAGACAGATGGTAGATTTTGAACATTAGAGGCGGGAATTGTTTTATGGATTTTAATATAGATCGTTGTAAGGAGATAGAAGTGTAAATAATATTCACTTTAGTCATTTTCAGGAAAAAATCCTGTTAGATATTTTTTTCATGTATCATTTTCTATGTGTTTGGGGTTTACTACTTTTGCTTTGTATCTTACAGGTATGCAAACAGAGTTAGGACAGGCATAGGGGCCACTACATAATTGGCATTATTAAACTATAATCACTTATAGATTTCAAGAAATGGATGCTTACATTTAATACCTTGTCCATATTAGTCCAACAGAGGCCATTCTTACTGTGGGCAAGAATCCCATCTACACAGTTGATCCCCAGCTTTAGGATGTCCAGTTTTGAGGAGCCTGTCCAAATAAACAGCTTCTCAAAGTTGAATGGCACAGGAAGTTTATCCCAATTATCATCTAACAATAATAGGAAGATATTTGATGAAATATATCCTGCACAAGACTTGGCTGGAGAGAGGGAATGCAACTGCTCTCCCATGGATGTGTAAGTATTCATTTATTTTTATTTTTTGAAGCTATAACATTAACTTTGTCAGGTATTTTTATCTCACGATTCAGTCATCCGGCATGCCACTGTTCATTTCATGATAATAAAGGGCAAAGTCAAATTACATATGTGTGTGAACTTCCATTTGCTCGGTAATTATTCCGGAAACTTAGTAGGTAATGCTAGACATTGACTTCATATTAATATTTTTTTCTTGATGGAATTTTGTGGATCTTTTCTTCCTTTTGATTGTAATTTTCAAAAGAAAAATATTGTATTTATTCTCTTGATGATTAATTTGGTTATCTTGATTTGACCTAACAACTCCAACTATATTTAAGTCAACAAGGAAGATCACAAAGGGCAATCTCAAGGTTTTCACAGTGCACATTTGAATTTTCATGTATGGTATTTTCTCTTGTAGATTAGGTGCGTAATAAAAGACAGAAGACTCTTGTAGTTGCAAGCGGAAGCATTATATGTTGTTTCATTTGTTGGGTAGCTGTGCCCTTTATTTGCAGGTTATACAATGAGTTTCATGTTAAAAAATACTTTACAATTTTTTTGTAACCTTTGAAAAGAAAAGGATAACTAAGTTGGTGGTTTTAAATACACATTGTAGCTAATGCCAATTTATTCTCTCTCTGAAGAAGTATAAAAATATCCAATTTTTAAAGTTCTTTTTCTGGATTCATGCATACATACTAGCTCATGGGCATGGGTCATTAGGTATATCCAATTTTTAAAGTTCTTTTTCTGGAGCCTTGCATACATACTGGCTCATGGGCAAGGGTCATTAGGTAAGGATTCGAAGGTTTGGAGAATTTCTCCCATGGAAATATTTTTGACTGGCCTTGCTTAGCTTTCCATCACATGTCTCTACAACAAACAATAGAACTTCGAGTCCCATTATGCAATTTATCATCAACAATGTCAGAGTAATAAAATTTCAAACTGCAGATGGAAAAGATTGGGAGTTTCTCTAAATCTGCTACAGATATCTTTTATTGAAAGTAGCACCATGATATTTAAGCATATGAATTTCAAGTTTCAACTTATCTATAGGATAATTTTGGACAAAATTTGCATTAGAATAAATCGAGGTATGCACCACCAATAATATTGAATGTTATGGGAAATGACAAAGACATGAGAAAGAAGAACTTGTTTTCTTCTTTTCATGTTATCTTTAACTATACCGGTAAATGGTGTTGCTTCTTTCGGAGTGAGATGATTGTATGGAAACAAAAATCTGAGGGAAATATCACTTAAAATATAGTAATTTAGATTCTAGTTTTATAAATGTAGAAAACAAATAGAAGAGCCTGGCCTACCTACATGGCACCCTGGAAGCAGAAGACAAAACTTTTGAAATTCTATCTCGAACTATATCTCAGGTAAATAATCATTATTCTTTAACAGTTCTAATTGGATAACCTTTTTATATTGATAATTTCCAAAACATAAAGAGATACGCTACAAAGGAAGTCTGAGCTCCAGTACATCTGATCATAATGCAGGGCAAGAGACATTGGCTATTATGGATGAAGATTTAGAACACTTGTGTAATCCTTTGCAAGCCAAATATGGAGTCCCTGCAAGGCATCAAGTCATGGATCGTTCAAACCCAACCATGTATTACCAAGTTTGGCATTGTGACGCAAAGGTAGTTTTCTTTTTTTTCAAATTGATACAAAGGCTATTGTAATACTCGCGGTGTTTAAGATTCTTAGTAGTGCATGCAATTTACATTCTCAGGTCCCTTGACCTTTTAATTGACTCTTCCTTCACCATGCTACTGCTTCTATTTTCTAGGTTGGTCCTCCACAGTATCGAAGAAGAACAGTATAAGAGGATGTTGCACCTATGAACTAATGAGAGACTTTTTCTGTGATGATGAGTTCCATATTAAGTGGGATGACATCCTTCTCTATTCAAAGACTTTAGAAGACTGCCTGCGAACAAGAACGATGATTGTCCATTGGGTCAGAAAGGTGTGCAATAGAGAATTGAATTTACTCTTGGTTTTCATGATGTTCTGTTATGTTTTGTATATTTTATTTGGTGTCAAATCCTGCACTTTCCATTCTTCTATAATGATTGATAGTATGTCATTGGTTGTTGAATTTGGGATTCTGGAAAGACATACTTCTGTGTGACAAAGGTATGGCTCTTCACTGTTTGATAATTGGTTTACTTTTAATTTGTTGTAGTTGACATTTTGGTGTAAATATACTATATGAGATGCTTCATAGAGTGGTTGAAGGGTTACATCAAAGTTGGATTTCTAGTTGAGAAGCTTTTAAAGAGATATGTGTCATTTGATGTGACCCCAATCAGTTGTAGGTAGTAATAAGGATAGAATTTATGTTTTATTTTCCTCATGTTCTATGGTTCTAGGGTGTCTAGTCAAGGATTAAAAGCTTCATTTTTCCTTAGTTCCTTGGTGATTGAACAAATACAAGAAACATTTGTGAAAATATTTCTATTTGGTCCCTATTGCAGTTGCAACCTTATTTTTTTATTAATATGATTTGTATTAAAGGGTATTTATAATTTTATTCTTGATCTTTGATTGGAAATAGCACCTACTCTATTTAGCTGGTGGCGTAGATTATTTTACATTACCAAGATTGCTCATAAGGGGCTCTACCACTTCAAAGGGGTTGGATAGATATTCATTGTCCCTATAAGATGTAAAATGAGATTGATTGTGGATTAGAGATATACCATAATTAAGAATTTTTTTTCCACTTTGATGACCAAACAGGTTGGGCTATCAACAATAATTATGGGAATTGAATAGATAATCGATTGTATAAAATCATATAACATCTTTTAGACAATGTCCTCTAGTTGAACTCTCCTAACTTTATATCCATCTATTCTATACAATGATTCATGCTGGTCATTTACATAAGAAACATAAGGCCTAGAAAATGAGGCCTTAAGCATATTGATATGCACATGAACAACATAAAAGTTGTATATATGAAATCCATTTCTCTCTCCACTCACGTAAGGTGACAAATTTAGTGTTTCAAAAAATATTACTCTCTTGTTCAACTTTCCAAACCACCCAGTCTAAAATCATTTTAGTTAAATTGTAAGAGTATTAGGAGCCTTGTGGACGATAAGTTGTTTCCATGACTTGTAAAAAGCCATATCCATTAGGTAGAGGCCATATCACATGAAATTGAAGTACCATAGACTTTTAGGTGTGAAGGAAAAGACCCTATTGGCCTACATAGGATCTTTTCCTTCACACCTAAATTCCTGGTAGGTGTGCAGGGGAAACATATTAATACTCCTTTTCAAACCTGTGTCAAGAGTCTTAGGAAACCAACATTTTAGACATTATCCCAGCTTAATTACATATCTTAATCTTAGTGAAGGCACATTTTTGGTAAATCCTATACGAGTGTTTGTTGATATAGATGATATTGTTTGCTTGACAACAATAAGTTTATAAAGTCACTCTAGTGCTGTAAACTATCCACATGAGTCAGCCGACTTCTACTTGATCTTTGGACCAAGGCTCCTTGCCTATGGACACCTAGATTTGATGCATTTCTTTGACTAGAACTTCCAAATCTACTTCCAATCTGGACAAATTTTCTATTTTGGCTAGACACATAATTTATATAACCAGAAGGTGATATTTATATACTTGCAGCACAGTTTCCATTGTTTTTAGAAGAAAAAGACCTGCATTAACCTGGTTTTGTATATAATGATGATTGCCTAGCATAAGTGTTGACATTCTATGGAACAAGAAGAAATGCCCCTGTACCTTCTTGATTGCTTCTGCTACCTGGAACAAAAGACCCAACTGTTGTTAATGAGAGTATGGCATTGCAAGAGGGTGGTAAAGCCAATGATGGGTCATTGGTCATTGTGCATCTTGCAACAATTCCTTAAATTTGTCCACGTTTCTTATTTGTCTGAAGAATGACAATGATCACTACTAGCATTCCCTTCGCCCCAAAGAAAACATGGAGCAAGCTTATCAGATCCAGTGTAGAGTGCTTCTCAAGGGGGTAATGGTGAAAGGAAACATTACACAAAAATGTCATGGATGGGGAAAGTCCCTACATGCTACAAGCCTTTTTTTGCAGATACCACCAAATCCTCTTTCGCATCAGCACATGACCCTAGATTAGGATTAAATTTATCAGGATCTCCATCCAATACCCAACAACCATTCACTACCAGTCTGAGTTAAGGAGCACACATCCCTTGGCTTCCAGTGATTCAAAAGAGGGTGCACTATATTTTTATTTGAGACTACATCTATGAAGAGGCACACACTCAGCCGTGGTGACTGTCAATGATTGAAAGGGGTTATCATTTCATAGGAACAAGGAAAGACATAGTGTTGTGTATGAAGATTAGATGAGGGTGCACCACTGGGAACAAATGACTGTGTGAGATATATTCTACAGCAGTGTATTATTCTTCCTTTCTATGCAAACTTCTACAGCGGTATTCAAGTTTTAGAGACAATCTACAGTCCCTTAATTTACTGTTGGGCATTCTTTGGGAAGAGTGGCATGTGAACAATCAATTTCATACCATTATACAATCCCATCTTGAAGGTGGAAGATTGTTCCTCGTTTAATTCTCTACTGCCATTCCTCGTTTACTTCTCTGTTTCCACGAATATCTTGTATTTATGGTCATATACAACATTCTAATGATGAGAGGTGTTTATGTTGGTGTTTCTTCCATTTAACTTGGCCATTTATACATTGTTAAGATATCTACAGGATTGGTACTGAGTATATTCAGATATGATTTTAGTTAATTCTTGTATCATGCCACTGTGATTTAAATGGCTAAATTAAATTAGCATGTACGGGAATCATGTGCACTACCGTAAGTATCTTGGAATGGACCATTTCTCACGCTAAAAAAATGCAAACATAAGACTTTCAGAAATTAAGAAATCTACGAGAAGTATAAAGTAGTTAGCCATCAAAGTGTTTGAAGAAATGTACAATGCAGATCTACATAAGGTCACATTCCAAAACAATGAGTGAAACCTTAATCTACAACAGTTTGAGAAATAAGTCTTTGGCCAGACTCTGTAGCCCTTGCTTCATAAATTGTTTGGGGAACATTTTCATATCCATTGGGTTAGAAACTTCACACCAAATATTGTAACCTGTAATGATGCCAGAGAAAGATCATTTTTTGGAGTCATTGTGTTATTTTTTCTTAACGAACTTTTGGTATTTGAACACCTTCACAGAGATTCCAATGGAGGGAGGGTGGAAGGTGAGATTGCATTCACTACTTTTAAGATGTATAGTGAGGAGGGGGTGTTGCATTGTTTAATTGAGTTATATTAGTCCTATGTCAATATGGTTAGTCAAATTGTATATCTATGACCCCTACCCTTGAGAATCAATAATGAGTTGGTTTTTACATGGATCTCGACTAGTTGGGTGCCAAATGAGGCAAATATTTGGTCCTTGATGTTGATCGAGGATAGAAATAAAACACAAATTCCACCTTGAACAATACAAAAGCAGAAGGCTGAACGCATTAGCAAATTTATCAAAGTATTTTCTATGAGTTAGTATTCACCCCTTTATTTATTTCATCTTTGACTAAATTTTATTTTCTTATACCTTTGGCTAATATTATCAAGAATTACTTGTAAAAGTTATTTTGTGATCTATATTTCATAGGTTTAGAATCCTAGGCCTATAAAGCTAGACTTACTTAACCTGTTTGCTTTTCTTTATATGTTTGCAGCCCAAAATGCGGCCGAAACCACTAAAATAAGGAAATGAATCAATGTTATTTTGGAATGCACTTGGCAGTATAAAGGATTACTCAAGTCAAAGGTTCGAGTTAAGGATGTTAGTAAAGATCCTCAGTTGTTGACAAGCAGTGTTTCTAAAGGTTTGATATTATATATTTCAAGATAAATATATTCTACTTCAAGTATAGGCTGGTTTGAGTCCAATATATCCTTTCTTTTAGATAAGCATGTTGGTTAATGCCTTAATAGTAAATACCAATTATGGTAATAGTCTATGTTTAAAAACTTATATGATAATTTGGTAATAACCTTGTTTTATTGTTTATATTTTATAAAAGAGGGTTTGGAAGTATGGCAATAACTTCTTTAACTCAAAGTGATTCATGTTTGTATTTTAGTCTACAAGTTTAACTTGAGATGAAATGAGAATTATGTGGGTAAATATTTTACTGTAGTAATTGCATTTGAATTTCAATCATTCTTTAAGTGCATGTAACCTGGATATTCAACTTCACTTTAGATGATTTAATGACTGAAGATGTGGTAATTTTGGATTGATAATATGAAATCTATGTTTGGGTTGGCCAATAGGTTGACTCGAAATCTAAACAATAGGTTCTAAATATTGGCGAGTGTGTCTTAGCAGATATTGGAGGGGAGTGAGTCAGTTATTTTCATAGGTTTTTTCTCCTGGGACTCATCAAAATCAATAGTAAGATTTTAAAATTTGAATTTTTAGATGGAATTTTCTTATCGATGCTTAAGTTGCAAATAAAGTTGTAGGTTATCTTGAATTCCCTTGTTGCATTTTTATTTTATTTTTTATTCTTCTCTTTTCATTTATTCTTGTATTCTACTACCTCATTTTTTTACACTTCAGTGCCAATTTGTAATACATAGTGTACTCCTCTCAATCATAAACATTAATTTCATGGCTGATAGTCAAAAATCCCTTGAGTACTCTGCATTTAGGCTCTAGTCACAGGGTATTAAGAGGGTTCGGTTTAAATGAGATGAAGATTTATGATGTTGCTATTACAACATGCCAATACCAACATATGATGGTTGTTTTTAGAATGTAGGAAATCTGAGTTGATAAATTGACGAATCCAAGCCCCAAGCTTTGATTGACAACTTTCAATGCCATTGACAAGCCTACCTCCTTTCTCTTAATTCTTATGTAAAACATATGGAACTATCTACTGATTTTGAGATGAATCAGTATTATAACTCCAATCTCCATGATCTACATATGAATGAGTTAAATAAGTTTCTTGTGCTCATTGCTTTTAAAAAAAATCTAAAAATTACAAATACTATTCTTGTTTATGAAGTTGCAGGGTGCTAGTTCAATGGTAGAGCATATACATTATATAATGTAGAAGATTGGTGGTTTGATTCCACCGTGTCCTCTCAAATATTGTCTTAATAACACCCCCCCTATATATATGTGTGTATGTGTGTGTCTTTTATATATATTTTAGAAATAGTGGTGCTAATGTGAGGCTAAATTGCCCTTTTTCTTGTAGTGTGTGGTACTAATAAGGAAGCAAAAACATGAGCTAAAACTGAAGCCCACTATGTTCTACATCTAGAAGCAACATTGGTTGCAAAACTTGGCGCTAAAATGTGGTGCAAAATGGGATGCTAAAGTGGTAGCAAAAATGGATGCAAATATGGTGCTAAGAGGATGCCATCTAGGAAGCAAAAGCGGATGCTCTCTAAGGAAGCAATAACAGACGCTCTATAGGAAGCAAAATAAGACGTTATTTAGGAAGCAAAGTTGGACGTTATTTTGGAAGTAAAACGTGGTGCAAAATGAGGTGTTATTTAGGAAGAAAAGTTGGATGTTATTTTGGAAGCAAAGTTGGACGTTATTTTGGAAGTAAAACTTGGAAGCAAAATAGGACGTTATTTAGGAAGCAAAGTTGGATGTTATTTTGGAAGTAAAACATGATGCAAAATGGGATGCTAAAGTGGTAAAAAAAATGGATGCAATATTGGATGAAAATATGGTGCTAACTGGGATGCCATTTAGGAATCAAAAGTGGACACTCTCTAGGAAGTAATAACGGGCGCTCTATAGGAAGCAAAATAGGACGTTATTTAGGAAGAAAAGTTGGACGTTATTTTAGAAGCCAAAAAATAGACACTATTTTGGATGCCATAAAGGATGCTATCTAGGATGCAAAAAATGACGCTTTTTGAGACACTTTAATTTTTGTCCATGACGCGTCCCATTTAGTGTCTAGTTTAACCACTCAATGTAAAAAAAATTACACTAAAAAGGGATGCTAAATGGGACGCTAATTTAAGGATTTGTTGTAGTGTCTCAGCAGTAATCAATAGTGGTTTCTTAACCCAAAAAATGACATGTTTGATAGTAAAGGCTACACAACCATATCATGCTATAGAAAATAAAAACAAATAAATGATCAATGATTAAGCAACCATATAGACAGATGATTATAGAAACCTTAAAAACCATTTTGGTTTTATTTTATAGATACCATCGACGGGTTTTTATTTTACAGCATTGCATTCACTGCATTATCCTTTAAATAAAAAGAAAGAAATATTAAGAGTGGCTTTCGAAACCCAAAGAAAAATCGACCGAGTAAGGCTCACGGCTGCAGTGCTATGCACTGTAATTCCAAGCTAAGCTATGAATCCCTCATGTGTCAACAAAAATTGAAGGTTTACACATAGACACAACTGGCAGAATGGTATAGGAGTATTTATAAATATGTTATTGTCCAAAATAAAGTGATGATAGTTGCAAGACTCCACAAATAACGATTCCTTACATTTATGGAAATTACACAATGACTAAAAAGATGAAATAAATAGAGATACAATGTCAAAACCCTTCTGGGTACATATAGTATTAACAAGTTTTAGAACCCACAAAAATACAGAGTGGTGTAGTTGTCTACGACTCCATAGGGGTGAATAACACCCTTACTTTACCAACTATACAAAATACCAAAGCAAGTATATCACTTCCAAAACTCCAACCTAGAACATAGTGGAAATAGAAAATCAACGCTATAATAACACACCACCAAAAACCCATATGTCTCCTCCAGAGCCTCTCAAGGTAATGACATGGGTCTTACCAGTCAAATGGGGAGGTTGCGCAACCAATATTTCCATCCACACCCCACTACAGAGTTGACTTGCACAAAAAAATGATAGTTAGAAAGTTAAAACTCATTTTAGTTTTAAAAAGAAAACTGGCATGAAAGAACAATAACAATGTTGAATTTACCATTACCTCCTCAGCTTTCAAAGGTACACTGTCATCACCCAAGCCAAGATTGAAAACTCTCTCAATGAATGAATCGAGCATGGACTGCTATAGATGGTAAAAATGGATGATTTTAATTGTTCTTCCACCTCTGGATATCAATAGTGGAGCAGTGAAGGCAAGAAGCTGAAGACCCCTGGTGGAAATGAAATAGTTGTTAATAGTTTCCAGAAACCTCATGAAATGACTCCCACAATAATCGAGACTCAATAAAACCTTTAGGGTTTGAAAACACATGTTTTGATGACAGCTGGAGGTCAGATCGAGTTCACATGGTCCGAGAGGGGGTGAGTTTACGACTCGTACCCTACCTTTCACAATCACACTTAAGTCAGCTGGTGTATAGGTATGAAGGACAAGGGTCTTGTTAGACTCTCTGCAAATGACTGTGCATAAATCCATATCGCCTTTTAACATATAGTTCAACCTGCGATGCTTTACCCTTGTTAGATATTATAACCCTTGGTACATCCAGCTTTGTCATATATCAATAAACATTTAATCATGTAAAACAAATAAGATTTGTTAAAAGGTACTTTGTTTAAATAATTCTAATTGTTTTATTAAAAAGGATAAAAATGGTTTATGGTTAAACCTTAGGTTGTCTTTTCCTTTGTTCCTTATAGCACCTTAACATAGAGATGGTTCTTTAACTAATTGAACTAAGATACCTCACTGTCTGCACATAGAAGAACAGAGGTTCATGCATTAGTCGTAACGACTAAGTAATACCATGACCCATTCCTTGTGCAGATCAATAATAGAAACAAACAAATGACAACGAAAAACTATCTTACGACAACAAGTTAAAATATAGACAGTTTTCTTATGTCACAAAGTAATGTCATGTCGGCAGATCACCAAATAAGATAACTAATAATAATTTAGATACACGACGACAACAATGCATGACAAAAGAAGTATGAGTAATAACATCTCTCTAAATATTTTCTAGGAATTTCTAATATTACATGCAGTAAATAATTTTTTATTTATTTACGAAATTAATGGACGTTACAAAGTAGCTTAGATAAGTGCATATTTACTGTTTTTAACGTTTGATTGGTTATTGTGTTATAAGCAGATAAATGTATAAATGCCACATTTGAGTAATGAATATGCCCGTGATTTCTTTCCACTATGTGTTTGCTTAAGATTGCATAATTAAGGGTTAAATCCTAACTTGGCATTGAAGCACTGTGCAAACTAGTATCCCACCTTACCGGTCTTCGTTGGAAAACCTTGGCGTAGAGCCAAGGTACTAAAACACCCTCCAGCACAAACTATGGAAACATGGTTCTGGAAGTTACCCATAAGGATTGAGATATCTCGTGTGAGACGACATCTGTGTCGCAGGTGCTGCCGGCTAAGCTCCGTTCTGTTGGGTCAATATCTTGGGCTTTGTTGGGCTAACCAAAAAGGGACTGAACCTGGGTCATAGGGAGGAAGAGGCCAACAAGAGTATACTGGACATAGATCAAAAAGATAAAATATCAAGTCAACTATTCATTAAGGGAGGGTGTTGGAGTAACTTATACTTGTCTTGTTATTATTGTGTGATTGTTTCATAATTGTGGTTTTCTAATTGGGAGTGGTTGTTGTAGAGAAAGTTGGATGTGAGAGATTCTCTCCAACTTAGTCTCCTATTTTAGTGTGTGGTTGAGAAATGATCTCAACAAGTGGATTATATGGTTAACATAGTCAATCTATCTTAATTGAAGCTTAATGTATTTATATGTGTTGATTGAATAATAGAAAACATGAATAGTTTTGTGTGTGAATATATGTTTGTTATTTTGTTTTATGAGTAAATGAATTTTCACTTTTACAAGTGGGATGGGGAATAATCATGTCCAAAACTTTAATGAATGTTATAGACAACATTGTGTATAAGGTCATGGATTGCTGGGTCAACCCGTCACCCCTTTCTTCTTCGTCCAAGTCTATAGGGGAAAGACATTTTCTTTTGCTAGTTTGTCTGTGACTTGTGGGACTATCATATGGTGTGGGGCATCTAAGCCATTAAAATCACCTAGGGATCACACCTAGCATTGGCCACACCAACCCTTAGCATGGATGGATTTTTAAGTGTCTATTCCTAGCTACATTGTAGGGTTTGAACTTAGGTTGCGATGCATAAAAAGGCCCATCAAAACCAAGTGTGATCATAATATTTGACTATAGGGGAATTCCATTTGATTCATGGGTGACCCTCTTTTATTTTGCAAACATAGCCCGGTGTGCACAACCCTTGCAATCCATAGCTAGCCCCTTTTGAGTGCAACCGATGTAATCCACGGTTAGCCCATTTTGGTTCTGTTCATGGTTTCCTCTTCTCTTAAGTTAACCTTAAATTTCAACATGGATTCGACCTTGGATCTTTCTTGTACTCCTTTAAATGGGTTTATATTTGATTGAATTCATAATGCATAAAGGAGGATTTGGGTTTGGAATCGGACCTTGACTTACTCTTGGATTTGGTGATAAGTGCTAATTCGGTTTTGTTAGGTCAAGGAACTTATGCCCATCCTATGTATTTTCTTACAATTTCGCTTATATTCAGAACTCAACTTAGATTATGCTTGAGGTTGGAAATTGTGACTCGATTAGGATTTGGAGGAAATACACTTGGAATTTGGTCGTATGGTGTTCGCATCATTTGAGGATGAGGAACAAATGTTTTACTAAATCATTAGTGGAGTGACACACATAGTAAACAATGAGGCTAGGGAGAAACTTGAAGCATGGTATCTTATATTTATGGATAATGGATAAAGGAATATATGCCATATAAAACCAAAGACCTATATAGCCTCCAATGTAGCTTCCATTCTTCAATGAACGAAAACTAGTCTCTTTGCTCCCATAAGCATTAAGTTTTAGTGTATATGAATTTTATAAGACCAATTCCTACCATCAATGTCAAGCACACCAAAACATAGTTTTTCACCAAGAAAAAATATATTATAGTTGTTATTCATATAGGAATAAATGTATACAAATATTTACATCAATAACCATTACAATCTCACAACTATCCATAGTTGTAGATTCTATTGTTGACACGGGACCTCTAGCTGAAAAATACAACTAGACTATTTTAATTACAAACAAATATAGAGTCAACACTATATCATACTACAAATAGAGAATTTTAAACATTACTAAACATAAAAAAGATGAAGTATTCATCCAACAAACTAGATAACAATCCAAACGTTTCCAACCAAAACTGTGTAATTATTCCTACGCACTAATACAAGAAAAACCCAACCCAATGTCGAGACCGAAATCAACCACTATTACATATTGTTGCATTCCACTAATATGATTCACTAGTTAGTTGGATAATAATTAAACTAAATAAGGGAATTGAACCATGAGAGATTAAGGCATCATTATTCCACTCTTCATAGTGAATGCTACCTTCTACTGAATCCAACGCTTTCTTAGATATGAGATACACATTTAGGTTGAACTCCTTATATACATGGTGAAACTAAAGAGGGTGGAAGGATGCTTGGAGACCTTTGATCCTCTATTTCCACCACTCGATATGAAGCACCCATATTCACCCCCTATCTTCATTCCAGCCTAAAACTATATTTGAGTCACCCATATTATATAGAGAAGGAATATTTTTTTCCCAAGCAAAGAATAAAAGGCCTCCCAAATCTAGCAGCTTGCTCTTGGTGTTTGTTACCCCTACCACAACCTATCCAAAATTTGAAGGTGTGATTGTTACTTAGAGTTAACACCACCCCTACCACAAAAATGACCCCTTCTTCCTCAGAGGAACCATCGAAATGACCACAAGGAATTTGGATATCAAGGTCTGGCCAGGTAACAATTTTGTCTTTCTTGATATTCTTAGTATTATGAATTTCCATATATGCACCCACAACTGCCATGCACATTATGATAATATTCCTCTTCTGATCCTCAAAACGCATATCGTTTATATGCTTCTATACTTACCAAGAAATGAACATGGGAAGTTCATCCCTCTTTCTATCCATCGAGATCCAAAGAAGAAAAAACTTTTCAAAGGATCCAACACACCAATGTTTAGTGAATTTGAAGGATTTAGCCACCTCATTCCAAACCTGTTGCATAAAGTCACAATGAACCAGATGGTGGTCTATATTATTCTTCGCCTTTTTACATAATATGTAGTAACTAGGACCATGCCCTCCTCTCTCAATTAAATTATCCCACATCATAATCTTCTTCTCCAAGACCAACCAACAAAAACATTTCAGCTTTAGTGGACAATTCCACTTCCAAAGACAAAGGTTCCACCACTAGTTCTCCACATCCCATTTATTTACAGTAATTGCATCATATGCCTTTTTTTACTTAACAATGCCATTCTCTACATTCCAATACCACAACAACGTATCTCGGTCATTTGGGAAATAAATGTTGGATTGAAGGAGATCTTTAATAAATTGGCCCCATTCTATGTGAAGCTCGGCTGAAAGGTTCAAATATACAACTTGTGTCCATATATGGCGACCATGATCCATGACCACCACTTTGTACGCTTTGGCCAAAACCACTATTTCTTTTCTTGAAACTCTGACACTAAGTTAGAAGATAAGATAAAGTAATCAACACTGCCAAGGATAGGGTCCTCACCCAGCTTTATTTCCAATCCATTGTCTGGTTTCTACACTAGCCACTCCTTAACTAGATCTAGTGAATTTATGAGGTAGCACCAAATGTTAGATCCCCTAGCTGTGTTATGATGATCTCTATGATGATATCTGTGTAACCAATCCACAGTGGAACAATTTTGAAGATACTTTAACCTCATTACCTAAATCCACATTTCCTCCTAGAAACGACATCTCCACAGGATTTTGGTTGCCAAATCTTTCCAAAATCGTATATGTTATTTAAGCACCATTCCCCCAAGCACTTGGGGTGGACAATTTTCCCCTAGATCACGTGAGGATACTTGTATTGGAATTTATTCCCATACCATAAGGAATTAAAACACTTTTGACAATTTTTATTCAAAATGGAGATCATAATTTTTCGCTAGAGACTGCCAATAGACTAGTATACTTTCCAATACAACTTTAACTAGAGTTAAGCGACCTCCCAAGGAAATCCATCGATAGCTCTAATTCTCTAGCCATTCTCTACCTTTTTTAGGAGACAAAACTAATAACCTAGAAGATAATTATTTGGTTGAAGGAAATCATCGAGGTATTTCAGGCTGATCTCCATAGTATCAACCTTAAATGGAAGGATCATTTTTAATTGCGATAAAAATACTCCCCAACACCAGTAGTCAAAAATGTAAACTTCTCAACATTGTCATGCATGCATGTAGCTTCTGAAAAAGTATTTAGGTATGTCCTTAAAGGCTTTCCATTCAAATATCACACCTCTTCCAATGAGCAGAACATCATCCACAAACAAGAGATGGGTGATCCTAACAACATCAAAGATTTTGACCCCCATTAAAGAACCTTCCACCTTATATTTTTGGATGAATAAGATCAACCCTCAATAATAAGAATAAATAACGAGTGGAACAGGGAAGGCCCTTGTTGTAATCCCCTTGAATTTATAAAGAACTTTGAAGGGGCTCCATTATCCAACACACAAAAATTCTGGAAGAAATGTATCCCATTATCTAGTTGGTTGCCTCAAAACTCAAATTAATTTGCAATAAGTCTAGTCTCACGAAACCTCAATTGACCTTGTCGTATGCTTTGACAAGGTTTTCAAGGACACTACTTCATCTTCTTTTCTTTAATAGAGTGCATGCACTCCTTAGCCACACTAATTGTGTCCAAAATATTCCTATTCCCTAGAAACCCATTTTTCTCCTTTAAAATAAATTGCGAAAGAACCAGTTTTAGGTGAGAAGCAATTACCTTGGAGATGACTTTATAAATCAAGTTGCACAAGGATATTGTACGAAAGTTGTTGAAGTTCCTAGGATTGGAATTTTTGGAATAAGAGTTAATAAAGTGGTGTTCATGGCTCCACTAACATAGATGAGAGTCCAATATTCTTCTACAACTTCGAGCATATCCGACCCAATCATCTCCAAGAACTCTAAGAAGAATTCCAGCATCCAACCATTCATCCGGCCCGAACTCTTGGACTTTGAACTCCCCATAAAACCTTTGTTAATTCTTGCATTGAGACTAGATCTAGTACTTTCCTTGATCCAGAGAAAACAATCAAGGGCAGCAGCATACCAATTCCATGTGACTTATAAAAGTATTGTTTCTGTGATCTTTAAACATGCCATGAAAATGATTTTTTGCTCCTTCTAAATGTTGTTGATTGTGTAAAAGCTAGCCATCATTTTTCTCTCAATTCCCAATTAACATTCAAATTCCTCCTATGATTAGCAAATCAATGAAAAAAGGCAGTGTTATGGTCACCTTGAACAATCCAAATCGCTCTAGTTTTTAAGTGGCATCCTTCCTCCTCCATCTTTAGTATCTTTTGTTTTCTTCCTTCAAGTTTTGTAACAACATCTTTATCTAACATAATTCCAAAGGGATTGGAGGAGAATATCTCCCTCATTCTTCTTTCAATCTTACAAAGATCTTTTTTATAATTAAATTTCTTCTTTCTTAATTAATAACTACATCCTTCATTCTTCTTTCAATCTTAGGAAGATCTTTTTTATAATGAAATTTCTTCTTTCTTAATTAATAACTACATCCTTAATGCCTTTCAGTTTTAAGGACAAACCACCCAATTTGAAAGAAACAATACCAACATAAAAAATAAAAATAAAAACATCTATCATAATTTCTTTTAAATCATCTTCTAAAAGCCGAGAGTGGTTAAATTTTAAGAGTATCATCTTCTTAGCACACCAGCCCATCTGCCAAGCCATCTCTTATATAAGTTCAACATGATGAATATCAAAAAGTTAAATAACATTTTTCCCGAGTGTATTCTAATCCATATCTAAGAATTTCAAAGACTGTTACCAATGCCCCCTCCATGTATCCTATTGCCAGCTATTTTTGTATTCCTCCTCTGTTATCAACATATTCATAAACAATTAGAGGGAATCTCGGCGTAATTAGGAACAATAGATTAAGAAACATTACAGCAAACACTATGATTTCCTATCTATAAAACTGTTACAAGTGCACATGGCTTAGAACCCCACAGTTAGAAATTTTTAGTATTATTTATAGAACAAAATAAAGTCTACAGGAAACAACTTAAATTAGGTTTCCATTTTCAAATACGAAATATAAAAACAGAACTTGAGAAAGGTTATTGAAAAAACAACTAAAATTCACTTTTCATTTTCAAATACCAAATTAAAAAACAGAACTTAAATATTCAGATATATTAAGCACTTATATACATTCTCTCAATTATATTGACATACTTTATGTAGGAATCTCGATGTAAAAATAGGTTTATAAACTATGTTAGATTTAACCTTGCAAAATGGTAATACTTAGAGGACTCACAGAGAGAGTGAAGAATTTTGACTAATGATGCTGCTCGTGAAAGAGACAAGCAGGGAAGCGAGGTGAGGGGACCGCAGTTAATGGCGGAGCTCTCTGCAGCGCCATTCCAAACTTCTCAGTCATGTCTATCTTCTCTGATGTCATGCCATCTGGAAGAGACCAGTTGAACGAGTGGAGGAGAGAAGCTATGACGAAGTGAACCATGAAATGAGCCAAAGGAATCCCAGGGCAAATTCTCCTTCCTGCTCCAAACGGAATTAGTTCAAAGTTTTGGCCTCTGTATTCCAACTCAGACTCCATAAATCTCTCAGGCTTGAACTCTAATGGCTCACTCCAGATGGTTGGGTCTCTTCCTATTTCCCATGCATTTACCAGCACATGGGTGTCCTTGGGTATCACGTATCCTACTACTTCACAACTGCTCTCTGCTCTGTGAGGGACCAATAGGGGCACTGGAGGGTGCAAATGGAGCATTTTTTTCACAACTGTGTGAAGATAACACAGGTAACATAGAAAATCGATGTCACTTTCCTCAACTCTTCTGTCTTTCCCGATCGCCTCCTCCAATTCTGCTTGAGTTTTCTTTATTATCCGAGGATCGTGAATGGCATCCGCTAATGCCCATTCAATTGTTGTACTACTCATTTCAGTACTAGCTATAAACAAATCCTGCAAATCAACAGCCCCAACAAATTAAGAGTATAGAAAATTGTAAACTCCACCTTAAACTAACTAAAGGTAGCATTGATTAAATTCCACCTTAAACTAACTAAAGTAAGGTAGCATTCATTAAATTCCAACTTAAACTAAGTAAATTAAAGTAGCTTTCAATAGTGAAGAAGTAGACTTACATATAGAAAGGGGCTAACGTCTTTCTTGGTGAATTTTTCTCCGCTCTTGCTTCTGTTATCGAGCAGAATGTCCAGAAAATGTTTTTCCTTTGAACCGCTGTGCTCATTCGTGCCCTCTTTTCTATTTTGAAGTCAAGCCTCTATGGATCTATCCAGCAAAGCAAATACCATGCCCCTGTATTTGGTTATATCCCGGCTCACACCCTGATGATCCAAAATTCGCAGAAAAGGAAAGTAGTCAACACGGTTAGGTTTTCCTCCGATTACCATCAAATTCATGACTGTTTCTTTCAATTCTTCAGCAGCTTGAGAGTCCCGTTCGAACATGTTTTGAGAAAAAATCATGTTTCCCATCATATTCAAACTGGTAACAAACAAAGTGTGCCCAATATTCACACACTTCTTCTTTTTAGAATCCTCAAAAATGGATTGAATGGTGGAAAATACCTTATCTCTTCTGAGATGCTACAAGGCCTCTAGTCTCTTGACGCTAAAGAACTCGGTGTTGCAGATTCTTTGAAGCATACGCCTACTGGAAATATTAATCACTGGCAGATTTGTACCTGACTCTCATTCAACTCTGTTAGAGTCTGTATCAGTCAAGATCTTGTTGGTCAATCTGACAAGAGGGAAGAGTCCACGATTCGGAAATGTAAACCAATCAAATTTATGTATGAAGCTAAGTTGTTAGGTAGATAGTTATTACAGTCTTTAATGAAGAGTTAGTAGATTCGTGTAGAAGCAATTTTCAGGTTTCCTATAAATAGAAGAAGAAAATTGTAAATCATTTTAAAGACATAATAAAGAGACAGAGGAACTCAGGGTGAGAAAGGAGAGAAAGAGAAGTTGAAGCTCAAGCTTCTGTGTAAGTGATACAGTCGAAGAGCCGAAGCTCCGTAAAAGGATCAGTCGATGAGCCAATAAGTCTAGACAGACAAGTTTGTAATTCCCTTGTTATTTCCACATAGTTATATATATGAAATAGTTTATGGTTGAATGCATGTTTATTTGGCCGCACAATATTTCCAGATTTACATGTGTAAATGTTGTTTAGATTTACCAGTTAAGTGAAAGTTCAAAGAACCCATAAATTTCTCACTGCTTGAAAGTTCCAGGTTTTACGACACATTGGTCAACTCAAGTCTTCCTACATATTTGGGCATATGTTTTATAAGTTCTTTGGATTTGTTAATGTGTCCATTTTTACTCTATCTTAGTCACGGGTGAAAAGCATTTGTAATTTCTTAAGTCTCTTAGAATAAGAAAAATACTCTGTAGATTTCGACAAAAGTGAACCGACAAGGTCGGTTGAGTAAGCCGACTTGAGAGGTAGAACATGTTAGTCGACTTGAGAGGTCGAAGAGGTCATTAGACTTCAGTGGTCGAAGATGTGAGTCGACTTAGAGGTTGAATTCAGCCGACTTCGAAGTGACAAGTGGTCGAGGTAAAATCAGTCGGTAGAATCGACATGTAAGTCGAAGTAAATCAGTCGAGTCGAAAGGCCGACCAAAGTTGATAGACTTGTCTAGTCAAGAGATAGACAAGTTTCACCCGACAAGTGAAAAAGTGAAAAAGAGGTCGACGTGAAAATATTTAATTTTTAATATTAACTAAGCGGTAAACTCAAGTTTAGCCGGCTTGGTTTTGGCTAACTGGTATTAGAGCAAGTTTTATATCAGAGCAAGGATTACGAAAGAAACCTTGTCTTAAAAGGTGGAAAGTTAATTTTCTAAGGAAAGTTAATTTAAAAAAATTAAAAATGGCTTCCACTTCTGGTTCATTGCAAACTCCAATCTTTACAGGAAAGAATTATGAATATTGGCCTTTAACAATGAATGCTTTATTCAGAGGTCAATATGTCTGGGAGATAGTCCAGCATGGTTATGTAGAACCAACAGACATGACAGCATATAACAATCTCACACAGGCTGAGAAAGATGTGTTGAGGGAATATAGGAAGAAAGAGGAAAAGCTCTGTTTTACATACATCAAGCTATGCATGAAAGCATACTCCCAAGAGTAGCAGCAAAAACAAATGGTAAGCAAGCATGGGATACATTGGAGACTGCCTATCAAGGTTTGGATAAGGTAAGGACATCCAATATTTAGATTTTGAGAAGAGATTTTGAATCTCTGTCCATGAAAGATTCAAAGAATGTAGACACATTCTACACCAGAGTTGTTGGTTTGATAAACCAACTGAAATCTCATGGAGAATCCATAGAAGACCGAAGGGTTGTTGAAATAATTCTCAGAAGTCTTCCCCCAAGATTTGAAAACTTGGTTGTAACCTTAGAAGAACACATAGCCATGTCAACATTTACCATTGATGAGCTGCAAGCTTCACTCATCAATCATGAACATAGACTCAGCAAAACACAAACATCATTGGAAGGTGCATTCGCAACACAATCATCCATAAGTCGTGGTAGAGGCAGGGGGAGAAACAACTTCAGAGGCAAAGGAAGAAGTTCTTCAAGAGGAGGACGAGGGAGAAGTCCTGTAAATGTCAGCGGTAGAGGAGAAAATCAAAACCAAAGTCAGCCAAGTGGCTAGAGGTTTGATAAATAAAACATTCAATGTCATTATTGTAAGAAATTTGGTCATTATGCATATGAATGTAGGAAGAAACAATATGACCAAGGAAGATAAAGCCCAAACCAGTCGACCAGTACCAGCACTTCGACAAGTGCAATGTTAATGGCATCGACATCTCCACTTGAATGCAATGCTGTTCAAGAAAGTCCACATGACATATGGTACTTAGATTTAGGATGCAACAACCACATGACTGGTAATTTAAATTTGCTTTCCAGTCTAGGCAATTCAGTTAAAATTGATGTTACACTTGGGAACAATGTCCAAGTTATTGTTTTAGGAAAACGCACTATTGATATTTTAACCAAACAGGGGGAGAGTAAGTATATCCCTGATGTCTATCATGTCGAAGGTCTGAAACATAATTTGTTAAGCATTGGACAGTTGATACAAAAAGGCTATAGAGTCTACATGGAAGATGATCACTGTGTGATCAAAGACAAGTGTCCAAGCAACCAGCTGATAGCAAAAGTGCCAATGACAAGCAACCGCTTGTTTCCATTGAGGATAGTTCCCGACATGAAAGGGAAGACAAAGACAGGAACTACATTCAAGGCAGAAAGTGAAAAAACAGTCGAGCTCCTCGACAAGAAAGGAAATGGCAGCACTAATTTGCAAGCTGCATTTCAGACAGAAGTTCAGGATGAATCCTGGTTGTGGCATTTCATATTTGGACATCTGAATTTTGGTGGGATGAAGCTACTGCACACAAAGAATATGGTAAAAGGATTTCCATTGATCGACAGACCAGAAAGCGTTTGTGAACGCTGCATTTTTGGCAAGCAGCACAGAGAGACTTTTCCAGTCAGAAAGTCCTATAGAGCATGCACACCACTTGAAATTGTGCACTCTGATATTTGTGGTCCAATGCAGAAATCATCCATTGGTGGCTGCAAGTATTTTCTAACTTTTATTGATGACTACTCAAGAAAAACATGGGTATATTTTTTGAAACATAAATCTGATGCATTTGGTTATTTTCAGCAGTTCAAGGCACTTGTGGAGAACCAGAGTGGACATCGCATCAAGATCTTAAGGACCGACAGAGGAGGTGAATATGTTTCAAATGAATTTCTGAATTTTTGCAAGACCCATGGAATACAGAAACAATTCACTGCACGGTATACATTTCAGCAGAACGGTATTGCCGAAAGAAAGAATAGAACAATCATGGAGATGGCATACAACATGTTGGCAACCAAGCATTTTTTAAATGAATATTGGGGAGAATCAGTCACAACTGCCATATAAATTATGAACCAGGTGTTCGACAAAGAGTGTGAAGAACAAAGTTCCCCATGAATCATGGACAGGTATGAATCATAGTGTTTCACATTTAAAAGTTTTTGGTTGTGTTGCATATGCTCATGTTCCAGATGAGCTAAGAAGGAAGCTAGACAATAAGGGACATAAATGTATTTTTGTCGGCTATTCTGAAGATACAAAAGCATACAAGTTGTATGATCGTGTCACAAGGAAAGTGATAATCAATCGAGATGTTCAATTTATCGAGAATGAATCATGGGATGGAACCGTCAACATAAATGCCAAGATTGTGTTGAATGTCAACAATGATGATATAGAAGAGGAAGTGGTTCAAACACCACATGTAAGTCAATCGGTTGCAGCACCGTCAACTCCCATGACACCATGACATGGTTCAGCACAAGGACCATCGACACAAGTAGCTGCTCAAGCTACACCAACAAGTACACCAAGAGGACAGCAGACTCCATCAAGCATTTCGTCGAGGTCGACATCGACAGAACCAGTGAAGACAATAATTTTGCGAGAGATATATGAAGCTGGTACACCAAATTTATTCTCTCTTTGCACTATTTTCTCCTATATATGATCCACTAACATTTGAAGAAGCTGTTGAAGAAGAAGTATGTGCAAAAGCCATGGATGAAGAAATAAAATGCATTGAGAAGAACCAGACATGGGAACTAGTTGATGTACCAAAAGTCAAGGATGTAATCAGTGTCAAATGGATTTACAAGACCAAGCAAGATGCAGATGGGAATGTGCAAAACCACAAAGCAAGAATGGTAGCAAGAGGGTTCACTCAGCAACCTAGCATAGACTTCAATGAAACATTTGGACCTGTTGAATGCATGGATACAGTCAGAACAGTTTTGGCCATTGCTGCACAAAATAAATGGCATGTTCATCAAATGGATGTCAATTCGGCATTCTTAAATGGCTATCTAGAAGAGGAAGTATATGTGGAACAACCACAAGGGTATGAAGTTCCAGGTCAAGAGCATAAAGTGTACAGGCTGAAAAATGCATTATATGGTTTGAAACAAGCTCATAGATCTTGGTACAGTCAGATTGATTCCTATCTCACTGAAAATGGATTTCACAGAAGTGAAAGTGAACCGACTTTGTATACCAAAGTCAATGAGCAAGGTAAGATGTTAATTGTCTTCTTGTATGTACATGATTTAATATTTACTTTGGTATAGCAGAATTTAAAGCAGTCATGGAAAGTGAATTTAAAATGTCTGATCTGGGGCTTATGAAGTTTTTTCTGGGCATTGAAGTTCAGCAGTATGAAAGTGGTATTTTTATATCACAGACAAAGTATGCAAGTGAAATTTTAAAAAGGTTTAACATGTCTAATTGCAAGACAGCCCCAACACCAGTAATATCAGGTTTAAAATTGAGCAAGGATGATGAAGGATCCTTTGTCAATCCTACGTTATTCAAAAGGCTTGTTGGAAGCCTTATGTATTTGACAGTGACAAGACCAAGCATTATGTATGGAGTAAGTCTGATCTCAAGGTTCATGGAGTCACCAAAAGACTCACATTGGCAAGCAGTTAAAATAATTATGAGGTATGTAAGTGGCACAAAAGACCTTGGTATTATGTATTCAACCTCAAAAAATTTTAAACTCATTGGTTACACTAACAGTGACAATGGAGGAAGCATAGATGACAAGAAAAGCACATCTGGGTACACATTTCATTTTGGTACAAGTGTTGTTTCATGGGATTCAAAAAAACAACCCATAGTAACTATGTCTTCAGCTAAAGCAGAGTATGTTGCAGCGACAAGTGCTACATGTCAAGCTGTCTGGGTGAGGAGAGTGTTAAAAGACTTGTCACAGAACCATCAAGAACCAACAACCATCTTCTACGACAACAATTCAGCCATAGCATTATCCAAGAATCATGTGTTTCACAAGAGAACCAAGCACATCGACATAAGGTTTCATTTCATAAGAGAGTTGGTGAACAAGAAGGAAATTTGTTTGGAATTTCGCAGGTCTGAAGATCAACTTGTAGACATCTTTACAAAACCATTGGAAAATGACACATTCCAGTATTTGCATAGTTATCTTAGAATGACAAGTTCTCCACAGTGAACTCTATCATAAATAGAGCATGTCTAAGCCCTGAAACATTTTGTAATATTTTTTTTAATTATGATCTGCTCATAATTAAGGGGGAGTGTTGGAAATATTAATCACTCGCAGATCCGTACCTAACTCTTAGCCGACTCTGTCAGATTCTGTATCAGTTAAGATCTTGTCGGTCAATCTGACAAGAGGGAAGAGTCCACGATTCGGTAATGTAAACCAGACAAATTTATTTCTGAATCTAAGATGTTAGGTAGATAGTTATTACAGTCTTTAATGAAGAGTCAGTCGATTCATGTAGAAGCAATTTTCAGGTTGCCTATAAATAGAAGAAGAAAATTGTAAATCAGTTTAGAGACATAATAGAGAGATAGAGGAACTGGCAGGGTGAGAAAGGAGAGAAAGAGAAGTTGAAGCTCAAGCTTCTGTGTAAGTGATTCAGTCGAAGAGCCGAAGCTCTGTAAAAGGATCAGTCGATGAACCGACAAGTCTGGACAAACAAGTTTGTAATACCCTTGTTATTTCCGCATAGTTATATATATGAAATAGTTTATGGTTGAATGCATGTTTATTTGGCCTCACAGTATTTCCAGATTTACTTGTGTAAATGTTGTTTACATTTACCAGTTAAGTGAAAGTTCAAAGAACCCATAAATTTCTCACCGTGTGAAAGTTCCAGGTTTTACGGCACATTGGTCAACTCAAGTCTTCCTACATATTTGGGCATATGTTTTATGAGTTCTTTGGATTTGTTAATGTGTCTATTTTTACTCTATCTTACTCACAGGTGAAAAGCATTTGTAATTTCTTAAGTCTCTTAGACTAAGAAAAATACTTTGTAGATTTCGACCAAAGTGAACCGACAAGGTCGGTTGAGTAAGCTGACTTGAGAGGTCGAAGAGGTCAGCCGACTTAAGAGTTCAAAGAGGTCAGCCGACTTGAGTGGTCGAAGAGATGAGCCGACTTAGAGGTCGAAGTTAGCCGACTTCGAAGTGACAAGTGGTCTAGGTAAAATCAGTCGGTAGAATTGACAAGTAAGTCGAAGTAAATTAGTCGAGTCGAAAGGCCAACCAAAGTTGATAGACTTGTCTAGTCGGGAGATAGACAAGTTTCACCCGACAAGTGAAAAAGTGAAAAAGAGGTTGGCGTGAAAATATTTAATTTTTAATATTATCTGAGAGGTAAACTCAAGTTTAGTCAGATTGGTTTTGGCTAACAAAGCCATCAAGGCCCGCATGAATGGCTCCATACCAACAAAGAGTCGCTATAGGAGAGGCACTTAGATGCTTCTTTGACGATGCATCCAGAAAATTCTTGGTCATGACTCTTTAAGACTTCCTTGGCCATGGCCGGGGATGAAACCACAACTGTTGTTTTCATTCTGAGATGAAGGTTCATTAGAGGACCATATTTTGCAGCGAGGTGATACAGATACTCATTGGGCTTCTTCTCACGCTGGAGAAGATTCCCAACAATGGGCCACCCGAGAGGCCCTGGAGGCAGCTTGGCTCGCCCTTCCTGGAGATGATAATGAGCTTTAAAACCAACAATAATGTCATGAAATTTACCAAAAATCACTAATTCCCTCCATTTTTCTAATATTGTCGAGCAACCCAAAAGCACAATATATAATTTAACACAAATATATCGTATATATAACACTGCGTTCAACTTCAAATTGATCATCATGACCTAACCTGACTGGTATGGTTTCTCAACAAAAGCAGAGACGTGCATAGACTTTGTGTCATGATGAATATGACCGAAAGGAGATTTTAATCCCGCCACTTGACTAACTTAGGTCGAGCTCCTTACAGCCAGAGGAATCTTATCTCTTTGGCCGACCACTGCAACGTAGGAAAAGATAATTGATTAAGATTTCGTGGTAAGTTGAAAATTCATATTCGATATTTTGTTTTTTCACATGGTGAAGAGTTATAATATTTTTTTGATGGGTTGATTAATGAAAGTTGTAAGATCTATGTTTAGTGGCCATTGACATTAAGTAGTTGAGTGTTATACAGGTATGGAAGATATCATAAAAGTTATCTCTAAGTAGTGGAGGTTTTGTTATAAAGGTATGAAGATATCATATAGTTAATGTTTTTATAGAACAAATACATAATAATTAAGGAATGAATATATACCATTATAAGCACGTTGTAAGTTAAGTTTATATAGAATAATAAATTATTTACAATGCTATGTGATGTAGGATTGATTGATTAGTATTCATGGTTGATAGGTAATTTAACTTGATTATGTATTATTTAAGGTGTTTTTATTTATTTATTATTATTATTTATTTATTTTATATATTTATTTAATCATGTTTATTACATTGTATATTTTTCTAAGATGAAGACATGCCATTATATAATCTTCTAAGCATTGGAGAGAATTGTCCAATGGTGAAAGGGTAAGGCCACCTTAATTTATTTTTCTAGAACACTTTGTGGAGATGACATTTGTGATCTGGGAAATAATAAGGTTCTACACCTCAACTTTTATTCAATATGAACTGGTCTTCACTTAGCTTAATAAATGACAAGATTCCACACCTAACCTTTTATTCAATATGAAGGGTCTTCTCAAGTAACTTAGAAAATGATAAGATTCCTCATATTGATTTCATCTTTGGTTAATTTGTTAATAACCTTCGTAATTAAGATGATAAGACATCCTTGTATCTTGTTTTCAAATAATTTATTTATCTTTTGATATTGGTTCATTTCTTAAAAGTCTTAATTTTTACATTTAATGGGCCTTCTTTATTTCAATGAGATTGGTGATTGTTTCTTTTATCCATCACTAGTTAATTTTTTATGTCTTTTCTTATCATTATTTAACTTGATGATTTCGGAAAATAAAGCTTTCATTATGGTCCATTAACTGGGAAATTTCTTCATTGTTCTTTAAATTTTTTATTTGTGCAAACAAATTTTTAATACAATTTTTTAGGCAAGAAATTCCTTCATCCTTTTTTAGTGATAAGCTTGTCAAATTATTTTTTTCAACCTTATAGCTTTTATATTGACTTTTAATTATCTTGAAGATGAATTTCCATACATCTTTTATGTCTTTGATGAAGGTGTTATTGAGCATGACTTCATTATAACATCTTATGAAATTTTTTATTTATAAAATAGAGTTAACAACTTTCCTTATATTTAAAATAAAAATACCCAATATTTTTACCCAAAACAAACATAAAATTGTATCAATATTTTTAAGAAACATGAACATAACATTAAATTTGATATAAAATATAATCATTAATTCTCTTTGATGTATCATTTATTTCATATTATTTATAATTTTGTAATTTAACATTTTTTATATATTTATTTGAAGAATAAATAATTGATTAATATATTACATGTAAGCTTCTACTAATAACATTATTAACATATTCTTTTGAATAATTATTTTGATTTTTAATAATATTATATCAAGATTTTGAAGATCTTCCTAAATAAAACTTTATTTCCTTTTTTTCTTATAAAATCTATCTCAAGAGATAGTAAATGTCAAAAAAAATTAATAACTAATTAATTCATTAAATAGTTATTTTGCAAATAATTATTCTTTTCTTTGATTTATTTGGACACACAATGATTAAAGTTGTGAGTGAATTATGCCAAGGGATTTGAAGTTGTGTTTACCATATAAAAAAAAATTAATAACTAATTTATTTTGGTTAAATAGTTAGTTTGCAAATGATTATTCTTTTCTGTGATTTATTTAGACACACAATGATTATAAACTTGTGAGTGAATTATGCCAACGGAATTGAAGTTGGGTTTACAATATGACGACTCCTTTAAACCCTTTATATTCTTAAATTAATTCTTTGAGTTGTCATAAAGGTTACAACCCTTTAAATTTTCTATCCTCATAATTGATAGAAACTTATTTTAGGTGATTCGTTTTCGTGAGTTTACTATTGACAAGGTTTTAATAATGGGTTGTCTTCTTATTGGCTCCTTCATTTTTTTTTAAGGGACGGTAGAAGGAGGAAGTGGAAATAACTGTAAAGGGAGGTTGTAAGGGATGGTAAAAGGAGGAAGTGGAAATGACTGTAAAGGGAAGTTGTAGTGTAAAGGAGAGGGAGTTGCATAAATCCTTTAACAATCGTAATAGTTTTGGATCCATTTCCATAAGTAGATGAGGAAGCAGGATGCAAGTGGAAGAGAGAAGGACAAAGAAGAAGCAAAGGAGAAGATCAAAAACCAAAGACAAAGTCGTAGAAGAAGATGATGTATCTGGGTTTCGGGTAGTTGGGTTTTTAGTTCTTTGTTTTTATGATATTGCGATGAGTAATTCCGCAGTTGTTGTAATGCCACAAAGCCATGACTTGGATGTAATGGAAGTTATTTATAATAATAATGAAGAATCCCCCCCCCCTCAAATTTTTATATATATGTTTATTGTATTATGATTATTGGATTGATGTCGCAGTGGGTGACTGATGAATGCCACTATGGAATGAATAATAACAACCCTCACACATGTATGTTTATTATCACATTAGGTCTTGGTTGCACTTTAGGTGAGAACTTTCTCTTCAGGGGATTGAAAATTCCATAAGACTAGACTATAATGACACCCTTTATTGGCCCATGCGCAAGAACCCGGTCTTCAATTTTAAACCAACAAATGGTTCCATTACCTGGACCTAGTTTTTAATTGGGATGTTGTTAAATGTATGGATACGTAGGTAATGATAGCTACATCCACTTATAGTGGGATAAGAAGAATAAATCTTTCATAATGCAGAAGATGAATTACGAGGGTGGGAAGCATTAAAACTCTTGAACAATATATTTTCTATAGAGGAACAACACTAGATGAATACAAAATCATGTGGATTGAAATTCTGGTAGTACTTACAAATTGGTTACAAAGACTTGCAAAAGCACCTAAATATCGTCATCGACAAAGAAGAAAGGTCCAGTGGACACGAATGGATTTGATTAGATTGAATCACCTAAATTCACCTTTGACCATAGATGTTGATTTCTGGGTGGAAAGCACACTTACTGTCTATATTCTAGAATTGGCAGCTGAAAATAACCAATCAACATCCAAGTTCGAAGATGAACTCAAAAGGAGATCCAAGAGTAGATTATTGAAGGAGGTTTCATTGTGGATTAAGACATGGATGGTTGAATTCAGGTTCTTACCATTGAACTTGATTAGAATGGAGGACTAAAACCCTTGCACCTAGGGGGGAGATCAAGGTGATGTTACTATGTTGCGAAAGATAAGAGCTACCATCAATGGAGGGGGAACTCGGTGATGATGTTGGGGTTGAGTGAGAAAAAAGAAGAGTAGAAATCAGGGAACAATGGATGAAAATTTGAAAAAGGAGCATGTAACTAGAAAAAGAGTTGTGCAACGAGGAAAAGAATGAAGAAATTCAAGATGAGATACATCAGATGAAGTGGAAAAAGGAAATGACTAGCTAGAGATTAAAACAGAAAGAAGGATAAAGGTGTGGACAACCCAATAAGAGGAAGTTGGGGAGAAGTACTAAGTAACAAACTAGACTGTGAAATCGACTTCCCAAGTAGAGAAGTGCCATATAAGTCACAAAATCCAACCTTGTATACAATCGTGGAACAATCAAAACTATCAAGACCTATGGAAGATGGTAGTACCCTAGAAAGTGAAGTCTCGTTGTCACAGAAGTAGATATTGGAAGCAATAGAAATAACACTCATTTGATCAACCGCCAAGCACCCTCACATAATTTGGTAGCAAACTCTTAAAATTTTGTTTTATGATTTCCTTGGTACAATCAGATGAGTAGTAATACAAATAGTTTATAGACCAGTTCACTTATAACAAGAGGAAGTAGTAGTAGTTCTTCACATATTAGTGGTATCATGTAGCACAAATAGGACCTCAAGGATTTGTGTTAGTAGGATATTAGGCTATCAAAATGGCTAGAGTACTAGTATGAACACCCATGAAATGTTCATAATTTGTAAAGTGTTATTAATTTGGTTAGATGATGTCTTAAAACAAATTGTCACTAGAAGATCACTAAAAGAACAAGAAGCAAAAAAACATAAGAACACAAGAACACAAGAACACAAATATTTTCCTTGGGGAAACCACAAGGGAGAAAACCCTGCAAAAATTCCTCCGTATAGATCTCAACCAGATCAGTGTAAAACCCAAACAACTGCTTCTAACTCCTTTCTGACGCACTAGTTCTTCTCTCTCTTGCAAAACAGCTTGAGTGAGTGAGAGAAAATGAAGGGGAGTGCCTCCCTATTTATATTCTTTAGTTGACCTGACCTCTAACCTAACAGTGCCTACTTCTCTAACTGATTGGAGTGACTTGTCCAACTGGACAACACAAATAACATTTATTATACTGACACTTGGGTACTATTGACCTGACTTACATCTAGAGGTTTACTTTGATTCTTTCAATAACACTAACAAGATGAAACTCATCTCTTGAAGGAGGAATATAAACAATACATCTAGAATATCTTCCGAAGTTATAATACTTTAACACTCCCTCTTAACTAAGAAGGTATTCAACCATAGTAACAAGTGATACTACTACAACTATAGAACTGACTAGTGAGACTCTATATGTCATAAGAAGTTTTGGAACATCAGCATACATATTCATCATTGATATCAGCTGGATCATCTTCTGCAGTCTCTGTATGTGAATATTGAATCATCTTCTATATGTGGTCCACAATCTTCTATTACCTTATGGATCATCTTCAATAGCATCAGTATGTGAATATTGAATCATCATCTATCACATCTTTGGGATCATCTTCTATAGCATCAGTATGTGGATACTAAATCATCGCCTATCACATCTTCTAGATCATATTCTATAACATCAGTATGTGAATACTGAATCATCGTCTATCACATCTTCTCGGTCATCTTCTATAGCATCGGTATGTGAATACAAAGTCATCTTCTGCCATATCAATTTTTGCCAACATCAGTGTGTAAACACTGAACCATCATCATCTGCAATATATACTCATCATCTATATCATCATTATGTAAATAATGAATCATCATCATCTGCATCATCGGCATGTAAATACTGAAACAATAACAACATCATTAACATCTTAGTGCTAAAAACAATTTCATCTGTAATGCTATATCATCATCTGCATTTCCAGCATAAAGATGATGGAAAATCAACATTAGTCATCAAAATACTTCATCAGTAGTCATCTCAATAATATTCAGTATGATAATACTGAACCTACAACATCAATATAAGAATACTACAACTATCAGTCATCTTATCAACCGATAGTCATCAGTATGATAATACTGAACCTATCTCAACAATCATTAGTGTAAAAACACTAAAACTATATTAACAATCATCTGAAGCAAACATCTCACCAATCATCAGTATAATAATATTGAACCAAACATCTCAACAATCATCAGTATAACAATACTGAACCAAAAATCTCAATCAATCATCAGTATAACAATATTGAACCAAACATCTTGGCAATCATCAATGTAACAATACTGAACCAAACATCTCAACAATCATTAGTATAACAATACAGAACTAAAAAATCATCTCAAGAATCAACCGTGTAACAATATTGTAACTATGATCTCAACTGTCATCAATCTAACAATATTGAAGCACACATCTTTCCCTCTAACTATCTCAGAGTAGTATCACGGTGAGTTCTCTGGTAGATCCATCTGGACGTTTTGTCTAACTTACTAACCCTTTCGATCCAACAAGCCTAGTTATACAGATGGATCTTCATGGGGACCAACAAGCCTTGTCCTAGCTTACAAACCCACTTGGGTTAAACTGACCTATCTAGACATACTAACCCCCCTAGGATCAACATGCCTTACCTGATTAACCCTTTCAGGCCAACTGTCCTAGCAGGACTTACCCTACTCTAGACTGAGCTACCACCACTGCATCCTTCTTCCATCTACTGTCACTCCCTCTTTGGAGAGAGGTCCTTTCGGACTATACCATGATTGTCTCGAAAGTATTCAAAATTTACACGAGCGAGAGGCTTAGTCAACACATATGCCACTTGTTCCTCTGTAGGAACATACTTGAGATTTACAACTCCTTTCTAAACCATGTCCTAAATAAAATGATATATAATTTCAATATGATTTGACTTATCATGAAACACTGGGTTTTCTATCATCTTGATACAACTCAAATTATCATAGAGGATATTAGTAACCTCTATCTCTGCATTGAATAATCTTGCCAACATATTTCAAAGCCATTATACTTCACTACAGGCCAAACATGTTGCAATGTATTCGAGTTCTATTGTGCTAAGTGCAATACTGGTCTTCTTCCTATTGAACCATGAGATCATTCCTGATCCCAAACTAAAACAAAATCTTGAGGTGCTCTTTCTATCTTTATCACTTCCTTCCCAATCCAAGTTTGTGAGCCCATACAATCTGATCTCATCATTCAATGCATATCCGAGCCCATAATCTAAAGTTCCCTTTAGATACCTTAGCACATGTTTTTCTCCTGTCAGTTGAATATCTATGGGATTCACCATATATTGACTTAGGATGTTTATAAAAAAACATATATCTGGACTTGTATTGGTTAAGTACATCCGTGAACCAATAATCTATCTGTACAGGGTGGCATCTATAGCTTCTGAAGTACCATCATTCAAATAGTTTCAATTTTATTGTCATTGGAGTAGTCATAGCCTTGCAATCTATCATCCAAAATATTTTTAGTATTTCTACTATATATTTTCCTTAGTTCAGGAAAATCTCATCTGGGTGTTTCCATACTTCAAGACCTAAAAAATAGTGCATCATTCCAAGGTCTTTCATTTCAAATTCTGCAGCAATCTTCTTCTTACATTCATTGATGGGCTTAAATCTTCTCCTATCAAGAATAAATCATCCACATATAGTAGTATTATCATAATTCCATTGTTAGAATAATCAACCCATAGTTAGCTACTTTAGACATTAATTAATCCAATTTTTGTCTTATTTGCCTAGTTTCCATATTCCACCTTATGCAAGTCATCCTCCACACATCCATAGTGGTCAAAATTGCTAAATTTGAGTCATGGAGCACTTGGGAAACCACTTGGAATCAAATCTGCTTTATTCCTGGCCTTCCTAGCGCATGTCTGCTTTTTCTGCTTTATTGCCTGCTTTTTCTGAGTTTTAAGGCAATTGGGAAAGTTTGACTAGGTGAAGTTAACTTGTTTTTTGTCCTCATCATCCTCCACTCTTTTCTCCTAAGAAAAGCATGTATGAGTTGTCCTTACACCACCTATTAGCTTGCCTAATTTATTTTTCCAATTCGTGAGCTCCTAGACAGATTTGGAAAGTGCTTTATGCACCTATGGGGGGTTTGCTTAGATTTAGTAAGCCTGCTTTTGACCAAATTCGAATGGAATCCTTATGCATTCGAATATCTCATGTAATTATTTATTGTGGCAGCATATGACTTCACAAGGTTGGCTATTGTACACTTATTCAATACAGATTAGTGTTCTGCTCTATATTCAGTCTCCTTTGTGAGTAATTTGCATGTGTAATTGGCAATTGTTGTGAGTGTAATTGTTCTAACACCTGGGTTCAATTTCCACATGGTATCAGATCCTTTGTAGATCAATTTCTCTCCTTCCAATTTGTTATTGCAGGTTTGGCATCATTGACTGGGAGCATTCTACTGACTAAAGGGACAATTTCTAAGCTATGGATCAATCTTAGAAGATCGTCTTGACTCCATTTAACTTCTTTGAATGGAAAGTAGAGATGGAGATACTATTGAGAGTGAAAGGCCTCTATAGAGTGACTATGGAAATAGAAGCAGAGCCCAATGCAGCTGCAGAGAATATTAAATGGCACAACAGGAGGGATGACGCCTATGGTCTCCTGTGTCTAAGCATATCCAGAGACCTCATTTTCGATCTTGATGGATTGACATCACCAAATGAAGTATTGGAGAAGCTTGTTGATATTTTTGGTAAGACAAATGAGATGAGGGGACATCAAATTGAAAATGAATTGATCTCCCTGAGTCCTAATAGCTTTGAATCCCTATAACTCTATTTTTCCAAGTTCAAAGCACTTGTTTTGCAACTAAAACAATGTGGGATCGAAAAGAAAGATGAGCAATTGGTTTTGGCCATACTCTCAAAGCTTAGCCCTGACTATTTAGTGTTTGTATCGACCTTCTATGCCACAAAGTTGACAGCTTGATCCTAGAAAATTCCTAGCCTTGCAGATTTCATGGAATCTCTCACACAAGAACAAGATAAATTGGTGATGATGGGCACCATCAAACCTTCCAAAGACCAAGCTCTGCTTGCTAGAGATTCAAGGGTGGATTCAAAAGGAAAGAAGAAATCTAAGAAGCCACCTGAGCAAAAGAGAGACAAAAACAAGTCTCCAGAGGAGCCTCAAGGTTCCAAGAAGAACCCCCAGAGGAAGAAGAACAAAGGAGAAATGAGCAAGTGCGCATGTTGCAGTAAGGGAAATCATTCTAAAAGTTCCTACATGAAGAAGCAAATAGACATGCTGACCCAAATCCTGGAGAAGAATGGCATCTCCCTTCCAGACAGCTCAAAGAAGAGGGAAGGAGGATCAAATTCAGAAGACAGAGAGAGAGTTCATGTATTGGTTGCTGGCACATCAAGCTCACCTAGTTTCATCATTGATTCTGGAGCTTCAAGACATATGGTTTCGACCAAGGAGGCATTCACCTCACTTGACATGTCGAAAGGTCCACCAATTGTATTGGGAGATGACTCTCTCACTAAAATTTTGTGCAAAGGGAGGATTGATATTGACCATGGTAAGTTTAGCAATGTATTGTATGTTCCAAGTCTTGCCTCTAACCTCTTATCAGTGTATCAGATGACCCACACAAGGTCTCCAAAGAAGGTCATATTCTCCCTTGATGAAGTTGAGATCACAGAGATCTCAAGTGGTAAATTCATTGCAAAAGGAGTTGCAAATCACACTTCGAAGGTATACATGTTCTCACACTTCCTACCCTACTCAAACCCATCTGCTCTTCTGATTCATGCTAATGAGGCAAGCAAGCTTTGGCATGAAATATTTGGCTACCTAAATTACAAGTATCTTTCTGATCTTAGTGAAAAATAAATGGTCATAGGGTTAGCAAAGATTAAGTTTTCCAAAGGATTCTGTCAAGGTTGCATCTTAGGAAAACACCCAGAGCATAAATTTGAGAAAGCTAGTCATGAGAGAACCTCTACACCTCTTGAGTTGATCCATAGCGATGTTGCTGGCCCATTTCCTCATATGTCAATGAGTCAAGAAAAATATGCATTGACATTCATACATTACTTTTCCAGGTATTGCTGGGGTGAAACACAAGTCTGAAGTTTTTGGCCTCTTCAAAGTCTTTAAGGCTTTGGTTGAAAACTAGTCTGGGAGGAAACTCAAGGTCCTTAGATCTGAAAATGGTGGTGAGTATGTCAAGTCTGAGTTCATTCAATATTGTGCAGATGTAGGTATTCAGATACAGCATTCTATCCCTTACACACCACAGCAGAATGGTGTTGCTGAGAGGAAGAACAGATCACTGAAAGAGATGGCAACTTGCATGATGGAGGCTAAGACTTCACCACCAAAGTTTTGGGCCAAAGCTATAAACTATGCAGCCTATATCGAAAATAGGGTGCCTCATAAACAACTTGATGGTATGACTCCTTTTGAAGCATGGAGTGGGCACAAGCCAGATGTGACCCATTTCAGGATTTTTGGCTCAATGGCTTGGGCTAGAATTCCAACAGAAAAGAGGAAGGCTTTGCAGCCACAAAGCCAAGAGTGTCTATTTGTTGGGTACTCTGAAGATTCAAAAGGGTACAAGCTAATCAATTTGAGCACAAACAAATCCTTCATTGAAATATTTGTTGAGTTTCAAGAAGAGCCCCTAGTAGTAGTGGAAGTTGGAGAATCCTCTTCACCACCAGAACCTCTGAATGTAAGTGAAGAGATAGTTGAACATGCTGATTCTGATATGTCTGATAATGATGATTTAATTGCAGATCCTAACATTCCTACAAGACCAAAATGGGCAGCAAAGACCATTCATGCAGCTGGAGAACTAGCTGGAAATCCTAATGATCCTAGGAGGACTAGATCTTAGTTTGAGAGTGCTATGTGCATGAAAGATCCTACATTTGCAAAGAAATTCTATCTGATGGTTGAATCAGACCCACGGACATATGAAGATGCAACAAATGATCCAAGATGGAAAACAACCATGAAAGAAGAGTTCAGCTCACTTTAGAAGAACAACACTTGGGAGCTAGTTGATCTTCCCCCAGGGAGGAAGCTAGTTCAGTGTAAGTGGGTGTACAAAACCAAATTTTCTGCTGATGGTTCACCTCTGAAGTACAAGGCCAAATTGGTATCCAAGGGGTACTCACAATTACATGGCATAGACTAGAATGAGACCTTTGCACCAGTGGCAAAGATGGACTCCATCAAGCTAGCCTTAGCCATTGCAGCTTCAAAGCAGTGGGAGGTATGCCACATGGATGTGAAGTTTGATTTCCTAAATGGAGATCTCACTGAAGATATTTACATGCAACAGCATCAAGGATTTTCTCCTAACCCATCTCCTGTGTCCAGGCTAAAGAAATCATTATATGGGCTTAAGTAAGCCACCAAGGCTTGGTATGCCAAGATTGATAGCTTTCTGCTATCACTGAATTTTGTTCAATGCAAGTCATATCCAAATGTCTATTTGAAGCTGATTCATGGTTTATTAATGATCATTGTTTTGTATGTTGATGACCTTCTCATTACAGGAAGCTCAAAGGATGAGATTGCCTCCTTGAAGGATGCAATGAACCATGCCTTCTCAATGACTGATTTGGTCTTATTGAGCCAATTCTTGGGGCTCGAGATTGCTCAAACCAAAGAAGGAATAAAAGTACATCAGTCCAAGTATACCTTGGATTTGCTGAACAAATTCAATATGAAGTATTGCAAGCCAAGCAAGACTCCTTTCCTTTTAGGAGTTAAGCTTGAAGAAGTTGATTCTTCGCCTATGGTAAACAGTACACTGTATAGGCAATTGATTGGATGTTTGTTGTATCTTACACGTACTTGAACTGATATTTCTTATGTAGTAAGTGTGGCTTCAAGATACATGGATCAGCCTCATGAGATCCATTGGAGAGCGGCAAAAAGGATCCTTAACTTTGTTCAGGGAACAAGGACTCATGGGATCTTCTACAAAGCTAAATCTGATCTTGAATTGATTGGGTTTACTGACAGTGATTGGGAAGGTGAAAAAACAGATCGAAAGTCAACATCAGGATATGTGTGCATGCTTGCTGAAGGGCCAATCAGCAGGTCAAGAAAGAAACAGAGTGCCATTACACTCTCATCTACAGAAGCAGAGTACAGAGGAGTTGTAAATGTGGCAACTCAATGTTTATGGTTGCAGGGGTTACTTGGAGAATGTGGCTTCGAATCAGAATACTCAACTACTATATATTGTGATAATTAGAGTACCATTCAAATCTGCAATGATCCAGTTCAGAAGCAGAGAAACAAACACAGTGAGATCCATATGCACTACATCAGACAGCTTGTGCATGATGGCACCATTCACCTACTCTTCTCTTCATCTTCAGAACAAGTAGCAGATATCTTCACCAAAGTTTTTTGTGAGAAGACATTCAACAATCTCAAGTCACTACTGGAGATTTTTGATCATGCTGTGAAGCATGAGTGATGACAAGATTTCAAAATTTTGTTTTACTGTCCATGTTAAAGGGAGGATTTTTCCCACTGGGTTTTTGCCTCTTTCCTTGGTTAAATGGACATACAGTATGTAAAGGGTGACTAAGCCTTGTTGCTAGGCCCTGTAATTTTTTGATATTTTTACTCATAAGTCAGGCTTAAGGGGGGGTGTTAGAATAATCAACCCATAGTTAGCTACCTTAGACATTAATTAATCCATTTTTTGTCTTATTTTCTGAGTTTCCATATTCCACCTTATGCAAGTTGTCCTCCACACATCCATAGTCGTCAAACTTGATAAATTTGAGTCATGGAGTGTTTGGGAAACCACTTGGAATCAAATCTGCTTTATTCCTAGCCTTCCTAGCGCATGTCTACTTTTTCTGAGTTTTAAGGCAATGGGGAAAGTTTGACTAGGTGAAGTTAACTTGTGTTTTGTCCTCATCATCCTCCACTCTTTTCTCCTAAGAAAAGCATGTATGAGTTTCCCTTCCACCACCTATTAGCTTTCCTAATTGATTTTTCCAATTCATGAGCTCCTAGATAGATTTGGAAAGTTCTTTATGCACCTATGGGGGATTTGCTTAGATTTAGTAAGCCTGATTTTGACCAAATTTGAATGGCGTCCTTATGCATTCGAATCTCTCATGTAATTATTTATTGTGGCAGCCTATGACTTCACAAGGTTGGCAATTGTACACTTATTCAATACAGATTAGTGTTCTGCTCCATATTCAGTCTCCTTTGTGAGTAATTTGCATGTGTAATTGGCAATTGTTGCGAGTGTAATTGTTCTAACACCCGGGTTCAATTTCCACATCCATCACCCTCAATCTTATACTAGAGGTTAGAATATTCTTTACTCTTAGTAAAGCCTAAACTCATCTGGAATCCATTGATTCTTCCATACCATCCTGTGGGATCCTGCTTTAGTCCATACAATGTTTTCTTGAGCTTACATACATAAGCTTCCCAATTGTTAGTATCGAAACCTTGCAGTTTTTCGATATAAACTTCTTCTTCTATCAAGCCATTTAGAAAGGTTGTCTTTACATCCATCTGGTGTAACTTCCACTTCATGTTGGATTCCAAGGCAAGGACAGTTCTAACTAAAGTGTACCTATCTACTCGAGCAAAGTTATCTTCATAGTCAATTCCTTCTTTCTGGGAAAACCCACAAGCTACGAATATTGCCTTGTACTTTTCTATACTACCATCTGCTGAATGTTTCATTTTGAAGATCCATTTCGAGGATACCACTGACTTGTCTTTTGGTCTTGCTACTATTTCATATACATCATTCTTTATGATGGATTGGTATTCCTTGATCATTGCATCAATCCATTCCTTCTTCTTTGTTGCTTCTTCAAAACACATTGGTTCTGTATCGACTAAATCACTCATCAAAGGCATATAACTGGGGTATGATTTTGGCTTCTTCCTTTCTCTGATGGTTCCTTCTGGGACACCATGTCTTTTCGCTTCTTCGATTACTTCACGAGCCTAGGTAGGTTTTATCTTTCGAGAAATCATTTCACTACGTAATTATTTCGGTAAATAAGGTTCTATCATATCATGATCCTCAAGCATATGATCTTGTTCTTAGATCCTAACTGTTACCACCTAAGTTGTACTTAGTGGTTTTTTATCAAGTGAGCCTGGTGAACCGAACAAGGATAACTTGTTTGGACTTCAGAAGACCTGTGGAAGTACTTCTAGGAAGTGCTTGTTGTACTATATCACATGTTCATACCCCATGGGGAAGTTGTAATAAATGTTCTATCATGATAGTGTCTGTAAAAGACTCGGTCTCTTAGACTTTATTTGTCAATCCAATCATCCCAGGGTGTTTTTTCCCTTGGTTATTATTGGTTGTTGAACAAACGACTGATAATTTATGAGTTTTTCACTCAATACCTCCAAAGTTGGGGTGGTCGGCTTGGCATTTAGGCCTATTGAGGTTATTAGAGTCTATGTGTCAATTTATAAGCATGCTAGACATCATGATTGAGTCATATGAACATGTCTAAGTCCCCCTAGGTGTTTTTCAATTTTTCAAATTTTTAGGTTTTTCAGTGTTTTTTATTAAAAATTTAATTTTTCCAAAACTTAGGCTATTTTTTAATAGTTTAATTCGAAAAATTGATTTTGTAATAAAAGTGGGCCAAATAATTAGTTTCAGTCATATAGGTGCTCATTTTCAAGCTAAGAGCACCATGTAAACCCATGGACCCACTGTTTCCTAGTTTTGAGTGATTTTCCATCACTCAGGTCAGAAATCCCCAAAAA
>LPNX010627943.1:81930-91930 GCA_001517045.1 Pseudotsuga menziesii
TATTAAGAATGATAATAGGCTTATTATAATCTTGATAGGAAAGGTGATTTTCAATAAGTTTATTGACCATCTCCTTCCTTTGATGCATGTTTAGAGATCTAGATTCAACATGTCCTATAAGCTTATATGCATGTTATTTTGAATCTTTGTGTATGTACTAATCGGATCTCACAAGTTTCTTGGCAAGTTCTTTGATTTCAGCTAAGCTACAAGTTTCTACATTGGAGAGGATGCTGATCTAGTTTGTTTCCTCACTCTCTCCAAAACCCTTCCAAAGGCATAGTCCCTCGACATTCCACCTGAAAGCTCCACTGTGGATCTTCAAGGAAAACAACATTTCTCTCCTCCTCTTCCTCCCTCAAAATCAACATTTTACCCGGTTACTTTGTTCAGTTCATAGCTTTGATTTCTTTTGGATATATTTCATCAAAGTAAAATATACATAGATCTGATATTTCATAGCTCACAGTCTAGATCTTGCACTCAAAAAAGTTTCATAAGCATTCTAGATCTAGCTTTAGGGAAATCGTCTTTTTGCATGAATTTTAAAGAAAACTTGTAGATCACGTGCATTAGATTTCCTTTCACTATTATAAAATTTAATATTCTACAATTTCAGTGCATATTTCATTGGCTACACAAACAGCAAGCCAAGATCCCAAGGAAAGCTTGCTTTCGTTGGTTCCTTTTCTGCCTGTTTAGCTAGTTTTAACTTCATTTTTTTTTAGATAAGGTAGGATGATCCAAAGTTACTCTTAAAGTGATTTTTGGCGTATGTTATTCAAATATGCTTGCTGTATTTTAGCATTTCTAACAGAAAATAAAGGAAGCTGCTGTCCGGAAGTGGCCTCAAGAGCGTTCAAATCCCACGAGGGGTCTCCCTTTCCACTAAAAACTCAAAATTTTGCCAAAGTTGTAAAATATTGGTTTCAGCCTGTATAAGGACCAAGAATTTTCTGATTTTTTTAGTTCACTGATATTGTAACCAATAATAAATAAAATTACTTTTGGAATAGGCTCTTTCAAGCGCATTCCCCATCCCCCTTGGGGGGATTTGCGTCGGTGCCCTTTTCGTCGTTTTCTGCTTATTTCTTTTCTTAAACTAGCATTTATCTAATTTGCAGGGTAGTATACTTGATCTTATTATTAATTTCATATTCCACTTTTTGTTTTTTCAAAGTAATCATAATACTTACGCCACGATTTCCCGATTGACCCGAAAGGGGAAAGAGATTCGTGGTAGAATTAATTAGAAAACTAAACTTGTGGATCTGTTTTATTTTTCATCATTTATTTATCAGAAATTATAAAATCAACCCCTCCTCGATTCCCCGATTGAGATCCACTTGGATCGAAAGAGGTTCTTGGAGGGTTTTCTTTTAAACAAGAACACCCAGTTTAAAACTTATTAAAATTTACAAGACTCCAGTGTGTATGCTATGCACTTGGTTGCGGTTTGTCCGATCAGTCAAGCTGTATCAAAATCACTTGGGTGACTAGCATAATTAGGACTCACTCTCCCCAATTGACAAACCATCAGGTGAAAATCCAACACCTAGATCAAACCTCTACGGTGGCAAAATACCCAAAGGAAGCGGGAACTTCTAAAAAGTGACCTCGGGGCGCCGATCTCTGTCACACCCTAAGGCACTGGTTATTTTTTTGTTTTATATATATATTGTGTCTCAGCATTGTGCTTTCGTGTGTTCATCTTTTATATCTTGCCATCTTGGATTATCTATAGTTAAATTGCAAACTCCTAAACAACTCATTCAATTTGACATCACAACACTAAGTAATCATCCTTAGTAACTTAATAGGGTCTACGCCCCTTGGCTTCGTTAGGAGTTGAGCCTAAATGGAGGAGTCAAGAACAAGGTGACAGCCTTGACTCAAGACTTTCCCCCAAGGACACACCGAGTGGCTTGAAGATTTCTGCCACGTGACCCAGGTGTGTGAAAAGGTGGCAACACTAACCTATTTAGGACTTTCTGCATCTTTGGGAGTTTCATACTCCTCTTCATCTTCCTTATATTTCTTTGAATTTCTGAAGGTTATATCTAAGTTCAATCTGGTGGTATCCTGGGTTATAGATTCAATAAGATGTTGATTATTCACTCTATCCTATGAACAATCCCTTCTTTCCTGAAGGGTCTAACTTTGATCTTTTATCCTTGGGAATGTGAATGTACATAGAAAACCAAATATATTTAGGTGACTTACTTTAGCCTTTTCTAACTTTGATCTTTTATCCTTGGGAATGTGCATGTAAATAGGAAAACCAAATATATTTAGGTGACTTACTTCAGGCTTTTCTTTGGAGAACATTTCTTCTAGAGTTTTATTCCCAAGGGCACTGTGGGAGATTCTATTTTGTACATATACTGTTGTTCTAGCCGCTTCTTCCCATAGATGCATAGGCGGATCTTGATAATGTATAATAGCTTTCAAATATTCCATTCTATATATATTCTTTCTTTATGACACACCATTTTTTTGTGGATTATAGGGAATAGTGAGATCCCTCTTAATCCTAACTTCCTTGTAGAAATCATTGAATTCATTTGATGTGAACTCTCCTCCATTATCTGACTTCAATATCTTTATTTTCTTTTTAGAGAAGTTTTCTACTAGGGTCTTAAATTCCTTGAACCTTTCAAACACTTCATCCTTCTTTTTCAAGAATCCTTATCCAAGACTTGTGAGAGTATTCATCAATAAAGGAAGCATAGTAAGTATACCCTCTTAATGAAGTGGTTTGCATTGGCCACACATATCTAAGTGGATGATATCTAAGCTCCCTTTTCTTTACTATCACATTTTGGATAAGTATTCTTAGTACCATTTCCATTGTGAACATCCTTTGCACAGTCCTTCATGTTCTATCTGAATTTCTGTCAGACCAGTCACAACCTTGCTTACAATTGGTAGAGATTTGTAGTGAATATGAGCAAGCATTCAATGCCATAGCTCACATGGGTTTATGGTACTATTAGCTAATGTTGAATCTGCATGTCCTTTCAATTTGTAGAGTCCTTGTCATGTCCCCTCCCGCCCGAGAGGATGCGACCAAGGAACTGTTGCTATCAATTAGATGAGGAAACTACGCCCCATGAACATTGACATAATGAAAATGAATTGAACATCAATATATACAGATGCATAATGCCATCTACAACGGAATCAAAATTCATTCATTCAAAGCATTCAACATATTCGTATAATTCATTAAAACAATTACAAATGTAGAGATTAACACAAGAGGTACTTATCTTGGAAGAAGCTTGTCCCACAACCAGCTATGTCGTTGCAACGATCCACCCAACCATTGGATAGTGTGCTCATTAATCTCTCAGCAACACTGCCACCCCCGAGCTGAGCATGATTCCCACAAGGAATAAGGGAACACTAGCAGGCTCACACATAGCCAAAGATATATCAAAATTCAACCAAGCCAAAACTACATTTGTGTTTATCAGGATGCCAAGGAGGTGGGAAGCTTGAACTGCTAAGATAGTGAGCTCAACCAAAGAACTATGGATACCTACACCAAATCGGGCTTTTCTCCTAAAAAATATACACAGCCAACACAAGGAAGCATCCCCTTCTCTGCTGCACAGTCCCTCAGGCTATTCCTCCCATTCCAGTGCTATTCAAGGTGTGCAAAGAAGAAAACCAACCCCTCTAGATCTATCTGTGAGGTTCCTTCCTACACTAGGTTTATCAAGCTAGTTCAAACCCAATTCCACTCCAAACCAATTCATACCGAAACAAAAGATGCATACACAGCAAAATACAAGTTCTGGGATTGATGAAAAAAGTCATGGGAGCCAAAAACGGAAATGGCAATCGGGGAAAAATGACCCATCATGAGTAATTCGTTTCATAAACGTTCTATGGCTTCACGTGGGAAAAACCGACTCCCTTGGTCCCTAAATTCATGGATCTATCACCCATTGGTTGTGCAACATTGAAAACACAAAATTCCCAACGGTGGGAATGTGGAAACAACATAAAAACGCCCTAGAGAGATCCCAGACACTATACATTAACAAAACCACTTCCCAACCATAGGAAACGTGAAGAACACTACAAAAACATGAATGGAGAATGCCTAGGAGCTCCAAAAACTTGAGGAAGAGAAAAACAAGGATGCATGGTAGAATTGGCATACGTTTTTGGGTTTTTTCTTGCCCAGGAAGTCAAAACACATTTTTCCAAAATGCGTGCTCTTCCCTATTCGAAAGTTTCACATACTCTTCCCATTCCCATGCAATAACTACCTCAACCAATTTTTGGCAGAAATAAATGATTGGGGAAAAAGACAAGAAATGGGTAGTTGACAGTTTTGATGGGTTCTCCCTTTGACATTTGGCTTTTCCCCATTGGCTCAATGGTTTGAATATTCCCCCCCCTAATATTTAGGAAATCATGCCCCCATATCTTTAATGTTGCATTGACATAGCTGGTTGTGGGTATTTTAATTAAATTGCATATTTACATGATGTCCAAAATTATAATATGCATGGCTAGCACGAAATACCATTGGCAACGATTTTTAATCGTCGAAACATAAATTGCTAAATCGATGGTGGGGATTTTGCATGTATCTCCTCACCATGATTATTTACAATATATAAATCATATACATTTTTAATGCAAAGTACAGGGTCAAAACCGGGGTTTTATAGTCCTCCTCCTTCAACTCCAACTTGTACTGCATCATCTAAGGTTTTTCCTTTTATCCACATGAGGACTCTTCAATCTATAAATGAAATTATGAATCCTTTCTTGTCTAGGGCCAAAATAGAGAGAAGGTTCTTCTTGAGCACTGGAACATACAAGACATCTTTCATCTTCATGGAATTTCCAGAGTCAAACTTATAGGATTATTCTCCCATTCCTTTGATGGGGTATTGGGAATCATCTCCAAACATTACTTTGTGTGGAGATTCCTTCTGCACAAGGCATGACAGTGAGTCCTTTTAACCTACCATGTTCTTGGAAGCTCCACTATCCACTAGCCAGGTTTCATTTCCTGGTGAGACTGATACTGTTAGAGAAGAGATCAATACATATTCTTCACTATCTTCTTGATCACTATCTTGAGCAACATGAGCTTGAAATATTTTCATATTTTTTACTCTTTCTGCTTTCATGGGACAGTTAATGGAAATGTGTCCCAACTTGTGACAAGTGAAGCATTCATAATTTGAGAATTATTTCTTGGAATTCTTGAACCCTTAAGACTCGTGGGGATGGTCATGACTCTTCCTTTTGTTCTTTCCTTTAGTAGGAGCTGTCAAGGCTTGATCCTCATTGTAATTTATCTTTTCTTCTTCTTGGACACATTCTTCCAACAACTTCCAGAATTTGGTTAGTTTTCTTCTTGAATAGATTCCTCGGATAAAATCTTCCCAATCTCTTGGAAGACCATTTAAGGTGGTCATCACAATTTCTACTTTTTCAACTGTATCACCAATGGCTTCTTTAAACTGATCCTTGATTTGAGCTACTCTGGAGAAGTAGGACCGCATGGTCTCTGATTTTTTAGTTCTTACACTCTTAAGGTGATTCCTGAGGGTCATATTCCCGTTGATGTTTCTTTCTTCAAATAGGTTGGACAGAGCATCAAACATTTCTTTTGGAGTTTCCCTTGAGGATACTTGACGAATCAAGTTATCCTTGATGGAGTCAGCTATGTTCCTTTTGGCTATGATCATATACTGCTTATGCTTGGACTTGGCCTCCTCTTCTTCTGGTTCTACCACTTCCTCCTTTAGAAACGTATCTAGATCATTTTCTTGAAGGATGAGCATGACCTTATACTTTCATGCTCTAAATTTTTCATCACCTTCAAGATTTTCATCTATCTTGCTATTCTTTGTCATCTTTAATAGAATGAGAACTTTAAATGGAACAAGGAGGAATAGTACTTATTTGAAGAAAACAAATTTTGGCTGACCTCCTTCTAGATGACCTATTGTTTGATGTAGAAACCCTAATTTCTCAATTGGAAACCCTAGTAGGGTTGAGAGGTGGAAAATATGCACCTTCCTAGGGTGAGCTAGACTGTATCTTTCTTTTTCTGAGATTCATGATGGAGTCTCGGGAAAACTGAAGCCCTAGTTTGTTCCAGCAGTAGTAATAGGTACAAAACTGAAACTTCCATGAATTTGGATCTGTCTTCACAGAAAGATGCGCCCTACAAAGGTGAGTTGAGGGAGCCCTCTTTTCTGGATGATCTATCGAGGGATTTTTTCTGAGTAACAAACCGTAACTGTGTAGTGTTTTCTTTAAGGGTGGATCTACCATGTTAAGTTTTCTTAATTTTCTTAGATGATATCTTAAACAAAAACTGTCACTAGAAGATCACTGAAAGAACAACAAGCACATAAACATAAGAACACAAGAACACAAATATTTTCCTCGAGGAAACTACAAGGGAGAAAACCCCGCAAAACTTCCTTAGTATAGATCTCAACCAGAGCAGTGTAAAACCCATAGAACTACTACTAACTTATTTCTGGAATTCTAGTTCTTCTCTCTCTTGCAAAACAACTTGAGTGAGTGAGTACAAATGAAGGGGAGCACCTCCCTATTTATATTCTTTAGTTGACTTGACCTCTAACCTAACATGGACAACTTCTCTAACTGGCTGGGACAACTTGTCTAACTAGACAACACAAATAACATTTATTATATTGGAACTTGGGTACTATTGACCCGACTTACATCCGGAGGTTTACTTTGATTCTTTCAATAACACTAACAAGACCAAACTCGTCTCCTAAAGGAGGAAGACAAACAATACATCTGGAATATCTCCTGAAGTTACAATCCTTTAACATAATTTTGGGGTTGAGGAGGAGAATATGACATGGCACAACATTAGTTCCTCTAAGAGGGAATATAGGGAATATAGAATGCTAAAGATATCCTAGCAGGGTCCATACTGGTTGGCTTTCAAACAACCTTACAGGGGATAGAATTACATGGTACATGAATTTGATTGAAAGGAGACACACAAATGTAGTAGCCCCTACTATAACATAAACAAATAAATTATTCCTGGATGAATTTTCATGACCTAAGTCAGAATTGTGCAGTCTTCACTTAGTGAAACTATGCCATAGCGCCTTCATTCATGCGATATTAAAAAATACCCCTAATTTCACTAGATAATGTTAAATACGTACCAAAATCCTTTTGTTGTGCCCCCCTCCTAAAACAATATATTTCCAATTAAAAGAAACTATTTTTACAAGATATTGTTTCTTTTATTAGATACCCCTTTTTATATCCCCACAATACCTATAAACCCCCCAGACCCCACTCCCTGCCCCCCAATACCTACAATATATTGACTTTATTTTTCACAATTTAAAAACCCTCCTTTATGAATGAATGTGATACGATATTGGTCAACAAGGTGAATTCCCTTTGGTCAGAACAACAAGATCTTGTAGAACTGAGAAAGATTCAACAGATGCAAGGAGAATTTACCTAAGAATATGCACAACTTTTTAGAAACATATTAACATAGTTGTCATTATCGGTACATGATGTCCAGCATAAGGATGGTTTATCCAAGGATTATCATTTTTAACCAGAATTTTGCTGTCGCAACAAGTAATAGAGTCACCAAGGACTACATTAGAACACGATATGAAGATTAATTCCATGGATAATTACTTAAACACCAATACTATAGGGAATCCCTCATCTTCCAAGAAATTGGCACATGTACACATCAAACTTATTGAGCTAACCAAGAAACTCCAAGGGTCAGTGCAAGAAGATGAGGGACCTTTAAGATGCAATCCATGTTTTCAAAAACAACATCATGTTACCAAAAAATACATCAACCCGAGCCTGACATAGCAGTTGGTATGGTTCAACCCGAGCCTGACATGTCATGGAACATGTAGGATAGGAAGACAAATCACGTGCGTGTTATATAACTACAAATCGTGTGCGTGTTATGTAGTTCTAAAACGCGTGCGCGATTTGTAAATCATAAAAAAAAAATTAAATAAATTGTCAATCACAATAAATTGGGTGGGTGCACGGCTAAACGAGATTAATTATAAATGAAATAATATTATGGAGGCCATATACCTTATACACGTTAATCTAGTGAAAATGAAGTCAAGGTTTGTGTTTATTTTATAAGTCAAGGCTTAAGACTTAAAGGTTTAACATTTATTCTATAAGTTTAAGGTTAAGGTTAGGACCCAAGGGTTTAGCTTTAGTTCTAAAATGTGTATAAATGCATAAACTTAGTACTAGAGTTATGTTTATAGGTATAAAGTTTTATTTATGGCTAAGAATTGCATAAAATGATTAACTCTTTGAACTTTGTTTAAACTTTAAACCCACGTTATGCTCTAATATGGATTTAACTTTGTTAAAGTTTTAATTCTATGATAGATTTGTTTAAGATTTATATCAATCCATAATATATTGCTGTAAACTATGGACTTAAATGTGGATTTATAACTATGTGGAAGTTTGAAAGATAAGTTTAGAGGGCTCCACAACTAGCAAGTTTTGATGAGGATGATGATGATGATGATGTTCACGATGTTGATGGGCATGATGACTGATGATGATGATGATGATGATGATGATTTTCATGACGTTGATAGTGATGAGGATGATGAGGATGTTCATGATGTTCATGATGTTGATGATGAGGATGATGATGATGATGTTCATGATGTTGATGGTGATGATGATGATGTTCATGATGATGTTGATGGTGATGAGGATGATGATGATGTTGATGATGTTGATGATGAGGATGATGATGATGATGTTGATAGTGATGATGATGAGGATGATGATGATGATGTTCACGATGTTGATGGGTGATGACTGATGATGATGATGATGATGATGAGGTTCATGACGTTGATGGTGATGAGGATGATGAGGATGTTCATGATGTTCATGATGTTGACGATGAGGATGACGATGATGATGTTCATGATGTTGATGGTGAGGATGATGATGAGCATGATGATGATGATGTTCGTGATGTTGATGGTGATGATGATGATGAGAATGATGATGATGAATGATGATGATGTTCATGATGTTGATGGTGAGGATGATGATGATGATGTTCATGATGTTGATGGTGATGATGATGATGTTGATGAGGATGTTGATGGTGATGAGGATGATGATGATGTTCATGATGTTGATGGTGATGATGATGATGTTCACGATGTTGATGGTGATGATGATGAGGATGATGATGATGATGTTCAAGATGTTGATGGGCATGATGACTGATGATGATGATGATGATGATGTTCATGACGTTGATGGTGGTGGTGATGATGATGATGATGATGATGTTCATGATGTTGATGGTGATGATGATGATGAAGGTGAGGATGATGATGATGAGGAGGAGGATGATGTTGATGATGGTGATGGTGATGATGAGGATGAAGGTGAGGATGATGATGATGATGAAGGTGATGACGATGATGAGGATGAGGATGATGATGAGCATGATGATGATGATGTTCGTGATGTTGATGGTGATGATGATGATGAGAATGATGATGATGAATGATGATGATGTTCATGATGTTGATGGTGAGGATGATGATGATGATGTTCATGATGTTCATGATGAGGATGATGATGATGATGTTGATGGTGTTCATAATGTTGATGGTGATAATGTTGATGGTGATGGTGAGGATGATGATGAGGATGATGTTGATGATGTTGATGGTGATGATGATGATGAAGGTGAGGATGATGATGAGGATGATGAGGATGATGAGGATGATGTTGATGATGTTGATGGTGATGATGATGATGAAGGTGAGGATGATGATGATGATGAAGGTGATGACGATGATGAGGATGAGGATGATGAAGATGATGGTGATGATGATGTTCGTGATGTTGATGGTGATGATGATGATGAGGATGATGATGATGAATGATGATGATGTTCATGATGTTGATGGTG
>LPNX010627943.1:99430-202057 GCA_001517045.1 Pseudotsuga menziesii
TTACCTTGATCATTTTCTCCATGGGTGGTAGAATCTTAATTGCTACTTTTACTGCATCCAATTCTGCCTGTTTCTATCGAATGGTTTCTTGCAGTTGCCCAATTCTTGGATGTTCCTGTAGGGTAGTCCAGGTCTCCACACTGTCTCCTAACAGCTTTGATGCGCTGCCCACAATATCTGAAATTTTTGCTGCGGATGCTTGAATGTCTGCGCGGCATTGGTCTTTGACCTCAGGTGGACTTTCTAGACTGATGCGGAGTTGAAGCTCCGCGATCCTGGTCTCATGCTCTACTTTGAGCTTCTCGATTTCACTACGAGATTGCTGCGCATAGTCTTTCAACCTAGCCAGTCTTTGCTATGGTTCTTCCACCAGCTACACGTCGAAGTCGGGGAGGCTTCGACATGCTTCATCCAACACTCGAACCAATGTAATCTACTTACGTTCTGCATCCCTCTTTTGCTGCTCTGCTGCTTCCAGTTGCGCTGCGAGGTCATCTTTTTGCTTCCTGGTGTCATCCAACTGGATTTGGGAATAATGGTCTCGGGCCTGAATTTCCTTTGCGATAGAGGACTAGCAGAGATATAGTTCTACCATGGACATTTTGGTGTAATCAATTCCTACTGTCATGGTCATTGCTGCGCAAGACGCTACATCGGTTGTGATAAGGGCAGCGGCGGATAATTGGCCCTTGTGTTCTCGAGCTGGCCATTGCCTTAGGTCGGGCTGCGCACTTACCGGGGTACTGCTGGCTACAGTGCCGGTCACCGATTGTGCTACTAAATCCTTCAGCTCCGATATGTGTTGTGCAACACCAGTGATGGCATGTAAATGTGTAGCCGTGAACACGGACCATTTCTTGGTAAGAACTTCTGTGGACTTTGACAAAGCCTCATTAAGTTCCTCACTTGTCAAGCCGGTAGTGTCATCGATGTTATTTTCCTTTAACGCCTTCGCTTTCTTTTGGGGCCGCGGTTTGTCCACTTCCTCTACTTCTGGTATCTTGCACTTATCCTGCCTATTAGGGTCTAGAGTAGTTTTGACCGAGTCCTGTCCTTCGTCTTCTTTGGTTTCCTCTCCTTCGCCCTAGATGCTATCATTTTGCTCCGACTCAGTCTGTTCTTCACTGTCTTGCAGGGGGGCTTGCTATTGTGTGTTGGTAGGCCCTATGCCCACATTGGTAACTATGGGGACTGGAATGTGAGGTTGCTTTCCTACATCTTTCAGCCATTCAACCGGCCAGTGTTGAACTACTGCCCGGATATCACCCTCAGTGACTATATATGGTAGCTTGAACCATTGATGATGTTCATCTGCGCGAGCCCGGATGAAGGTATGATGCATGTCGGCACTGAAGGTGACTGCACTGTGATAGTGGGAGAATAACGTCTGACTGAGCCGTGGGGTTTTTGCCATCTGAAACTAGATATCCATCATATAAAAAGTAAACACATAATTTGTCATCTGCTGGTGTTTTTTATCCTGGGAAACCCATAGCGATGCGTATTTGGCTGCGTCGAACGTGTTTTTCGGGGCATCACGGAACTGTGTCTCAAGAGGTTCTCGCCATCCTACCAATGCAATAAGGACAAGTAACCATGAGTAATGGAAGGGCCTATCTTTCTCTTGCGCATCTTGAGCATCTTCCAAGAATTCCTTCGCAATATAGTCTACCCAATTGTAGCTGTAACCCTCAGCACAGTTCATAGCAATTCTAATAATCGAGGCAGGTACTTTAGTTGGCCTGCACTTCCGCATGAATTTACAAGCTAGGAGCTCTGCTGCAAAGTGGATGTGGTTTTCTCGAATCGCAGAAGTGTGATACCCACGTTTTCCCTTTGTCAAGCCGAAACGTTCCTTCATGGTCTGTGCGAGCTTTGTATCCTCATGCTTCGATGGGAATTCGGTCACCGGGTTAGGCCCTGCTCTGGGTAAACCAGTGATCCTCTGAATGAGATCGCCATTGATAGGGATTCTCTTGTCTCCTATCCATAAGTTTCCATCATGAACTAATGCCAGCAGCTTTTTGACCACTATGGTCACCTGTGGGCCGCGACCAAAGTGGGGAACGTCAAGCATCTTTAGCAGACCAGCATGATCCAAGACGGAAACCCATCGTTTGAATTCTACCAATGTCGCCCCGTCGTACTTGAAAAAGTGCAAATATGTTTCTAGTGTGAACTATGGAAACTTGCTACAGTCACTTGTATCATGGTCAGAATACTTAAGCTGGTCTATCTTCCCTGTCATGGACCCAACCAGCTACACACCCGATGGCAATGAAGGAGTACCTATTGTGAACTGTTTACTCAGCCAAGGAGGTTTAAATCCTGATCGAAGAGGCAGGACATATGGTGGCCATCGTGGTGCAATATGCTCTACCCCATCGCTTGAGATTTCTACTAAACCAGGTGGATCCATTCCGCAATCCTACGATGTTTGCCCAGATTGCTTGTGTCGGTCTTCGTTCGGCTTAGAACGAACTTCAAGCTTAAACTGTTTCCTAGCAGACCGTGTTTGCATTGGTGGAATTGGTGCTAGTAGGGTTTCCTCACGCGGTGCAGGTGCAGGTGGTGGGTGGACAATGTTCTGCAGACCTGTCTGTTCAAATTCTCTCACTAAGTTCTGAAGTTCTTGATCGGCGGACACAGGTTCAATTGTGAAACTGCATAATGTGAAATACCGATGCCCGGGGGTCTTCTTATGCAATCCATCGATCATATTGGTCATAAATGTGCATTGAAGGCACCAAATTTGACAGATATCCTACTCCCACGGCACTAAATTTTGGTGGATACCCGTAGGACAGGCAATTAAGGAAATTAAAGTACCGGCGCCGCCAAATCGGCAGTGTTCCAATGGCCAGCTTTTATGCTGCGGTGCAACCAGTACCACAGCTGCGTCATGATAAGGACCTCCGTCAGGATAATTAACTTTGGCATATATAGGCAAGTTCTGCGACCAAACTATGAGCTTCGTTCCTGTAGCATTTTTTGTCAGCCAACGAAGGCGGGCCTGGGTTATTTCTTTAGCACGAGACACATTAGCGTGCCGAGGCGCAACCTCCACATACCAGGTTTCTGTTGCAGGTGCGTGGGTATGACTAACCCTAAGTGCCCAGTCTATTCGAGGCACAAGTGTCCATGCCCCATAATAATGCTCCAAGTGGTCCTGCAGCCTACTTTGCCCATTGAACCTGTTGCGCATCCTCTGGAGCTGATCCATAAATCTCAGATGGAAGGATGTTTGACAAGCTTCCCAGCTATAAAGGTACTTCTTATGGGCAGTCCATCTTTTGGCTGTGGTGACTCCTAGTGTTGCATCCTGGTTCTCCATTTTCTGTGTTTCCAGCATCTACGTGGGTACTGGCACAATGGACTCCTGCGGGTCTATCGAACCATCAGAAGCAGTTAAGGTTCTCATTTGTGCACTAAGCCATCTGAGGAACTTGGTAATTCTGGCGCATCTATGGCCATGTAGCTCATACAGTCAGTTCTGCCAGTTCTCTAACCCATCATCTGAATCTGTCATACAGGAGTTGTCACACTGCCAATCCATAATACCTTTGGCAATAGGATCAATATAATCTTCTTCCTGCACTGTGATATTATAAATGTGCTCCAAAACATCCTAGTCTTCATCTTTGTGTGGTTCTACATATATTTCTCCTTGGGAAGGGTCTAGGGGTATGATAAATCACAGACCATTTCCTTCGAAGGTCATCTGTATCTTCTTAAGGTTGATGATTGCAGCATTTTCCATATCCCACTCGATTCCCAATAGAGTTGGATAAGGATTGCTGTCATCAATGATCTCAATAACTTCAAAATCCGCCAGAGTACTGACCCTATCAATATCTATTGGAACACTAAGGAGTCTCCCTAGGGGCACAATCCTTTGTTGATTAGCTAACCTCAATTGTATAGGGGACCAGGCCAGGGCAGGTTTTCCCATTTGTTCCCAGGTTTGCTTGGTGAGAAAATTAACTTCTGATCCTAGATCTAAAATGACATCAGTCATATCATACTCCCCTATCTGAACATTCAATATCATTTCCATACCAGTTCTTCGGACACGATTAACAGTTTTCTCCTGATCAACTCTTCTCTGAGGGTTTGTGAAAGCAAGAACTTTTTGCAACTCCTTTAAAGAATTCTGATTCCTCAAGAGTTTCATACAACTCTGTAAAAAGGAGGAGAGTGTACTTACTTTATCTGTCGAAGCATCTTGCGGCTGCGAGTCCTGCTGAGGTTGCTGCGCAGGTACTGCTATTGTGCTAGGGTCAACAATATCGCACTGAGCCTCCTTGATTGGCTCTTGGTCTCTCGCAGTATCAATTGCTGGGACTTTCTCAGAGGCCTTATGAATGCATGCCTTGGCAGGTTGTTTCTTTGTATTCTGTATGTGCGTCGTAGCTCCACTCCGGGTGACAACATTGATGGTTGCGGTAGGTCTCTTCTCAACGGAAATCAACTGAATATTCTGGGTAGGGCCACTGTTGTCTTCCTAAATCTTAGCTATCAGCTGGGGGCACTGCTCAATCACGTGATCTACTGCGCGGCAATACCGACAGGTTGTAGTGGGGTTTCGACAGTCCCGAGCCAGATGCCCAGCATGGTTACAGTTGTAACACACGATCTGGCCTCTAGCTCTTCCGGCCAACCCACCATGGTCACGACCTCCAAAATCACCCCTTCCAGAGGCATCACCCGGGAAACCGTAGCCATCATTACTCTGCCCTTCATTTTGTACTCGGTAGGCGTCATAAGTGCGCTCTCTCATGAGGTCATAGCTACGACACTCCTCTTCATTATGCCCTACTGACTTACAGAACTTGCAGTAGGGGTTCTTGGGAACTTGTACATATCTCTGGAGAAGATGGCAGTTTTTCAGGGCGATGTTGGCCAGTGGTCCAACAGATCTCACAATATAGAACACCGGGGTTGAATTGGTTTGGCGCACCCGTATTCGGGTAAGTTCTGACGACAAGAAATTAGTACCTGTCGTGACCTTCTGTCTGACATTGCGTACACCAAACCTCATCTCGACTGGTTTTAGCTTTCTTCATATCGTGAAGCTCTAGGGCCATCGTTGCTAACTGCGCTTGGATTTGAGCAATACCAGAATCATCTCTGACAGGGGCGGTCTCCAGATTCATTGCAATTTCCAGAGCCTCTTGCTGGTCAGCAACCTTCTGTTGCATGAGTGGAGTTCTGATATGTGGTAATAATGCTGCAATAAACCATTCCTTGTGCTGCGCAAGTCCAATGGTGAAACTGACTTGATCCAGTAGAACTTTGAATCTCTAGTCAAAGTCCCACACTGATTTGTCGCGTCGCTGCTGAATCTCCTTCAGTTCAGTGATACACTGCGATTCTGATTTGGGCTTCTTAAATTCTTTGAGTATAGCTGCCTTAATATCATCTAAAGTAGGGCTCTGAGTACTGGAGAATTTCATGAACCAGGTCAAGTCCTGGTCTCTAAAAGAAGTGACGAGCTGCGCGCTTCTGTCAGCTGGATCCATAATGTTACTAGCGTTCCACACGGCTTCACATAAGAACAAAAATTGTTTTGGATCCTCTGAACCAAATCCTTTGAAAACAGGGAGCTTAATATCATCAACCAAGTGGGCCATAGCGGATCTAGGAGGGTTGGGAGGGGGACATGACATCGAAGGGGGGGAATTTACTGGGGTAGACTATCCTGTGACAGGAATACTCGGGCTAGGTTGACTGTCGGACTGCGATGGAATGCCAGGGATAACGGGGCTGCGCGACGGAGTGACCGGAGGGTTTCAAACCGAAGGGTTTTTGGTAGGGTCTGACTCTCATGGATTTAGAGGGGAAGGCATGGTATCTTGTCCTAAGGAATAGGATCCAAAATCTCTCTTGTACCTCTTTCCACTTCGCAGCAAACCACTTTGCTTAGCGAGGGTGTTGTCACTTGCAAACATATGTTAGTAATACAAAATCTTATAGTCTGATTCAAATAACAAGATTCATTTTTCAGCCAATAGCATTTTAATTCTCAAACTAAATAAATTGAAAAGCTTACCCCTTGGTCCTTGGAAGAACCGTCGCTCGGCTTCACTAAAAAAAGTGCTCGTGTCGATGGCGAACTCTATCACAAAGGCCTCAAGGGTCCGCGTGGTCCAGAAATCAACTACGCAGGAGATCTCATTGTTCACGCTTTTCAATATATTAACTCTTGCGGGGGTCCAAACAGAAAACTGCCCCTCGCGGAAGTTCGTTCTTCTCTCAGCTAACCTAGATAACCACTGGTGCAACTCTATGTGGATACTACCAAAGAAAATTTCATAAGCATCACAAAAAACATACCTTTGTAAAAAGTCACTTGCGCTACAACGCGGATTTGTGTTCTCTTTCTCAGTAAATTTTAGATAAGTCTCATCAAGCCAATCACCGATTTCCTTCATAGAGGGCCTCCAGAACATAGCCCTCGAGGTACAATGTAAACCCCTCTTGAGCAGATACTGAGTTCAACCGGAAATGGAACCAATTTGTTTGGAAAAAGGGGCAGACCCAGGTTTTAATCCTTTTGCTTCGCACCAACAAAAGACCCACAGTGTTGGCCCTTTCGGCAACAACCTGTGAACAAGTTGCAGTCTCACCCAAAACAGTTATGGGGTGCCGCAGAATCAGGTTTCTGCAAGCAGAGAGGGATATTATAGTACCTTAGCCTTTAATAACTTATAATCGATAACCACAGAGCTCTGACATTTATATATATACAACTTCGCAGATAAATAAGCTAACAGTGACTTGCTTAACCCGTTACTGGGAATTCACAGCGAAGCTATCTATTAGCAATGATCTTACTTATCAGATTTATCTAATTATCAATGCATACAAGAACATAAAAACAATAACACAAGGAACCACAACACCAAATATAACGTGGTTCACCCCCAGTGTAGGGGTTACGTCCACAGAACTGTGTTTTATTCAACTTTCTTCAAAATCACAGTTCTGATCTGCACACTCAACTGCAGATCTCTTCAAGTCTCTTAAGCCCTGCACACAGCAGCAGGCCTCTGCGCACACAGCTGCACATTTCCCTTAATCTCTTACAAAACCCTCTGCACACACAGCTGCAGAGGTCATCCACGCACACAACTGGGACTTAACCTTTCCTTACAAAAATAGCCTTAGCTTCTCCTTAATTCTCTTTACATCCAAAACCTAACCTTTCTTATTTACAAAAGTGCCTATTTATATATCGCACTATTACAAAACCATGGACTTAAACCATGGGCACCGCGAACCCTAAATCTTGGTCCTAAACCATGGGTTAATTACAAAAAGAGGGTTTTGACTTAGCCCCAACACCCCTAAGACTAATTTGAGTCATAACTCCGCTTACAAACTCCTTTAGCTAGCGAATATACCTTCCTTAAGGACCGTTAGGGTGCGCGCCCTGACAGGTGATGATGATGACAATGACAACGATGGTGATAATGTTGTTGTTGATGATGACGATGAGGGAAATGATGGCAATGGTGATGATGATGATGATGACGATGGTGATGATGAAGGTGATGATGGTGAAGATGGTGATGATGAAGATGGACATGATGAAGATGATAATGATGATCATGGCGATGTTGATGATGATAATGATGGTGATGGTGATGTTGATGATGAGGAAGGTGATGATGATGACGAGGAGGATGATGATGATGATGACAACGATGGTGATGACGACGATGTTCATGATGATGATGACGACGATGGTGATGATGATGTTCATGATGTTGATGGTGATGATGATGATCATGATGATGATGATGATGATGATGATGATGATGAAGCTGATGATGACGATGAGGATGAGGATGATGATAATGATGATGAGGATAATGATGATGGCGATGGTGATGATGATGATGATGATGAGAAAGGTGATGATGATGATGATGATGAATATGAATATGAAGGTAATGAAGATGATGATCATGTTGATGATGATGATGAAGATGATGAGGAAGGTGATGATGATGATGATGATGAAGATGAATATGAAGGTAATGAAGATGATGATCATGTTGATGATGATGATGAAGATGATGAGGAAGGTGATGATGATGATGATGTTGATGATGACGATGGTGATGATCATGTTCGATGGTGATGATGATGTTCATGAATTTGAAGATGATGATCATGTTAATGATGATGATGATGATGATGATGAAGTTGAAGATGATGAAGAAGATGAAAATGATGATGAACGATATTTTGGGTTTTTAAACTTTTCAATGTTATTTTCAACATTTCAAAATAAAATGGCATAGTAAATTTTTTTATAAATTATAGAAACATTTCACAAACATAATGTTATAGTAAACTTTCTATAAATTCTAGAAACATTTCACAGACATAACATTAATTACTTTGGTTATAACATTTAAAAATAATTATTCATAAAAATATATATATATTATTTTTATACTATTTAAGTGAGCCTTTCAATAAAAAAAAGACAAATAACAAGTTTTAAATTAAGTTGATTATACAAATTTAACTATTAAATACCATTATTACACAATTTGTATATATCAATCCTAACACTTTTTTTGTATACATAGTTAATCATATAATTAAAGCATGACTTGTATAGTTAACCATATAATTAAAACATGACTTGTCCATGTGATGATTCATTTTTTTTCTTGGTATACATCACTAAGATATTTAATTGATAACGCGCACGTGATTTGTGTGCATAAAACGCACTCGCGTTTTGTTGATATATAACATGCACGCGTTTTGTCTCGTTAAATCGCGCTCGCGTTTAGTTTAAATTCAAAAATCTATTCCCTCCAAATGATAAGGCCGAGCCTCCACCCATGCTTTCATGGAATTCCTATGCCTATGTGTCTGCTTTGTACTTTGCTTCGGATTCAACATGCTTGTGCCTTGGAGTATGATAAACCATGGCAAATTTAGCATTATATCCATATTTTCAGTATGCTCGTGTTTAGCAGTTCGTCTGATTATGCTGCACACATCCATTTTTTATGAGATTTTAGAAACAAATATGGTTTTTTTGCAGATTCTAAATATGTAAATTTTAACAAGAATACATAATTTTTTCTATTTTTTTCTTATTTATCTTCTGTCATCACTCCTCAACTCAAAAAACACACTGGTAGTGTTTCATCCATATCTCTTTTGTTTCTCAACCATTTAAAAAAAATTGTATGGTGCACTAAAGAACACCAACCTCTACATGCTATAAAAGACCCATTTCCAAATAATTGCATTAAGACATTCAAATGCTGCACCCACAAATGACGTACAGTTTTCGACGTTTGATCTCTTAGATAATTTTAAAAAAAATCAAAAATATTATTTTTATTATTGGAAAAATAGTCGTGCACTAGTCCTATATGTTCTCTATACGTATATCGGTTTTTGTATGTTTATTCCATCATTTAGACACTCAGACGCTGCACCCACAAAAACATATACCTTATAAATTGTCCAAAAAATAAAAAGTTCCCGTTAAAATTTATCTAACTTTAGATAGTTAACAGCATTTTCAATAGAAAAAATATATATATTTGGAAAGTTCATTCAATTTCCTACATTTCTTGTTTTTTACTGATCGCAAGATTCATTGTGTAAGTGTCTCAAAATATCCATGCAAGTTGATGGATGCCTATTTTTTCAGTTTTGTATTGCATCTAACGTGCCAAAAGAGACCCTCAACTTCTTGCACACACCCCCAAGAAATGACGATACAAAATCCCAATAGATTGCAATTCTGGTGTATGGGATGTATGACAGAAGGCCGTCATGCATAAGTGTATCCTAGAATGAGGGGAGTATTAATCCCACCGAAAGGGCCATTTGGTAGTGGACCAAGTACAACTATTGCATAAGTTTCCACAATGAACCCCTTCCAATCAACATGTTGACGAATGTAGGAAAATACATCAAGATGTTCTTCAAACTATTATTGTGAGATCTATAAAGCTTATGTCCACCCTCCACATCTCTACCTAATATTATAGAAGTATTCCTCAGTGCCAGATATAGTATATTGTGAATTTTGTGGGTCTACTATACACAATACTGAGAAATGCGTATATTTTGATACCTTAACAAACATATTATACCGCTTTATATGTCCAGTAGGAGATCGAACCTCAAACAAAGGAGGTGGTGGAGGAAATAGAAGAGGATTTGTAGTTCGATAAGGAGGAGGGCACATAGCTATGATTCCCTATTACAACTGCAATGAAATTGGACACATCTCTTGAGATTTATCGATTCCTAAATGACCTTGGTGCACATATTGTTGTAAAAACACCCATACTGTTGAAGAGTTCCTATAAATTATCGCCAAGTGGGAGGATTGTGCAAGAAGGCCAAATAATTTTATTAAATTTGAACGAAAAGAAAATTCCATTGTAGTAGCCTTTGTTGTTAACTAAGGAGGGGTAGGAACTAGAGTAAACTAGTGTAGACCAAATTCACCAATAATAAGAAAGGAAGATCCAAGGAAGAAAAAATACATCCGAATCTTGAAAAAATAAATTTACCGAGATGCAACCGATATTTTTAAGAAGATACTTACCCCCACCAACGAGAGAGGAGGAATGACCTTCTCATTGGTACATAAGAGATGATACACTAAATTTTGATATTGAGAAGGTAAGGGACCTTGTTTCTATATGGTATGTAAACTCTACTCAAATATATCCTAGAAGATGAAAAATCCACCAATAATTTACACAAAATACTTTACAAAATATAGGAAGTTGTGGAAGTCGATGAAGGGGCATGTTTTCCACTATCTAAAAGAATTACTCAGATGGTGCAAAAGAGAAGGAAAAAAAGGATTGTCGAGAATTCTAATTAGATGCACAAGTGCATGCTTACCACATCAATAATGTGATGTTATATTTAAGGTCCAATGTCAACATACTTCCAAAAAAATCCTGGGAAGCAATGGGGATCCCACCTCTGGTCTACTCTCCTATTCAACTGAGAATGATGAACCAGTATCACATTTTCTCAACTGGTCGATTGGAGATGTTGAAGTTGATCCAGGAGGCATCAAGACTATCACAGACCTTGAATTAATTGAGATATTGGAAAATTCATTGTGGGAAAATGACACATAATTTTAGGAATTTGAAAGAGGTTTTTGTGATCAATGTAACTAGCTTTAGGCCCATGCTTTTACTTTCAATTATTGACCAATGTACATACTGTGGCATGCATTTTACTAAGTAGTTCATAGCTTGATTATGAAAATAAGTTGTTTAAAAAATTTCCATCTTGACATATTCATTATGGGAAAAAGACACATCATTTTAGGAATCTGAAACGTTTTTGTGAAAAATATAACTAACTTCGGGATTATGGTTTTACAATTAAATATTGATCAATGTACAGATCGTGTCATGCATTTTACTAAGTAGATCATATCTTGACGTTGAGCATAAGTTGTTTAAAAAATTCTCTTCTTGGCAGATTTGTAGTGAGCAAGTAAACATCATTTTAAGAACATGAAGGAGATTTTTGTTAACCATGCAACTAGATTTGAGCTCAGAGATTTACTTTTAAATATTAACTAATCTATAAAACATGGTGTGCATTTTGCTAATTAGTTCATATCTTGATATGACCATAAGTTGTTTGAGTAATTTCCATCTTGGTAGATTCATTTTGGCAAAATGACACGTCATTTTAGGAGTCTGAAAATGGTTTTCGTAAACAATGTAACTAGCTTCATGTTTGTAGTTATAATTATTAACAAATGTACAGAATGTGGCATGCATTTTACTAAGAATATTATTTCAAATTTACACTTTTTTTACATAACAACATGTATAAGTAGTTCATAGCTTGACTCTAAGCATAATTTTATTTGAAAAGTTTCGATCTTGGAAGATTCATCATGGGAAAATGACACATAATTTTCAGAATCTGTATTGTATGAAAATTAATCCTTCAATTGGGATGATCACCAACATACTAAATAAAAGGCTCATACTCGTGCATAATACCACATACAAACTGATAATAAGGAAAATCTAAATTAATGAGAAATGTTGGGGCCAAATTGACCATTATTTTAGTGTGGGGTCATTTTTAATAGTCATTACTATTTAATGTTATTGGTCAATAAGGGTTTGTTAAGGGGTTGTTGCATAAAATAAGGAAATTATATGAATATTTTAATGTAAAAATCGATCGTAATCCTAGTATAAAAGAAAGGATCGAGGACGTCATCAATCGTAATTGTCATCTTTCATTTTTCTTCTATTGTATTTGGTTTTTGGGGTTTTAAGAGAAGGAAAAAGTTAGAGGTTCAACAACTCCCTTGTCCTTGCAGGAATGGGAGGCAGTCTTTGTAATCAAGTTTTCAGTTGATTAATGAAAAAGATCTGGGTTATTTTTCTATGTATATGGTAATATATTAGGTAGAATTGGCTTCAAACACCCTAACATTTACTTCTACTTCTACTTCTACTTGTTCTTTAAGACTTGCTTCCCTTGCAAACTCAAATAACAACTAGTATTCCTGATTAGGTAAAGGGAAGTAGGGGGGTTAGATGAAGTGTGAGTTACTTATTGGTGTTTTTTTTCTCACAAAACTTAAATCCAAGGGAGCTCAAATATGGTTTTGAGATATATTCTCCAATCATATGGGTGCCTCCATTACTCGACACTTCCTATTCTTCCATATCCTCTAAGTTCTTTCATTTTCTCTGTCTCACAGGAGTGATACCACTATTCTCATTGGAACTCTCACTTTATTCTATTCCACACCTGTTATGGGGTCTCTCATATTTTGAGAACTCCTCTTTCCCATATTTTGCACCCTCTTAGCGTAGAGGACCTTTTTGCACAAGGATCTCATCATACAATCCCATCTCTAGTTTTCTTCTTTCCTCTCCAATCCACACTATCTTTTTCCATTGTTTTTTTTTCTTGTTTATTTCTTCTAACAACCTGCTTGATCTTAGCCATTCTTGTATGTATTTTATTCCTTTGGAGACACTTCGAATCTGGATCCATTTTTTCACCTACCTATTCTCCCACTACGTCATACCCCATCCCCACAACATAGGCTTTACACTGCCATGTGTTGGTCTGGAATGGGAAGACCTGGGTTTACTGTAATGTACCAACAAAACCCCTAGCTCACTGGCCCTTTTGGCAACAGACCGCAGAATGGCCTAAAGTCTCACCCGAAGTGATCCTAGATGGGGTGGCTGAAGACTCAGGTGTCCTCAACCAGGTTCTGTAGCATCCTAGGTTTCTCTTCACTCTGATTAACCAGTGGGATCTCTCTCAGCGCATACTGTTTCTCTCTTCCTTGCTAACTCTACTATGGGACTGGCTCTTATCGCATCACAGCTCCTCAGATGATGCGCAAACCTTCTCTTTTCCTCAACTCTTAACCTGTGATATTTCACACCGCAGCTCCTCCGACAGTGCGATATCGCCTTTCTACGCTGTGATATCTCCTATAGCAATACTTAATATGATTATGAACTCTCAAGGTCCAGAGGCTTCCTTTCTAGGTATAATAGCTCTGTTATCCTTCATTAAGGTGTTAAACAACTTCTCTTAAGCTTCTACAGTCTAACACACTTAACATCAACTATGCTCAACTCGCCGAACTAAATATACAAAAGTCACTTAACACTGTAACTGTTAACTGTCATGAATCAAGCACTGGTAAACTCATATATAGAACACTTGATACATTCAACTCACATTTTAACCTTCTAAGTTACTATAAACTGAAGGATAGCATACATGCATTCATTAACTGATAAGCAACATTCATGTAACGAATAACAGATAATAAGTAAGTAAAGCACAATCACATGAAACAGTAGCACAACACACGAATTTTACCTGGTTCACTTCCAAGGAGGAAGCTACGTCCACAGGAACTGTGTTTTATTATATCTTTAGGGAGTACACACAGTTCCACTGCAACCTCTTATGCAGCTCGAGATCTTCTAGGAAACTCCATGCACACAGCCAGAAGCCCTTCTCTCTTAGATCTCTTCTCCTTCTATATTTCTTCCTCTTACAATATACTCTTCCTCTCTCTCTCTCTCAATCCCTATGGATTGTTACATTCATGCTCAAGAAGTCGGCTACTGGTTACAGTAATATAACTACAGACTTTACAACAGAACCAGAGCTTGGCTCTTTCTCAGAGACACCTAGCTAGCTCACTGTCTAACTATCTGAATGTCTAACCTTTCATAATACAAAATACATGCTTAAATAGGTGGCCCGAAGGTCTCACTATGATACAACACTATGGGTCTATCCCAACAGTAACCCAAAAAACCCTAACTGTGAAAGTCGGCCTATCTGTACTTTGAACTGTTGCTTACTGGTCACAATACAGCTTTCTACAATCTTCCACGCTTCCCGGCACTGATCGTGGGTATGGGCGTCGCTTCCTCGGTTGTTCCCCTTCTGTCCTTTGTCTTTAATACCTTGGCCCATTGCTCCTTTTCTCCTTATGAGGGTAGCTAAGCCCTCCTGTCGTCGCCAATGCCTTAAATGCAGTGGTTGAGCTCTCTCTTCTCGACCGCTTCAGGTACTGTTTCCTTTGAATTTCTTATTCTGATATAGCATCTTTTCCTGTAGCTGCGGGGCCCTACTCGAACAGTCCCCTAACACTTACTTGTGGCTCGTCCCTGAGCCACTAACAACTGGATTCTCTTGCTGTAGCTTCTCCTTGGATTCCTACGAAGTCCTTGCGAATCTCTCCCTGAGTCCTGCGACTTCTTTATCCATAGCTTCGACACAGTCTTGTGTTGCTTTCTCTAAAATAGTGTCAACACTTTCCTTAAGTGAAGCTCCAGAATAAACGGCGGGCCATTTATAGGCTGCTAAATTTGTTGCAATGACCTCACCTGCTGCTACCTTAGTGAGGTTTGTACCATTCACCTCAAATTCTACTGGAGCGCTTGTCCAAACAGATTCATCAAAGCCATCATCATTCTGAATATATGGAAAGTAGATGTATTTCAGCATACATTTAAGTTGATCTGTATGGCAATAATTTGACTTTACCTAGATATATGCACATTGGTAACACTTCCATGAGGAGACATGTCCTTTTCCAGATTTAATGTAACTACCTTCTTTGACATTTTCTGTATCTCTCTCATTTTCAACATCTCTGCTTCGTTCCTTTCCCTTTTCCTTTTGTTTTTCTGAGTCTCGGATGCCTGTTTCTTGATCCTTTTTTCTTTCTGTGAGATCTTCTGGGAAAATTCACGCACACAGCCGGGAGCCCTTCTCTTTCTTTTTCTCACTTTTCTTCTTCTCTGCTTTCTTATCTTCAGTGATCTTCTCGTCTTTCTTCTTCTCTACTCTGGGTTGGACTCTTCTACTATATGAGCTTGAATCCTCATCCTTGGTGTCTTTCTGACCTGTGGTGCACCTAATTTCACAACCTTGGGCATCGTCATCATAGCAGACTCGAGGCCACCACGCTGGAATCGTTGCACAACGTCTTCTAAAGGTTCCTTCTTGGATAGAAACCACCTAGTGCAATACTCTGGACTAGCAATGGCTACAAAAATTGGGGAAAACTAGCACTCTATAACTGGAGTATCTCTACACAGGAAAACTCTACAAATTACTCTATAGCTCTTAGAAATCGCAAAAGTAACCCTTCTGTGTGAATGATCTATGTATTTATAATGAAGGCGATAATCTTTGAAGCAACGGTCATTTAGGCTGGACCCGTCGGTGGCATTTATTGCATGGACAAGACAACACCCATCATTTCGATCCTCATTAATTGCTGAAAATCCCATCAAATTTCCTTCGAAAATTGTGCACAGGCACCGGTCTCGACCAAGATTTACCAAATCTAGGAAAATAATTGTACTGTTTCCAAATCTAGGGCAACGTATACCTGTCATATCTTCATTAACTTCTTTTCATAAGGCAAAGTGACTGTCCCTCTGTCCCTTTTCAAAATCGTCCATGTGGCACATGGAACATCGCCTCACTGCGATGTCACACCGCATCGTCTTGAACCAAAATGTCGGCGTGAAACTCCGGAACGTTCAAAAACTCCGCAAGCGTTCTATGACATGCGCAAAATAAACTTTCCTGCTGCGATTCCTCATACTTAGAACCCTTTTTTTTTTCTTCATGTAGACTAGTTATGGGTGTGATGCCTCCTTTCAACTACACTGGACATCTGCAAAATTTAGTTCTCTGAGTTAGGGTTGGGAGGTAGAGTGGCCATCACTGTAAATCTTAAGCCTATTTCCATTAATCAAAGTAGGAACAAGCTCCCCGTTCAGTTTACTGAGCTGAACGGCCCCTCCTTCTGTAACTTGTTGAATCTGATATGGCCCCAACCAGTATGTCTTAAGCTTCCCTGGAAACTTAAAAAACTTTCTGTCATAAAGGAGCACTAGGTCTCCTATCTGAAAAATCTTGCTCTTGATGTGCCTGTCATGCCAAGATTTTTCTCATGCCTTCTGCACTTTTTGATGAAATCCTGCGATGAATCTGTCTTCTTCTAAGGCAAGCAACTGTGCTAATATTTCATTCATCGTATCTGTATCAGCCATCTCGGTAATTTGAGCAATTTTTAAACTGGGAATAATATATTCCGTAGGAATAACATCCTCTTGTCCATACACCAAGCTGAAAGGTGTGTGTCCTATAAGTTTCTTGCATGTAGTCCTATAAGCCCATAATACAACATTAACCCTAAGGTCCCAATCATCTCTTTGGCTATTACAGATCTTAATAAGAGCATTTTCTAGAATCTTGTTAAAATCCTCCACCGTACCATTAGCTTGTGGGTGGTAGGGAGTGCTCTTATGGTGCTGTATCTGAAATTTATTTGTCAAGGCCTGAATAGTGCAATTCAGAAAGTGTGTGCCTTGATCACTCATCAAAATTGCTGTACATCCAAATCAACTTATGATGTTTTCAAAAATGAACTGTGCAGCTGTAGCAACATCACAATTCCTTACTGCTTTGGCCTCTACCCACATGGTGAGGTATTTTGTTCCTGTGATGATGTATCTCACACCAGTTCATTTTCTGGGTGGGTTAATAGGACCCATGAAATCTATAGCCCACTTGTCAAATGCCCGTAGCATAATCTGTGGTCGCAGTGACATTTCATCTCTCCGCGAAGTTTTTCCTACCCTCTGGTAGATATCACAGCATCTGCAAAACTCCTTAGTGTCTTTATGCAAAGTAGGCCACCATAATCCAGTAGCTAGAATTTTCTGAGCAGTCGGATTTCCTATGAAATGACCTCCTACGGTACCTGAATGTGCTTCCTTGATAATGGCCTCTTTCTCGTGTGGCATCATGCATCTGCGCAGGACTTCATTTGGACCTAACTTATATAAATGTCCTATGATCAGAGTGAAATCTATTACTTTAACAACTAATTGTTTCTTTTACTGCTTAGTAAACTCAGCTGGTGCCCACCCTGTAGTGAGAAAATGAATAATATCTGCGTAATACTCATCTGCGATCTGGATAGAAAACAGTTGCACATCTGGCAAGTTATCCTCTAAATTACTTGGTTCTTCTCCTGAGTCTATCCACGATAGATGATCAAGTCCGACATTTAATCTTCCCGGTTTTACAATAATTTCAAAATCATACTCCTAAAATAGGAGTAACCATCTACAGATCCTTCCTCCTAACACTGGCTTATTGACCAAATACTTTAAAGTGGAATGGTCAGTGAACATCTTGAATGGGGCACCCAACAGGTAGTGCTTGAACTTTTGTAGAGCATACACCATAGCTAATCCTTCTTTTTCTATAGTGGTGTAGTTATTTTCTGCGGTAGATAACTTTCTGCTTGAGTATGCGATAGGGTGATCAATACCCCCTTCTCTTGGCTGTGTTAAGACAATCCCTAGTGCGATGCCATATGCATCCACATGTACATGAAATGGCTTGGTCCAATTTGGAAATACTAAGATGGGTGCTGTGACCATCTTCTCTTTAAGAGTGTCTAAAATTTGTTGGCATTCCTCATTCCATAGGAATTTCACGTCTTTCTTTAACAGCTCTTCCATAGGTGCTGTGACCTTTGCATAACCCTTGATGAATTTTCTATAGTACCCTGTATGACCAAGCACTATCCTCAATTGCTTGACTGCGTTGGGTGCTGGAAGATTTACAATGATGGCAATCTTTGCAGGATCTACCATCAAGCCTTGTCTGCAAACAATATGACCCAACAAAATACCAAATGGTGCACAGAATATACATTTCTTCAAGTTAAGAGAAATTTGATATTGCCTACATTTTTCCAACATGAGCCTTAAATCTCCTATATGTTTTTTTATTAATCCAAATATAGTCCAGTCATCAAAATAGACTTCTAAGAATTTATGGATGTATTCCTTAAAGACAGTAACTACTACTACTTGAAAAAATAGCTGGTGCATTTTTAAGACCAAAGGGCATTACCGTATACTGGAATGAGCCCCATTCTGTCGCAAATGTGGTCTTATATCGATCCTCTAGATGGATTCTTATATGGTGATAGCTTGAAAATCCATTAGTGAAGGAGTAGACCTCCTGTCCTCCCACATTGTCTAAAACTTCATCAGTAAAAGGTGTTGAAAATGGGTCATGAAGTGATGCATCGTTGAGTTTGCGCAAATCGACACAAATCCTGATTTCTCCTTTAGTTTTCTTTTCCTGCACAACCATGGGACTAACCCATTCGCTCTCTTCTACGAGCTCAATGATGCCTGCTGCTAGCATCTTATCAATATCATCCTTAACTTTTTCTTTATAATGAGGATTTAATCTGTATGGACACTGCTTAACTGGCCTAGCATCCACTTTCAAAGGTATCCTCATGACTCCCAAATATCCTACTATTCCCTTCATCTCTTTAAACTTAGTGGGAAATAAGTCTTGATAGTCGTGTAACAGATCTGCGATGTGTCCTACCATTTCATCATCCCAATAGTCTCCAATAGAGGCAAACTTTGGTTCTGTTTCTGTGCCAATATTGATCTTTTTAATCTTAATAGGATCTATGATAACTGGAATTTCTAGCTTTGGTCCATTAACTTCGCGAGTCCCTTCTAACTCTGGGATGTTGATACTGCGAGGATTCTCATCCTCATCACCTGGCTCTTCTGCGAAGTTGTAACACTCTAGCGCATGTTCTAACTGAATGGTCCAATCAGGTTGAGCATACACTGGTAGGGTAAAGTCGTCAAATATCTTAATCTTTATAATATCTTGAGCCTGATCAATGCTTGGATACTCAGATTCAAAAGTGAAAGTGAGTAGAAAGCTGTCTATCATAACTGGCCATGTAATAGTTCCTCTGCGCAACTCTGTCTTAGTGTACCAGTTCCTTGGGACTGTGTCTAAAGTGTGAATGAATAGGTGAACCCATTCATCCTCTGGAATGTCCAACTAATTCTGTTCACAAATCTTAATATGTGACCTGGGGTCACTTTCTCCTGTATATTTCTGCTGTAAACACTCCTTGTCGTTAGAGAATCTGATCATCATCAATCTCTTGAAATCATCCTATGATGCGATATTTTCTTTATGTGCATGCCACCATCTTGCAGGTGTGGCTCTTACTGCAAGGTCAATAACTGCCATCCTTTGCTCATCAGGGATTTCCTACTCAAACTGCTGTAAAAAGTCATTGATATCTGCTAAGCCATCAAATGACAAAATATCCTTAACCTCTATACCAATCCATTGCAGTGACTTAGTCATAAATGCACATCTGCGAGCTGAGACTTCATAAAGTCTATTCGTCCAATTTTCTAAACCAACCTCCGAATCTGATTTGCATGAGCTGTCGCATCGCCAACTAATATTTCCTTCTACGGTTGGATTGATATAATCACTTTGATTAGCAGTCATCTGATAGAGGCTCTCCATATTACGTACCTCTCCCTCTGCTCTGATAGGTTCAATGTATCTAGGACCCTGAAAAGGATCCAACGGTGCGATGACCCAAATCTGTTTATCCTCAAAGGTCATTTGTCTTTTCTTCAAATTGATAATAGCCATGTTATCAATTGCCCAATCAATACCTAGTAAAGCTGGATATGGTTTGCTATCGCTAATAATTTCTATGACTTCAAAATCTGCAAAGCTGCGAACTCCATCAATATCAACTGGCACTTGCGGTAATTGACCCAGTGGCGATACCCTCTGCCAATTGGCTAATCGCAGATGGATAGGTGATATGGATAACTTAGGGATACCCATCTGTTCCCATGTCTGCTTAGTCAGAACATTTACCTCTGATCCCAAATCTAGGATTATCTCATCCATTTCAAATTCTCCAATTTGTGCTGTGAGTCTCATTTCTCTTCCTGTTCTTGTATGACCCATAATATTATGAACAGCACGTTGCGTATTGCTTATAGAAGAAGACTGCTGACACTGGTCTATAATGCGCTGAAGCTCTCCTATGGCTTTCTCATTTCTTACGAGTTTCAAGCAGCTCTGCAGGAAGGATTGTACACTTCCTGTCAACTCATCCTCTTCGCACCTTCCAGATGTGGTAGCCTGCGATGTCTGCACAGGACTAACACCACAAGGTTTTTGTTGCACTACACCCCTATAAGGCAATGTTTGCGATCCTAATGGTGTAGGGTCAGTAAAGAAAGTTTTAGCTTGCTGGAATGTTTCTTTGTTCTTCTATAGGTCAAGCGGTGTAGGTTTATCAGTTGCTTTACGCACCCACTTCGGACCTGTATTCTTTTCGACATCCTGCGATGTGCTATTAGTAGAAACACCACTGCAATATTGACTCTTGGTTCTAGTTCATTTCGCTCAGCAGCAATAAGTTGAATATTATGGTTTACTACTGGCTTAGGGTCCTTAATCTTGGCTATCAAGATAGGACATTCTTCTATAGTATGATCATAGGACTTACAATATTTACATGTTGTAGTAGGGTTCTGACAATCCCTAGCATAATGTCCTACAGCTCCACAGTTGTAACAAACAATCGGTCCACGGCCACGACCAAAACCTCCACCATGGTCTCGTCCTCTGAATCCTCCACCACGGCCATCATGAGCCAGTTCATGCTGTGGTATTGTTGCTGGTCCAGATGTCTCTGACTGGACTCTGTAGAAGTCATGTTTTCTCTCTACCATGAGATCATAAGCTCTGCAATTATTGTCATCATGTCTTACTAACTTACAGAAGTTACAATATAAGTTCTTAGGAGTTTGTACATACTTCTGAAGTAAAGGGCATTCTTGTGGTCTATGTCCTCTTGTTCTACAAATTTCACACCATGGCCCTTGATTCTGTACTAAGGGGTTAGGATCCCCACTTGCTATATACTCAACAAATACTAGACAGTTATCTTTAGTATGGCCATGTCCTTTACACTTTGTACACCATAATTCTTGTGCAACCTCTTTTCCTTTCTTAATCTCATGTAGCTATAATGTGAGATTGGCTAACTGGTTCTGTAAGTTTGTCATACATGTACTAGTCTCAGCTAGAGGTGAAGCCTCTAGTTTCATTGCCATCTCCAATGCTTCATCCTGTGTATGAAGTTTCTGTTGCATTAGTGGAAGTCTAATATGAGGGAGAAGTGCTGCGATGAACCATTCCTTATGCTGCTCCGGCGCAAACTCAAAGCTAAATTGGTCTATAAGAGCTTTAAATTTCTGATCGAAATCCCATACTGACTCTATGGGTAATGGTTTGATGTCTTTAAGCTCTATGATACATTGTGACTCAGACTTAGGTTTCTTAAATTCCTTAATCATTGTAGTCCTGACCTTTACGAGTGTTCTAATATGTGCTGATGTATACTTCATATACCATGTTAAAGCTCTGTCTCTAAGTGTAGCGGCCAACTGGACAAGCTTAGTATTGTCATCCTGAATCTGTTTAATGGTCCATACAGCTTCACATAGGAACCAATGTTGTTCTGGGTCTTCTTCCCCTATACCCCTAAAGGTAGGTAACTTCATGTCATCCCCCATTCTGTTTCTACGTGGTGGATTTTGATTTGCTGTATTACTACCACTTGGTGGTGTAAGTGTAGGTGATGTAGAGGTAGTATGTACTGTGTGTGAACTACTAGATGGAGTTCCTGCAGGATTATTCTGAGTCCCGGTTGGTTTCTGTGGGGTATAAGGGTGGTAAGGGATACCCCCTAATGTTCTTTCTTTATTACTTTGACTCTGTTCTCTAGTACTATCTGAAATGTCTTCAAAGAAGGAAGATCTGAGATCTACTTTATATTTCTTACCACTATGTGTACATCCAATTGATTCAAAATCACTCTCAAACTCTTGTGACATTACACTTACTTAACTTATTCATCTGAGAATATATCCAGTACTCCTTTTTCATATAATAACATCTTAAGAGACAAATTTAAAGAGTTCAAGTACTTACCACGATATCGTTTGAAGAAGTACCTCTCTGCTTCGCTAAAACTCTTTCTTTGATCAATTGCAAACTCTGTAATGAAACCTTCTAGCACACTCGCAAGCCAAGAGTCTACTACCCGCGAAATGGGATTATCTACACTCTTCACGGTGTGAATCAGCTCTGGTGTCCAGACAGTGTTCCTTTTCTTCTTGAATACGTGCTTATCATTCAACTTTGACAACTAGTCGTACAACTCATTTGCATAGGTCGCAAAAAATATCTCATGTAGGTCTGTGAAGATATGTTTCTGTAGCCATTCGTCTGTACTAAGCCTAGGACTCTTGTTTTCTTTCTCAGCAAACTCTCTTTCCTTAGAATCAACCCAGTGGTTAAGTTCTTCTTTAGTAGGATGCCAGCAGAACATTAGCTCTTCAATTTGTTCAAAACTGGCAACAAAACCATTTGTTAATCTATATTAGGCAGACTCGGGTTTACTGTAATGTACCAACAAAACCCCTAGCTCACTGGCCCTTTCGGCAACAGACCGCAGAATGGCCTGAAGTCTCACCCAAAGTGATCCTAGATGGGGTGGCTGAAGACTCAGGTGTCCTCAACCAGGTTTCTCTTGACTCTGATTAACCAGTGGGATCTCTCTCAGCGCAGGCTGTTTCTCTCTTCCTCGCTAACTCTACTATGGGACTGGCTCTTATCACATTGCAGCTCCTCAGATGATGCACAAACCTTCTCTTTTACTCAACTCTTAACCTGCAATATCTCACACCACAGCTCCTCCGACAGTGCGATATCGCCTTTCTATGCTGCAATATCTCCTATAGCAATACTTAATATGCTCATCAACTCTCAAGGTCCAGAGGCTTCCTTTCTGGATATAATAGCTCCGTTATCCTTCATTAAGGTGTTTAACAACTTCTCTTAAGCTTCTACAGTCTAACACACTTAACATCAACTATGCTCAACTCACCGAACTAAATATACAGAAGTCACTTAACAATGTAACTGTTAACTGTCATGAATCAAGCAATGGTAACTCATATACAGAACACTTGATACATTCAACTCGCATTTTAACCTTCTAAGTTACTGTAAACTTAAGGATAGCATACATGCATTCATTAACTAATAATCAACATTCATGTAACGAATAACAGATAATAAGTAAGTAAAGCACGATCACATGAAACAGTCACACAACACACGAATTTTACATGGTTCACTTCCAAGGAGGAAGCTACGTCCACAGGAACTGTGTTTTATTATATCTTGAGGGAGTACACACAGTTCCGCTACAACCTCTTATGCAGCTCGATATCTTCTGGGAAACTCCACGCACACAGCTGGGAGCCCTTCTCTCTTAGATCTCTTCTCCTTCTATATTGATTCCTCTTACAATATAGTCTTCCTCTCTCTCTCTCTCTCAATCCCTGCGGATTGTTACATTCATGCTCAAGGAGTCGGCTACTGGTTACAGTAAGATAACTACAGACTTTACAACAGAACCAGAGCTCGGCTCTTTCTCAGAGACACCTAGCTAGCTCACTGTCTAACTATATGAATGTCTAACCTTTCATAATACAAAATACATGCTTAAATAGGTGGCCCAAAGGTCTCACCGTGATACAACACTGTGGGCCTATCCCAACAGTAACCCAAAAAACCTTAACTGTGATAGTCGGCCTATCTATACTTTGAACTGCCACTTACTGGTCACACTACAGCTTTTTACAGTCTTCCACGCTTCTCAGTGCTAATCGTGGGTATGGGCGCCGCTTTCTTGGTTGTTCACCTTCTGTCCTTTGTCTTTAATACCTTGGCCTATTCCTCCTTTTCTCTTTATGAGGGTAGCTAAGCCCTCCTGTCGTCACCGCTGCCTTAAATGCAGTGGTTGAGCTCTCTCTTCTTGACTGCTTCAGGTACTGTTTCCTTTGACTTTCTTGTTCCGATATAGCAGCTTTTCTTGTAGCTGCAGGGCCCTACTCCAACACCTTGCTATTGGTTTCATTATCATTATCCCCTTATCAATAAGTAACATATTTACCCATAGTGGTAGATGTGCCAATAATCTCTTTCTTGGGACCTCTTCAAAACTTGCTTCTTCATTGCGATATGATTCACTGCATCCTATAGAAAATTCTACAACATACCCTTCTTTCATGTGCAAGAACAAAAAATCAATATCTCTAGGCCACTTATTATCTAGATCTGTTAGTTCTTGTATCTTCTCCTTAGTCCATAGCATCAACTGAGGTTATATACAAATCGTATTAATCTCAGAGTGCCTATTTGTCCATTCATATAAAAAAACATGAATCTCACATAAGAAACTTTCATGCAAATCTAAATAAAGATAGTTGTCTTTCTAACATAGGGGTAAAATATGGAGTCCTGTAGTATCCTGTCATGCAAACTCGTCCTCCTTACTTTCCAACCATGCTTCAATCTTAGATTTAGTAGCATTCTATCTCATTTTTTCATCCTCCCTTCACAATCCTCATCAAGTCTTAGCAATAGAGCCATTTTATTGGCTGGTGTTTTGTGAGACCTAGGGTTCAACTTGTATCACCAACAAAAAATGTACAAGTGTCAGCATTTTCAATACCCTGCAAGTAGTATAAGGTCTCACTCGATACATGTGTATGAAATTAAAGAGACCAATTACATGGATGCATAGGAGAGGATGGGTTCTTTATTAGCACGAGTGCATTGATTCTATTGAACCATACATTTGAATCATTAACAATCTAACATTCATCTTCTAAATTACTAAATATTCACCATACATTCAAGCATCAAGAAACCATGCAAGGAAAATCTGAGACAATATCTATATTATACTCATGATCTTCAAAATTGTATACACTTCATGGCTATAGACTCGGATCCATAGCTTAATTATTACCATTCATACATCAATACAACCTTCATACTGTTAATGGTACCAAAAACACATCACAAAACACATCATAGCATTATTGACTGATTGACAGAATGACTAAACGAATGAACCAACCCATCTCTTTACAAAATATGCCTTTATATTGTCTCAGTTTCGAAATTGCAAAAAATGTTACTTACACAGAGTCTCTAACTGAACTAGGAACAAAGGATCTAACTGAACTTGGCAGGAAGTTACTTTTTGAAAACTTGGGCACCAAAAAATGTCAATTCTCTTCTTTTTTGGTCTAAAAGTAACTCGGGCATGAGATATTCTGCAAATAATAGACGATGTATTCATGCCACTTATGTTATTGCAAGTCTTCAAGAATTTCTAACATCATCCCATATATGTTGTATCTCCAATGTCCAACATTTTTTCCTTTCCTTTTGTCAACATTCTAGCCAATCATTCACATTTCACCAATCTAGTTGCATCCATTTCCAAATCATACACTTGGATTATGGATATCTACTTTCAACTAATACCTAGTAATCTTGCTAAGATAAGATATCATTTATAGCTAGGTAAGAAATAAAATAAATTCTCTTAGATTATTACACATAATTTCTTAAATGCTTCAATGCCGAGACCAAGGAATAAGATTTCTTATACATGATAACATAATTCGGTTTCATTAATATATTTCCTTTCCTCACGAAAACTATGCGTTGATCCATATTATGGATAAAAATAATTTCTTAAATGCTTCAATGCTCAGACCAAGGAATAAGATTTCTTATACATGATAACATAATTCAGTTTCATTAATATATTTCCTTTCCTCACAAAAACTATGCGTTGATCCATATTATGGATAATTTATTTTTAAGAATACACTTGAAATTATGTCTTCTAAGACAAATTAAAACACCTAAAACTATTTGGAATATTCATGATTTGCTGACATAAATTTTGTTGCAATAGCTTGCTTGATCTTGTGGAATTACCCTTTGCTTTCCTTTCTCCATCTGAATTATTGATCCCTTTTCAACATTTCTAAAATAGTATTGGTTATTTTAGTGAAGTTAGGTATGAATTTCATGATGAATTTGATCCAACTAAATATATATTGCAGGACATAGTTTCTTAATGGAAACCACACCATTCCTTCTAATATTGATGGATTGATTTTGATGTCTTCTTTAGACACAATTTGGAAAATAAGCTTCCATTTATCCACCACCAAGAATAACTTCTTATAAAGTCGATACATAGATTAATTTCTCCAATATTCTTTCTAATTGGAACTATCTTTTCCACCCATGATGAATGCCTTTTTAGGTGTGATAATATTTTCGCCCAAAATTTTGTGTAGCTTCTTTCGTATGATCAGTGCCAATTTTGGGTTCATGTGTCTTTTCTTTTGTCTAGAGAAACTGGATGGAACCTGAATCCATCCTTCAATGGGATAGTATTATAAATTATGTCGATCTTATGTGTCTTAAGATCATCATAAGTCCTTTCCTTTAGGGATTGAATTTCCCTTCTCTCTTCGCCTGAATAACATTTTCTAATCTAGATAATCTTGGGCATTTCTTCTTCCAATATTTATCTCCATGTTATATTCAAGCTTACATGTCTCCTTTGGCTTCTTGAACATGTAATGCGTATAAAAAGTCTTATCAAGTAGGATAATACCTCTAAATAATCCTTCAATTGCATGATTTATGATTCTTCATCATCCTCACCTTCAAAATGGGGAGTTAAAAAGGCAACTTGCCTCTTTTCAGCTGGTTTTTTAAGCAGAAATTTGTACCCAAAACTTTTTACGGCTAGAGTTCTAAGAGTTTGATGGCAGAGTTCAGCTGTGAAACTTTGCCTGAAAGATTTTGGTCTATTTTAAATTGACTTAAAAGCTAGAAAAATCAAACGAAATTCCAAATCAATTAAAACTTCGCCATTGAATTACCAGATTCAGGCCAAAAAGATACAAGTGTGTTGTGTTTTGAGATAACTCCTTCATAAAATCAAACTATATAAGCTTTTTACAACGGATTGTATACTGACACTATTGATCGAAACTTTACTTGTAAACAAAACATACATTACTACACCAAATTACAAAAACTTTAAACGAGGAGAGCAGCTTTACATAAACATACTTCTCTATTTTTAGCATTTTTTTCCTACTGTGTGATCCTGAAAGAAACGAGTAGGCAAGCGCGGTGAGGGGACTGCAATTAATGGCGAAGCTCTCTGCAGCGTGGCTCCAAACTTCTCAGTCATGTCCATCTTCTCTGGTGTCATGCCATCTGGAAGAGACCAGTTGAACGAGTGGAGGAGGGAGGCTATGATCACGTGAACCATCCGATGAGCCAAGGGAAGCCCAGGGCAAATCCTCCTTCCTGCTCCGAACGGAATCAGTTCAAAGTTTTGGCCTCTGTATTCCAACTCGGACTCCATAAATCTCTCAGGCTTGAACTCTAATGGCTCTCTCCAGATGGCCGGGTCTCTTCCTATTGCCCATACATTTACCAGCACCTGGGTGTCCTTGGGTAACATGTATCCTGCTACTTCACAACTGCTTTCTGCTCTGTGTGGTACTAGCAGAGGAGCTGTAGGGTGCAAACGAAACACTTCTTTCACCACTGCGTGAAGATAAGGCAGGCGATCGATGTCACTTTCCTCAACTCTTCTATCTTTACCAATCACTTCCTCCAATTCTGCCTGAGCTTTCTTCATTATCCGAGGATTGCGAATGGCCTCCGCCATTGCCCATTCAATCGCTGAACTGCTCGTGTCGCTACCACCTATAAACAACTCCTGCAAATCAACAATCCCAGCAAATTGACAGTGTAGAAAATTGTAAATTCCACTTTAAACAAACTGGAATAAAGTAGCTTTCAAAAGTGAAGAAGCAGACTTACATATAGAAAGGGTATAATGTCTTTCTTGGTGAATGTTTCTCCGCTCTCACTTCTGTAATAGAGTAGAATGTCCAGAAAATCTTTTGCCTTCGCACCGCTGTGGTCAAGCCTGCCCTCTTTTCTACTTTGAAGTCGAGCCTCTATGGATCTATCCAGCAACGCATATACCATGCCCCTGTATTTGGTTACATCGCGGCTCACACCCTGAGGATCCAAAATTCGTAGAAACGGAAAGTAGTCAACAAGGTTAGGTTTTCCTCCGATTACCATCAACTTCGTGACCGTTTCTCTGAATTCTTCAGCGGCCTGAGAGTTCCGTTCGAACATGTTTTGAGAGAAAATCAAGTTGCCCACCAGGTTTAGACTGCTAACAAACACGGTGTGCCCAATATTCACACGCTTCTTCTTTGTAGAATCCTCAAAAATGGATTGAATGGTGGAAAAGACCTGATCTCTTCTCAGATGCTGCAAGGCCTCGAGTCTCTTTACGCTAAAGAGATCGGTGTTGCAGAATCTTCGGAGCATACGCCAACGAGGCCCACAGTTGTTCCATACCAAGGAAGAGTCACTTTGGTTGAGGCATTTGGCTGCTTCTTTCACGGTGCGTCCAGAAAAGACTTGGTCATGAGTCTTCAGTACTTCCTTGGCCATGGCCGGAGATGAAACCACAACAGTTGTTTTCATTCCGAGACGAAGGGTCATTAGAGGACCGTATTTTGCAGCAAGGTGATACAGAGACTCGTTGGGCTTCTTCCCAAGCTGGAGGAGATTCCCAACAATGGGCCATCCAGGAGGCCCTGGAGGCAGCTTGGCTGCGCCCTTCCTGCTCCTGGAGATGATAATGAGCTTTAAAACCAACAATAATGTCAGCAAATACCAGAAACAACTTATTCCCACCATTTTTCTAGCACTGTCAAGCAACCGAAAAGCTGTGGGTTCGCCCGAGACTGCGTGTGACGAAACAAAATTATATCGTATTTATAACAATGTGATCCATTTCAAATTGATCTATCACCAACAGTGGGGACGTGTAATGATGAATATGATTGAAAGGAGATTCTATCTAATCCGATCACATTACTAACGTGGGTCGAGTTTCATTTTCAGCCAGAGGAATCTTATCACTTTGGCCGACTACTGCAACAGAGAAAAACATTATTGATAACGGTAACCGACTACATCGGGGACAATCATGATCTGGTAAATGGTAAAGGATCAATGGAACATGAAATTGGCTGGGTAAAAGACGGGAAAGGATCCATGGAACAGGAAATCGGTTAGTTAAAAGGTATGGTAGGTGGTTAAATACAGCGGGTAACATAAATGACACCATGGTCCCGTGTTCGGCCACTCCCTCCTCGTCAAGCTCTACAATTATCCACACATACAGAGGTAGCTCCATCATCGGACATGCACCATGATCTAAATGAGCAGCACGAGCATCTCCGTATTCACATATCCATGAGTTAAAAAGGTTTTATCGAGCGTTCAAATTTGAACCTTTTCCAGCCCTTCCAAAGGGTTCTAGCTCTTCGTAGAATTGCAAGGTTAAAATTGTCCTTCAAAAAAAATTTAAATGTAAATTTTACTTTCCAATTAAGAGGGCATATTTTATATCAATATCTCAAAAGAATGGAAACATTTGAAATTATTTTTCATATAAATTTTTTAAGATGTTGAAATTTTTATGCTATAAAGTTCAACTCATCATTCAAAATATTGGAAGTATGATAAATTATAATCACTCACTACTAGGCACTAGCCATCAAGCTGCTTGACTCCCGAGTAACTTGGGGTTGCAATCTAAAGTGTGACAATGTGTCGACAACTATGGCTATAACAAAAAAGAACAACTACACGTCTACTACTAGGCCCAAAACGAGCTCAAAACTTTGTGTCTACTACCTATGTGAACCTCGCTACCATTGTCGACTCTTTTTTCTTCAAAATGAAATTCAAAATGCCAGTTTGATGAGTCCTCCTCTACAAGACTTCATTTCTTGCATGAATATCATGGACTCACGACAACCATAAACAACACTCGATGTCATGCAAATACAAATAATGTCATGTAGCTAGGATCACAAACTGTGCGGAGGTCGATTTATGCATTGCTATAGAGAGGTGTCGTTGGGCACACGATATGGAGAAACAATGGTTATTAATAAAACTAAAAAAACAATTGTTGTCTCAAGAAAATTCTTCAATTTGATGGGTGGCATAAACGTGATGTAATCTCTCTCTGTCCTTCCAAAGATTTGTGGTTTCTCACAACATTTGTCCTCAGCACCACCAAAATACATATAAACATTACTTGTCTTTACATCATCTTCTCTTTAAATCCTCATTTCATAGTCATAACTAAGGATTACTATGCATGAACATCCTCACCTTATAATATGAAAGCCAACCATAAAATATTAAATGTGTCAAGACACAAAGAGTAAGAGACAACCTAAACTAAGTGTTATATTAAATTTACCATATAAGTCTTTAATTAACACTATCAACTGAGATTTGAGACATTGGATTGTTGTGATCTTCTTGACACTCCTTACCAATGTGATTGCAAGGAATTCTTTGAAGGCGAAGTCCATAATTTTAGGTCTTCTTCCTCGTTATCATGCCTTTTGGTAAGACGGTAAAGAGGGTAGTGGCCTACATTAGCATGGAAAACGGTTTTGACATAGAGGTATACAGATTAATTGTTTTCATTAAATAACTTAAATTCATACATGTGACTGTCGATTCGGTGAATCCTGGACTGGTACAAAACATAAAAAAAATTAGAACCTCGAGCCCTTAATTACTCACACCTAGAACTTTCTCAAATCTAGCCATTAATAAACTTCTTTTAGTATTTTGGTTCAATTTAAAAGGTGGATTGTTGAGACTCAGACATGTAGTGAGTTGCAAGGATCCAATTCACTTAGGCTTGAGTCCATTTCCCCTCCATCCCGTACACGTATGCTTCCACGACAAGTGTTGAAAAAAAATTTGATGCCCGAACCTTGGTTACGCTAGCTTTGCTAACTTGCTTGGTATGTAGAATTTATTTTTAATGTTTCTTGAGTTGTGTATTATTTTTCTTTAGTGCCCAATACTTATCATTCTTACATCTCTCAAGCTCGGATTGCACATGGATTCCCCAATATGGTTATGGCATAGTCTAAGTAGTTTTTTTGTATAATGAAGTGTGCTCCAACTGGAAAAAATACAATAGAATAATTGTTGTGTTATTGAACTGTAAAATTAATGATACTCATATGACAACTTAATGTGTTCAAAATAAGCTTTATTGAAAATATATAATTTTTTCATGTAGATATTCACGGGTGCTCAATTGTTTAAAATTGTAAAAATTTCAAAGAACAATATTTGTTTTTTGCATTTTTTTGGTGAAAGGGTTTAGTTAATTTATACTTGTCAATAGAAGTACAATTATTTATATTTCCCTTCATCTTTCAAGGGCTCCAAGGATAAATACCCTTCCAATTGAAATTAAGACCCACCCTTCAAATTTAATAACTACCTCTAATCCTCTTACTCCTGTAGTAAATCGAGCTTATTCGGTTATAATTTTTTCTTGAAAGACCAGAATAAAGTAATTTGTTATTATGTCCCGTATAAAGGGAGATATAAATCGTGAAGGTGTATTAATAATGCCTGTATAGTGTAATATTTCAATTTTTTTCCATAGTTGAATAGTTATTAATAGTTGTATTTTTTAAATTTGAATTTTTTTATTTTTTGATTAAACTAAAGTAGATGACGTCGTCTTCGATTTTCCTTCCCAAGACCTGGAGGCGAGGTGATCTCAACATTGGGTGTGGTGCTAAGGTTTGCCTTAGCTTTATCTACCATTGCATTAAATTTTATCTACATTACTCTTGCACGACGGTGAATTCCCATTTCCATAAAAAGGTTGTTCAACTGTTAAAGCTAAGCATCCATATCGGGAAACCCAAGGATTGATTGATCCTAAAGTCATGGGGTGCATTAAATTTTATCTTCTATTGCATTACTCCAACACGATGGTGAATGCATGTTTCCCTAAAAAAGGTCGTTCAATTGTTAAAGCTAAGCATCCATATTGCACAGCCCATGGCTTGATTGATTCTGAAATCATGGGTTCATTTTTAAGGCTATCATTTTCTAGGCTATCATCTCTTTGAGACACTAGATTATTATTTAAGAAATTTTGAAATTTCCGGAGAACTCGCCGGTTTGAATCACCATCAAAATCTATTGTCAGGTACCAACTTAATTGCTCTACTAATTTCTACTTTGACTGTGATTGCCATTATAGAAAAAGAGAGAAACCAACTCTTATATGACAGGTAGAATGACGTTAAGTCTGCTAAGAAATCAAAGCGACTGTAGCAGACAATTAATGTACAGCCATGTATAAATCAAATTATCCCTCTGCAAAAATTGTGGTACCCCAAAGCTATATTCTCCTCGAGTTTCAATTTTTAACAAGCTATATATATTCTCCTCGAGTTTCAAATTTTAACAATCTACCGTTATACTTAATTAGTAAATTAATTGCAATCAAACCAGGTCTGTGTTCTATTTTTATGAAATTTTGGATATTGTAGTAATTAGTAAATTAATTGCAATCAAACGAGGTCCGTGTTCTATTTTTATGAAATACTGGATATCGTCATCCTTAAGATGGCATTTGATAAAAATCATCTTCATAGCCCCGTCGGCAACACCTGTGAAGCAGGCGCAGTCTCACCCGAGATATCTCTTCGATGGATAACCGCCGATGGATTATAGTCCCTTGGCTCACAGCCAAGGAGCTCAACGAAGGCAACAGGAGGGATGGAGAGAGGAGTCCATCGTGCATGAACGAGCACAAATATATGTCATCATGCACAACGTATCCATGCTCTCAACCTCGCAACTGGTGTGACTCGTGCGGCGCAGCTGATTCCTACTAATAGACTATCTACAACTTAAGTCGTGGTTTAAGACAAAGACACACATGCCACTACACATCCATAATTCAACTGTAATTTCCCAAGCATTTATCTACTGATTACAGTATCACATCATACACTTAAGAAATATTCCAACATTATACAGAAAGCAAATAACTACCATTCACATAATCATTCACAGCATTAATCATCCATTCAACACAAGAAATAACGTGGAAACCCCTTTGGGAAAAACCACCAAGGTGCACTTCATCTGGCATGAGAAAAGGATATAGCACCTTCCAGTTTGCAGGATACAGACTGATCTTGAGATATGTATTTACAACTCAGACTTGTGGTTCTCATGCTCTCTGGTTTGTTCTTCTATCCTACCTCTACTCCTAGCGGTCTACGCACGCAATAGCCAGATCTGCGGCTCAACAACCTCCTATCACTACCAAACTCTTCCTGAGTCTTCCCTTCCTCTAATCCCTACAACATTACAACAACTCGACGTCCTTCACCATGGATTCCCAATGGCAGATGAACAATCACTAGAAAACTGTCCTAGACATGGTTACAACTGACTAGAAGCAGTCACAACCCACTTAACCAACCCTTTTGCCCTTGACTCCTTCCTATTTATACTATTTTACATGGCCACGCAAGGTCGACTGCATCACAATTGCATATAGGAAGTCTGCTAACTGTCACCGTTAGCCACCCCTCAGGCTACAGTTCTGGTGATTATGACTTGACATGAGGCAATATCGACCTAACTTACAAATATCCCCTCATACGTGTGTAGCTACAAGCTTATGTTGCCTTGAACGACCATGATCTAGATTCTGCACTAGTCGCTTTCTGGCCGTTATCACTTGCGCACTCCTGAGCTTGCCTTTCCTTCGTTGTACACCTCTCCATTCTTGTTGCGCAGTCCTTTTCTTCCTTCACGATCTTCCTTTGTTTTTGTTGTGCGTGGTCCTTTGCTTCCTTCACGATCTTCCTTTGTTTTTGTCATGTGTGGCGCACCTTCTTTGCTTGGGCGCAAGCTTCTTCCTTGTGCTCCTTTCCCAGGCCAACAAGTCCCCAACACTCACATGTGGCTCGTCCCGAGCCACTAAGCAAGGGACATATGAGGAGGTGCGATCTATGCGACAACCTTTGTAATTTTTTTTTGTGCACCTTCTCTTGCCTCCTGACTTGCGCACCTTATTCCTTATGTTGTTGTTGTTGTTGTTTTTTTAGGCGATGTTTCCTGCACCATGACTTCTTTCCATACTTTGAATATTTGGTAGGTTACAATACCGATACAATTTCTTTCTTGGAACCATTGGAAGACTCTTAATGGGGGGTTCAAATTCTGAATTCGCTTGGGAAGACAAAGTAAGCTATGTGCTTCTTATTAAGACCAACCTCCCAACGAATAATTGTAATAGCTCGGTTTTGACCCCATTTGCATTAAAAGATACATGATGTATATATTGTAATTAATTGTGGTGTAGAGCTAAAGGAAAAATCCCCACCATCGATTTGGTTGTGTTATGTTTTAGTGACTGGAATCATTACCGATGCTATATCATGCTATCCGGCACCTTATAGTTTTGGCATCATGTAAATATGCACTTTAATTAAAATGAACCCAAACAGCTACGTCAATGCAACCATGATGAAAAGGGCATGATTTTCCTAAAGATAAGGGGAGGGAACTATTAACCTTGGGCTAATGGGAAAAGCCAGGTGTCAGCTGTTGAACCCATTTAGTTATCACCCACCCTTTTGACTCACTCACCTTTCCTTGTCTCATCAGCCAACTACCACTTTTAAAACTATTGTTGTTAGTGGGCAGTTATTGCTGGGTAGTGGTGGGTGGCATACTGTCAGTCCTTTCCCACATGCACACTCCACCAGCAAGCTCATTCCCTCATGTAGAGAGCAAGGGACGGACCACAATTCCATTCTCCATTCTTCCATTTTTTCTTGCTCATCCTCACGCAGACGGAGGTTCTCTCATCTTTTCACGCACAGGATTCTTCATCATTGTCCTCATGCAGAGAGCTAGAGAAACCACTTTTCTGTCACCCACGATCTTCTTGTGAATGAGCCATTCATGATCTCTGCTGGGGTGTAGGTTTTCCTTACCGATTTGTGGCCTGTGTATGTTTTCCTTACCGATTTGTGGCTTGTGTATGTTTCCTCTGGTCCATGCTGAGAGTCTGATTTCTCTCCCATTTTCGGACTGTGTAATTTTTTCGTTGCTTCATTGTGAGACCGGGGCAGTTGTTTTCCCCATGTTTTGTTGGTTGTGGTGTTCAGTTACGTTTGGGACCGCTGTGGATTCTTAGTGAGTCCTTTTGGACACGATAGGGCTAAGAACAACTCAAGGATCGGATTTCCTTACCCAAGCTGTGAGTTGCTTTTTTTGCTGTGTGTATGCGATGGTTGGTCTTCGGACGGTGTTGGAGTGGGGTGAAGGCTTGGTATGATTGATAAACCTGGTGTTTTTGGGAGCCACACAGACAAAGATAGAGGGTTGGATTTCTTCTCCACAACCCTGGAGTAGCACTGGAAGGGGTGGTCAGGGTCTGAGGGACTATGTAGCAGAGACGAGACTGATTTCCTAGTGTTGGGTGTGTGTGGGTGTCCTATAAGTCAGGCTAGTTCTGGTGTAGGAGTCCTTAGCTCTTCAATGAGCCTAGCAGCTTAGCATTCTGCTTTTTCCAGTTCCTTGATGGCCTGATAAACCCAACTGTGTTAGCTTGGCTAATTTCTGTATCCTTGGCTATGTGTAAGCCCGCTTGTTCCTTATTCCTTAGAGAAATCATGCCCAACTCAAGGGTGGCAGCGTTGCTTAGAGATTAAGGAGCACGCTGGCCTATGGTTGGGTGGAACGTTGCAACGACGTAGCTGGTTGCAGGATGAGTTCTTTATAAGATAAGTATTCTTGTCTATTTCACTTCTGCACTCATATTTGATGTTTAATGAATTATGACGAACATGTTGAATGATGGAATGTATGGTTTTGCTTCCGCTGTATGTTAAAAAATTATGCATCTTTGCATGTTTTTTACTTCCAAGCATTTTATTTTAGTTATATGTATGTACATGTTCATGGGGCTAGTTTCTCGGATGGTTAGTGTATGGTAGCATCCTCTTCGTCAGTCGGAGGGTCAGGGGCGTGACAGACTGGTATCAAAGCTCATGTTGCAGCATGGGCCTTAATGGGCCATGAGATGCAGTGACAGAGCCAAGTTACCCTCTGCACAGCAGGAAATAAAATTTTCAATTTTTTTTTCTAAGTGTCGAGCTCGTCGGGTTGTCGAAAGGCTTAGTCAAAAGCTCCTTCGATGCAGCAAAGAGCTTAGTTAGAAGTCCACCTGATGAGGGACAGTCAGAAAGAAATTCTTGGAAAATTTTTCTAAGTGTCAAGATCGCGGGATGACTTATATGGAAGTTCGCCTGACGGGAACCCACGGAGGGAAGAAGTTATTCCAAAAATTTTCTAAGTCCGAAAATCATCGGAGAGCTTAGGCTGAAGCACCTCTGATACATTGGAAAAATTAGCCTGAATCTCACCCGATGCAGTGGAGAGCTAGGTAGAAGTATACCCAATGCACAGTGGATAGAACTTAGAGATGGAGCAACAATGATGGGAAGCTTCACGAGAAGTATTTCGATGCAGCGGTGGTAGCAGAAGAAAGGGAAGGCTCACCGGAAGGGAGCTGCAATTGCGGAAATGAAGAGGTGTTGAGAACCGATGTCGTCGGGTGAAATAAGCCAACGAGGAGGAAATTTTTGAAAAATTCTCTAAGTGTTGAGACCGTTGGATCGTCGGAGAACTCAGTCTGAAGCCCCTTTGACACAGACCCAACGGCGGCAAAAAATAGAGGAATTCTGAGTTGATACGTCAGCTGGTTTGGCAGGTTTGAGCCGTAACAACGATGGAGGAAAGGTGATGAAGACGTCGATACATCGACAGAAAAGAGAAGAATTCGGAGGCGACAAAATGACTGGAAGAGAAAGTAGGCACCGCAATGGCGGTGGAAGGAAGAGGATGAGAGCATCGACAGGGAGGAGAAAACACGAAGGGGAGTCGAAAAGAAAATTTCGTCGAAAATTTTCTAAGTATGGAAATCATCGGAACTTGATCGCTGAAGAGGAGTCGAAGTGTCAGCGAAGATCTCCTGAAAGAAGCCGATATGTCAGAAGATTTTAGTTGATCGAGGAGCCTATGCGGTAGAGGAAGATAAAAGGAAATTTTTTCCAAAATTTTTTCTAAGTACATAAAACATCGGAAAAATTTAGATGATCGGTCCGCTGACACATCAGAGAAGTTAGAGGATCGGTCAGCTAACACGTCGCAGAAAATTAGTTGATGGGATTGCCGATGAGAGTCGGAAAAATTTAGTTGAATGGACTACTGATGAGCATCGGAGAAAATTACTTGATTGGACCGCCAAAGTGTTGTAAGCTTAGTCAACTAGCGACCCGATACATCGTAGAAAATTAGTTGATGGGACTGCCGATGAGCGTCGAAAAAATTTAGTTGAATGGAATGTCGGTGAGCGTCGGAGAAGATTACTTGATTGGACTACCGAAGTGTCGGAAGCTTAGTGAACTAGCGACCCGATACGTCGAAAATTTAGTTGGGAAGAGACCTGATTTAACAAAGGAAAATTTTGAGTTTTCAAGCATGATCTCTCAGTGGATTTCAATGGCTTTTTCAATGAGATTTTCAGCAGTTTCCAGTGTATTTTCAGCGCTGAAAAGGAAGAAAAATTCTAGGTGGTTGAAGTTGGCATTCTAGACCAGAATACAATTGTGTGTAAAAGTGCATAAATTTGGTGAAAATCGTCATTTTAGAAGTGTGATTTTCACACCTGAGGTTAGAATGGAGCAAGTGGATAGGTGTTGGAAAGCTTATCCAGCAAGGAACAAGGGACAACCACTAGAGTTTGAATGCAGAGCAGAAAAGTACTAGTGGTTGTTTGAAAAAAAAAATGTGTTGCTGTCAATATGGAAAAATCTAGGAATTGCATGCCTAGAGGTAGCAAATACCATGAAGTCGAATCAGCTATTATGTGGAAGAGGAATTCCATGCAAAGATGAGGGACTTGAAAAGGGAAATTTCCTTAACCCCTATCTTTCTAACTATATTTTATTTTATAAGTTTTGTACATAAAATGTATGAGGATGTGCCTTGCATGCATAGGATATTACATATTGGTGACGAGAAACCTATGGAGAAAGGGATAAGGCAACAAATCCATGATCAAGAAGATGGCGAGACCGACTAAACTGGTAATGTCAAGGGTGTAAGTAGGATCCATGCAGGTAATGGTTTAATTATGACAATTGCATGGAGTGATAAAGGCAAGAGATCTAATACCATGTAGTTATTTAAAAATTTATACTACATTCATATAGAAATATATCCTGCCCTGTGAATGTTGGTATGAACTTAATAACCGGAATGAGTGAGGACTGGCGGTCTTGATTATAGTAATGCATCCTTTATGAAGTGGTCATGGTTAGGCCATGATATGTTTGAATGCGTAGTATTCCTGAATCAATACAAGGTAGCATTGAGTGAATATGCATTAAGAGATTTTATAAATCTTGTAGTTATGCATTGAATGGATGCATATGAACAGTTTGAGTAAATGTTGTAAATATGCATACATAAGTGTAGGTGCAAATGTTGTGATGCATTGCATGAATGCATCAAGATAGTGCTGTGTTATCATGACTAACTAATGGCTGAAATGATGATAATTCTAGAACCATTTCAAGAGCTATTATGAATGCAGGATAGTAAGTGCATGAAGAGGGTCGTCATGATCGATTGGCTGCCGAAAATGCTCTATGGAAGGGCAAGGTGGTACAAATGATACGCTTGTGAAGTAAGGAGTATCTAAACATTTCATCTAAATTGCATAAATGATGTGACTGTACCTTGCAATTTTAAGTACGATAATGATTCACGTGAAGTAAATGATTTTTTGTGACATTAATATGTTAACAGCTGTGTTGGGGCTCGACATGCAAGGTCCTCTATTTTGGCAACTCCACGGTTTTGGTGCAAAGCTTGTAAGTGGAGTTGCGACCCAAAATAGTCTTAGGGGTGCCGGGGTTGGGTCGGAGCCCCTCTTTTTGTAAATGACCCATGGTTTAAAATCATGGTTTTTAAGCCCATGGTTTAAGCCCATGGTATTGTAATAGTGCACTTGTATAAATAGGCACTTATGTAAAAGAGTCAGGTTAGGCTTTTGAGACTTTTGATGTATGACGATTTGATGCGAAGGAAGAAAGACCTATTTTAGGGTTTAAGGTTAAGTCCCAGTTGAGTGTGTGGATGACCTCTGCAGCTGAGTGCGTAGAGGGTTTTGGAAGAAAGGTGTTGCAGTTGAGTGCACAGCTTAGGATTGCTGAGAAGATCTGCAGCTGAGTGCACAGATCAGAACTGTGTGTGTTGTAAAAAGTTGAATATAAACACAGTTCTATGGACGTAGCCCCTACAATGGGGGTGAACCAAGCATTAGAGGAATTTTGAGGTCTAAAAAGGGCCTCCTAAGGAAAATAATAAAATAATAGTTAAAATAGTAAAATAATATTTATTAATTTTGGAGGAAAAAAGAAAAAAAACTACTTTTTGTGTTCGTATTTTTGACATATCTCCGTGTGTTTTTATTCAAATTTTGATCGGGAGAGATCATTGGATGCGAAATTTGATTCTGCATCCAATGAGTGCCCACACTGCATACGTTTGATGGACCCGGCTACCCCCCCAAAAAAAAATACCTGAAAAAATGTGATGATGACATGATCACTTTTTTTCAGGTATTTCTTGTTTTTGGGGTAGTGGGGTCCATTAAAAGTATGCATTGTGGGTACTCGTTGGATTTGAAATTAAATTCCCCATCCAACGAGCTCTCCCGATCGAAATTTGAGTAAAAACACAGGGAGATATGTCAAAAATACAAACAAAAAGTAGTTTTTTAATGACAAATATGTCAATTCAACCATTATGGTTGACTCATTTTATTGGACTTCAATTGGTTCTTGAATTCCAACTCACAAGAACTTATTGTTGGTGCGATTTCTTATAAGGCCCATTTTAGACCCCAAATTTCCTCTAATGTATATCTTGTGTTGTGGTGGTTCTTTTATGTTGTTTCTGTTTTATGCATTTGATAAGTAGGTGAATGATAAAGTAAGATATACTGTTAAGTAATAACTTCACTGTGAATTCCCAGTTAAGGGTTAAGCAAGTAACTGTTTGTTTATCTAAACTACGAAGCTATTTAAGGGACCATCAAAGCTTTATATTGCATATTTATTCTTTGTTAAGGCTAAAGGTACAGTAATATCCCTCTTTCGCTTGCAGAAACTTGATTCTATGGCACCCCATAGCTATTTTGGGTGAGACTGTAACCTGTTCGCAGGTTGTTGCCGAAAGGGCCAACACTGTGGGTCTTTTTGTTGGTGCGAAGATAGAAGCATAGATCCTGGGTCTTCCCATAGCCCAACAAATTGCCGATTGAACTAGTATCTGAAGGGACGTGTTTTGGAGGCCCTGAGTAAAATAAATTAGTGACTAGATTGAAGATACTTATCTGAAATTTGCTGAACAAGAAAATAAGGATCCTCGTTGTAGCTCAAACGAATTTTTGCAAAGGTACGTTTTTACTGATATTTATGAAATTTTCTTTGGTAGTATCCACATAGAATTGCACTAGTGGTTATCCAGGTGGACAGGATGAAAGATAAACTTCAAAGAAGATTAGTCTCCTACCTGGACCCAAGAAAGAATTAACATATTGAAAAGAGTGAACAACGTAGTATCAAGAGCTGTTGACCTCTGGACAATGCGAACCCTTAAAGCATTTGTGATGGAGTTCGCCATCAACACACATACTTCTTTCAGCGAAGCAGAAAGACAGTTTTTCAAAGGACCAAGGGGTAAGTACTTGAATTCATTAAGTTTGAAAATTAAAATGCTTTTGGCCAAGAAAGGAATATTGCTTATCGAATCAGATTACTAGATTTGTTGCTACTAACCTATGTTTGGAAGCGAAAGTGACTTCGACGAGAAAAGTGGTTTTCTTTGAAGCGGTAAAAGATACAAGAGAAATATTGGATCCTATACCCTAGGCTAGACTATCGATCACACCCCGCTAAGGCCAGAAGAATCTGACTCTGAAGAAACCCCTTTTCCCTCCTATAACTCTACAGCGAAGACCTGTTAGCCCTGAGAACCCGTCGCAGTCTGAAAGTAACCCTAACCCTAGTAGTCCTGTCGCAGGTTAGTCTACCTTAGTAAGTTCCCTTCCCCCTGTTATCAGTCCCCCTCCTTCCCCCCCTCGATCCACTATGGCCCATGTGAATGATGATATCAAACTCCCAGTCTTTAAAGGAACTGGATCAGAGGATCCAGAGCAGTTTTGGTTCTTATGCGAAGCTGTGTGGACTGCTAAGAATATTACGGATGAAAATACAAGAAGAGCGCAGCTCATCTCCTCTTTTAGAGACCAAGCTTTGACCTGGTTTATGAAGTTTTCCAGTACTCAGAACTATATCTTGGCCGATATTAAAAAATCCATGATCAAGGAATTCAAGAAGCCTAAATCAGAGTCGCAGTGTATAACTGAACTAAAGGAAATTCAGCAGAAGCAAGGTGAATCAGTGTAGGACTTTGATCAGAGGTTCAAGGTTCTGTTGGATCAAGTTAGTTTTACTATTGGACCAGAACAACATAAATAATGGTTCATTGCAGCATTACTACCTCATATTAGGACCCCACTTATGCAAGTGAAGGTTGCTGATCAGTAAGAGGTGTTGGAAATCACCATGAAACTTGAAACAACTCCTGTCGGAGATAATTCTGGAATAGCCCAGATACAGGCGCAGTTAGCAGAAATGGCTTTGGAGATTCGCGACATGAAGAAAGGAAAATCTATTCGAGAAGAGGTTTGGTGTACACGATGCAAGACATAAGGTCATGACAAAGAACAGTGCCCTGCACTAAGAAATTACCTGAATACTGGTGCACCAAACCCATTTAACACGGCTATCCTATATTGTGAGATCTGTAGAACAACTGGCCAGCATCGACCTAAAGATTACTATTTGCTACAGAGATATGTTCAAGTACCTAAGAATCCCTAATGTGAGTTATGTAATTGAGTAGGACACAATGAAGATGAATGTCACAGCTTTGACCTCATGAGAGAGCGAACCTATGATGCTTATAGGGTACAAAATGATGCACCAGGAAATGATGGATATGGCTACTGTGGTGGTAACCCAGGTCAAAGTAATTTCAAACCTCGTGGTGGTATTCCTGGAAGAGGTCAAAGCCAGGTTATTTGCTATAACTGTAATCAGGCAGGACATGTAGCTAGAGACTGTCAGAACCCAACTACGACATGTCAATATTGCAGAGCAGTCGATCATGTGATTGAGCAATTCCCACAGCTGATAGCCAAGATACAAGAAAGAAATGGTGCTCCTACTCAGAATGTTCAGATGATTGCTATAGAGAAAATATCTGTCCCAGCTCTTAATGTTGTTACAAGGAGTGGAGCTACGACGCAAGTGTAGAATATGGAGAAACAATCTGTCGAGGCTTAGGTCCGCAAGACCCTAGAGAAAATTCCAGCCTTTGATGTTGGAAGAGAAAAAGAAACATTTATGGAAGCTAAATGAGACTTTGCTGATCCGGGAACCTCAGTAGCAACTACGCAACAACATCAACAGCAGTCGCAGCTCCAAGAAGCTTCGCCGGATCAAGTAAGTACACTAGCATCATTTTTACAGAGTTGTATGAAGCTATTAAGAAATCAGAATGCTTTGAATGAGTTACAGAAAGTTCTCCAGTCTTGCAAATCTCAGCAAAGCTCTAATAAAGGAAAAAATGTTAATAGAGTTAGAAGGACTGGAAGAGAAATGAGATTGCATGCTCAGATAGGAGATTATGATATGACTGATATCATTTTAGACCTGGGATCAAAAGTGAATGTCCTAACTAAGCAGACATGGGAACAAATGGGAAAACCTACGCTTGAATGGTCCCCTATACAATTGAGATTAGCCAATCAGTAGAAGATTGTGCCCTTGGAAAGATTCCCGAGTGTACCAGTGGATATTGATGGAGTCAGTACCCTAGCAGATTTTGAAGTCATTGAAATAATTGATGATAGAAACCCCTATCCAGCCTTGCTAGGAATTGAATGGGCAATAGACAATGATGCAGTAATCAACCTTAATACTAGACAGATGACTTTCAAAGGAAAAGGCTTGAGAGTCATAGTACCATTGGACCCTTCTCAAGGAGAAAGGTATATAGAGCCAGTCAGAGATGAAGGTCAGGATATTTTAGATCATATTTACAACATCACAGCTAAAGAAGAAGACTATTTTAACCCTACTACTGAAGGTATAATGGATTGGCAATGTAACAGTTCTTGCATGACTGATTCAGATGAAGGCCTAGAAAATTGGCAGAATAGACTTTATGAGCTACATGGACATCGATGTACAAGAATTACTAAGTCTATCAGATGTCTTAGCTCATAGACAAGAATCTTACCTATTTTTGATGGCTTGACAGAACCAGAAGATTTTATTGTACAATTCTCAGAGAAAGTACCAGATTCACAGAAAATGGAAACTCTAGACTCAGTATTCAGAGCCACAGCTACCAGATGGTGGAATGGTCATAAAAAGTATATCCATAGTTGGGAAGCTTGTCAAATGTTTCTTCACCTGAGATTCATAGATCAACCTCAGGAGGTGCGAAGCAGATTTGATGGTAAGACTAGCCCTCAGGAACATTTGGAGCAGTGTTATGAAGCATGGAAGCATGTACCTTCTAAAGAATGGGTACATTGGTTTGTACACACTCTCGAACCTGTAGCAAAGAATTGGTATGCAGAAGTGGAGCTTCGCCATGGTACTGTAAGTTGGGATAGTATTGTTGATAGTTTTGTGCTTACATTTTCTATTAATGAGGTTTTCCCTGCTTTGGACGCAGCTGTTAGGCTGATCAATACTAAGGTGTTTGATGATAAAGAAATAGCCGATTACCAACCTGATTGGAAGGAACAAGAAGCTAATGCAGTAGAATTTTATAACCTCGCCATTGATGAAGATGATGACCCTCGCAATATCAATATTCCTGAATTAGAAGGACAGTGTGAAGTACATGGACCAGCAGTCACATCACCTGAAGTAACTCAGCCATTGAAGACAAGGAAAGTAAACATTGGATCATAAGAAATGCCTAACTACGCCACCATTGGAGATTATTGGGACGAGGAAATGGTAAGCAAAGTGACTGGACTCCTCCATGAGTATCAGGACTTATTTTCGACGAAGTTCTCATTAATGAGAGGTATCTTTGGTGATATGGGAGTAATAAAAATCCCTTTGAAAGCTGATGCAAAGCCTGTGAAGCAGCGCCCGTATAGGCTGAACCCTAAGTATAAAGAAAAAGTCAGGATAGAGCTAGATAAGATGCTTGCTGCAGGAATCATTGAGCCTGTCGAAGAAATTCTGTCGTGGTGTTAGGATGTGGTGAAGGTTTGTATTGTGTCGAAGACCCTTATTGTGGCACAGCCAAAGTTACTGGTTGTGCCGAAGAAGAAAGGTGTGTCGGAGCTTAAAATGTGACCATTGGGAAAAAGCAGATTTGGCGGTGCCGATACGTTAACTGCATTAACTACTTGTAATGATGAGATTTTGGGGAATCTAGCGCCGTTTGGACAAGATCTCTGTCAGATTTGGTGTCTTCAATGCACAGTTATGGTAGCGATGGTCATTGGATTCTATAAGAAGACACCCAAGCCTGCGAATGTCACATTACACATTTTATTCACTTTTACAGTTCAGTCCATGTCAGCTGATCGCGAAGTCCAGGAATTGTTGAGAGAATTTGAACAGAGGGGTCTGCAGAACCTTATGAGCAACCCACCTGCCTCTGCACCCCGCGAAGATACCCCCCCAGTGCTGAATCAACCAATGCAGACACAATCAACCAGGAAGAATTTTAAACTAGAAGTTCGCTCTAAGCGGAACGAAGACAGGCACAAGCCCTCAAGGAAGACACCAGGGGATCCCGAGATGAATCCTCCTGGTTCGACAGAGCTCCCACCTGAAGGATCGCAGCGTCCACCATATCTTCTGCCTGTTCGACCAAGAGGTCAGCCACCTTGGCGGACAACCAAGTTCACACTCCGCACCCCTTCGCTGCCACTGGGTGTGCAGTTGGTCGGGACAATGACGGGAAAAATAGACCAACTTAAGTACGTAGACCACGATACGAATGATCATGGGAAATTTATGCAGTTTGCACCTGGAACATACTTGCACTCTGTCCACTATTCGGAGATTGGAGCGACACTGCTAGAAGTGAAATAATGGGCTGCTGACTTGGAGAAAGCAGGCTTGCTGAAAATGTTGAATGTCCCCCACTTTGGTCGTAGCACACAGGTAACCATGGTGGTCAAGAAATTATTGGTGTTGGTGCATGATGGGAACCTATGGATAGGAAACCAGAGAATTCCTATTATTGGAGATCTAATTCACCGGATCACAGGCTTGCCGAAGGAAGGGCCTGATCCTAGCATTGAGTTCATGGGAAAGCATGAAGACACGAAGCTGGCGCAGAGCATGAAGGAATTCTTCGGGCTGACGAAAGGAAAGCGAGGGTATCAAACCTCAACAATTCAGCACCAAAATATTCGCTTCACCGCAAAGCTCTTAGCATGCAAGATAATGCGAAAGTGTAGACCGAATGAAGTACCTGCCCCGATTGTCAGTATTGCTGTGAACTGTACCGAAAGCTACAGTTACAAATGGGAAGAGTACATTACCAAGGAATTCCTCGAAGATGTCTGAGATGCGTAGGAGAAAGGTAGACCCTTTCACTATTCATGGTTGTTAGTGCTTATTGCACTAGTAGGATGGAAAGAACCTACCGAGGCACAATTTTTTGATGTGCCTCCGCACATGCCTGGCGTAGCAAGGTACGCATCTCTGTGGGTGTCGCAGGATAAATCCTTCTAGCAGATGATGAACTACGTGTTCACCTTTTATGTAATGAACATTTCCTATGAGAGTCTGAAGATGCCATGGCTCAGTAATGAGATCTTTTCTCAGTATGCGGGAGTGGCCAACTTCAGGGCTGACATACATCATGTCTTCATCTAGGCCTGCGCAGATAACAAGCACAAATGGTCAAAGTTTCCATACATGGAAACAAGGAAGACATCCTCGCAGTAGTCAAGTAGTGGCCGGCTGAATGGATGAAGGACACAGGAACAAGGCCCAGCATACCAATCCCTCCAGTAACAGATGTGGGCGCAGGGCCTAGCCAGACGCAGCAGAATGACCCACTTGAAGAAAGTGAAGAACAAAGTGAGTTGCAGGAGAGCGAAGGCAACCAGGGTGGTGAGGATGGAACGGAAGAAGAAGAAGAAGAGTCGATCAAAACAATATCCGACCCCAATCACCCAGATAAGCGCAAGATGCCAGAGGCAGAGGAAGTGACTAAACCTCAGTCCAGAAAGAAAGAAAAGGAGTCAAAAGGGAAGAATATCGACGAAGAACCTGCTTTGATGGCTGAAGAGCTTGACCAGGTTCTGACAAATTCCACAAAATAATTAACCAAAAAATGGTCAGAGTTCGCGACTACGCACCTTGATGCGCTCACTGGCATAGCACAGAGAATTGCAGAACTGAAGGACTTAGCAGAAAGATCGGCAACTGGAACTACAGCAAGTAGGGGCCCAGTAAGTGTGCAGCCAGACACAAGACAATGGCCAGCAAGAGATAATAGAGGATAAGTGCCAAGTGCAGCCCTCATCATAATTGATGCAGCATCTCGCTCATAGATGAGCATGACAGTTGGAATAGATTACACCAAGTTGTCTATGCCGGAGCTACACCTTTGTCAATTGGCGATCATAAGGGAGATCCAAGCATGAGACAACTACTCACAAATGTAGTTATAAAATGCCACGAAGCAGAGTGAGAGCTTCATAGTGCAGTTGGAGGCAGCAGAACAGAAGAAGAGGGAAGCATAAAGCAAGAAGGATGAACTGGAACGGGTATTGGATGACGCGTGTCGGAGTCTTCCTGACTTTGACATGGAGGCTGAAGAACTGGAGCAAAGGATTGTCAAGATGAAAGACCATGCACAATAGTCTCGCAGCTAGACAGACAAGATGAAAGAAGAATATGAGGCTTAGATTGCGGAGCTTCAACTTCACATCACTCCTGAGAGTTCACAAGAAGTCAGGGAGCAGCGTCGCAGAGATATTCAGGCTTTGGCAATGAAGATCTCAAATCTTGTGAGCAGTGCAACAAAGATGCTAGATGAAAGCGTCGAGTCCTAGACAAACTTGTAGGATAACCTAGAAGTGGAAAAGTTGCAGGAAACCATCAAGCAGTGACAGACGGAGCTAGACGCAGTGAAAGAAGAAATTAAGACATTGCCTCCTATGCAGAAGATGCTTAAGGTGAAGCATAGCAATGAGATCCAACAACAAATTAAGGTGTGCAGAAGAAAATAAACACTATTGGTGAACTCTATGCAGCCCCTTCTTAACGAGGCCTTGGAGTTGAGCACTGCTGCGGACAACCAGCTCAAAATCCTAAAGGAGTATGATGCATTCACACAGGAAAAGGCCAGTGAAGCATCCACAACAGCATTGCAGGAGATAGGGGAGAAAGAGCAAGTGGCCGAAGATATCATGTGCAACCTCAATAAGCAGTTTACTATCTTCACCAACAAGATTCTTCCACCAGAAAAGCAGCAGAGTGTCCCGGGACGAGCCACTGGTGAGTCTTAGGGGCCTGTTGGGGCTCGACATGCAAGGTCCTCTATTTTGGCAACTCCGTGGTTTTGGTGTGAAGCTTGTAAGCGGAGTTGCGAACCAAAATAGTCTTAGGGGTGTCGGGGTTGGGTCGGAGCCCCTCTTTTTGTAAATGACCAATGGTTTAAACTCATGGTTTTTAAGCCCATGGTATTGTAATAGTGCACTTGTATAAATAGGCACTTATGTAAAGGAGTCATCTTTTGAGACTTTTGATGTATGATGATTTGATGCGAAGGAAGAAAGACCTATTTTAGGGTTTAAGGTTAAGTCCCAGTTGAGTGCATGGACAACCTCTACAGCTGAGTGCGTAGAGGATTTTGGAAGAAAGGTCAAGTCCCAGCTGAGTGCGTGGATGACCTCTGTAGCTAAGTGCGCAGAGGGTTTTGGAAGAAAGGTCAAGTCCCAGCTGAGTGCATGGACAACCTCTACAGCTGAGTGCGCAGAGGGTTTTGGAAGAAAGGTGCTGCAGCTGAGTGCACAGCTTAGGATTGCTGAGAAGATCTGCAGCTGAGTACGTAGATCAGAACTATGTGTTTGTAAAAAGTTGAATATAAACACAGTTCTGTGGACGTATCCCCTACACTAGGGGTGAACCACGTATATCTTGTGTTGTGGTGGTTCTTTTCTATTGTTTTTGTTTTATGCATTTGATAAGTAGGTGAATGATAAAGTAAGATATATTGTTAAGTACTAACTTCGCTGTGAATTACCAGTTAAGGGTTAAGCAAGTAACTGTTTGTTTATCTAAATTGCGAAGCTATTTAAGGGACCGTCGAAGCTTTATATTGCATATTTATTCTTTGTTAAGGCTAAAGGTACAGTAATATCCCTCTTTCACTTGCAGAAACCTGATTCTATGGCACTCCATAGATGTTTCGGGTGAGACTGCAACCTATTCGCAGGTTGTTGCCGAAAGGGCCAACACTGTGGGTCTTTTTGTTGGTGCGAAGATAGAAGCATAGATCCCAGTTCTACCCATATCCCAACAAGCTGGAAGTATTTGAATTCTATAATTCTAAAAATGCTTCAGTGATTGTTGCAGCAATGAAAAAGTTATATGCATCAAGACTTACAAATTTTTTGGATGATTGAAGTTCAAATTTCAGGTAGATTGTTTGGGGCATGGCAATGTAGGTAAGACCATGACAAAGGCCAAAATATACCATGTGAAAGAGCCAAACCTCATGAGAAGAGTCTCATGATTGTGAAAATAGTTTGTGTGTAGAATGGGTTGTCAATTTGGACTTGTAAATTTCCGATTTGAGAAATTGTTGATAACTACTAATCACTATTGGCTTGCATAGAATTGTGTCAGGAGGACGTGTTGTAAGTGGGTGTTCATGTTATGCTAGTAAGCATAAAATTTCAATGGGAAGAATGGTGTCAATTACAAGAGACCAACAAATGAGGATCACCTCATTAGCAAGTAAATCAATTTCTACAGTAGACAGAGTTGCAAATTCATATTGAATTTAATTACTAATGCCATTCCTTGGTTATGGAACAATCAAATTTAGATTGTATTAGTAGATGATGATTGACAGTTTTACTACTTGATGAAAGTGCCAGGGGTACACATTGTAGGAAGACAATGTGTGATGACCTGCAGGAGCCAAAATTTATGGAGAGATTCCCCTATCTTGGAAATGGGTTTCGAGTGAAACTCCATTGGACATTTTGGGAATGTCCCATTTGCACTACATGATTGGTAAGCAACATGAGTGAGATAGTATATATTATATTAGTAAGACATGTGTGGGATATGGATTGCAAAAAGGAGTTGGGATGGCAAACCGAGGGACTATCAACTCGGAGAAGGGAGCCCCCATTCCTCATTAATGAAGGAATACTGCATCGGCAAATGGATAAGTGTTCTGTGACCCTAGCTAAGAATATGCATGTCCAATTGGTTAAATTCAATATTAAAAGCATGTTTTGGTTTTATTTCCATTATGATAGATTGCTTGAGTATGAATAGGGCCTACATGGCTCACATTGGAAAGGGGTGCACACTTTCTCGATGTTGGGTCATGAAAGGGTTTTTAATATTGACTACACCCTAGGGAGTGGACGCACTCCTGGTGTTTCAATACTTGATAGTGAATGATATGTGTTACAGAGAGAAATTCTTATGGCTTGGGGTACCACAACAGAAAGCTTGACTCCAGAAATCAATCCTTTCCAATGTACAAGAGAAATCAAATATCTAACTCTAAAGGATCAGACCTCGTACCTTATTCTGGACGGTTGAAGTAGATCCCCATTGAGCTTTCCAAATTCGGCTTGAATTGATGAATCACTTCCTCAACAACAAGTAAACAAGACAAGCATACTATATATATTGGTGTTAGATCTACTCTAGCATATATAATCGACAATGTATAAGCATTTGAAATCATCCATGGATAAAATATTCATTCAAACATACATTATTGGATAGGAAAAGATATTTCTATTAATATAAAATCAGAGATTACAATGAATACAACCTCTGTCGACATGTCTGCGAATTGGAGAAACTGAATCCCCCACTTGGGCCTCCACCACCTCAATCCTCCATCTCTCGATAACAAGCTCACAAGCAAAAGGCAAGCTTGGGAAGAACACCAAAGTGCTCCAAGGGACAAAGGGATGCAGACTCATGCACAAGTTTCGGCAACAATGGACTATAATTTCTTTGCTCTCAATTCTCTTATGCCTTAAATGTATCCAAAGGGTTCCTTATATAGCTTTTCAATGGGGTAATGAAAGGTCAAATCCGAGCGATCTCAAGGAATATGGAAGGCCAGGAGACAAGTGAGTCGGATCCATGTCAAGTAAAACTCCAAAAGGATTTGGATTTTGTACACATCCCGATGTACATGGTTTTAGAGTTCAAACCTATGTATATACGCTATAAGGGGTTTAAAAGTCGCATATAGCAATTTTCACATGTTTTTAGGGATGGTCTAGGAAACATCAAAGGACAAAAAATGGTCTAAGGGGTCTAAGGAGTCTGCAAAGGGAGAGGGGAAGGCCATACAAGTGTGATTCAATTAGTGTGGTAAAATTATCTATAACAATATGCAATATGATTACAGTTTTAGAGCAATAACGCTAATGAGTTTGCTTATATTGCTTGTGTTGACAGGCTAAACAAATGCGATTTGTTGTTGTACACTAAAGAGAAAAGGTCAACGGCTGTTGTGAGGGGTTGCAGTGTAAGGGTTGATGTGTATAAAGGGATGTTTTGGGGATTGTGGGAATTTGATGAGGTGTTGTGAAGGTGTTGCTGAAATAGGGCTGTTATATGCCTAGGGATCCATAGTAGATCCTTGATCTAGAAATGGTTGTGGAAAAGTTCCTTCCTAGTCAGCATGAAGGTGTACTGGATGGACATTAATTATTTGATGTTATGGAGCAGCCTGCATGCTGACCTAACATCAAATTCCATAGGCAATTCCAAGGCTTGCAAAGCAAAGCAGGACCTTGTGGACCAGAGAGGAAACACCCAATACAGATAAGTATTGGATTATCTTGCAGCTTCTTGCTTATGAATATACATGTGTATATGGTTTGGTTATAATCTTCTAACTCTTGTTTAGAGACAAACCGATGAGAATAAACTAAACATGTGAATCTATTCAATGTTTGAATATAGGTATCGCTGGGAGCGAGTGTTAGTTTTTAAACATTAAGCTAGCATTATTTGGATGTTTAACTGAGAGAATAACAAGTACAACAATCAAACACAAGAGACAATGAACACAGTGTTTTTCCTCGGGGAAACCATAAAGGAAAAAAGCCCGCAACTTCTTCAGAGATAGAATCAGTACCAAAACAGTAAAAGCCAAAAATAGTAAGTGATCTCCCGACAATAGTAATATTCTTCTTGTTTAGCCCCAGTGTCTTCTCCTTCCTCAACTATGCGCTACACTTGAGTGTGTATGAGTTCTATGATAAATAGAGACTCCAGTTCTCTATTTATACTAATCTTGACATGAATAAAACCCTACCAGGTCTGACCTCGACTAGGAGAGTCTAATAACCCTAGTGCCCCGGAACTGCGGGGACTTTAACCCTTAGACAATCGGAGGGTTACCCACTATGAATTCACATGACTTGTTTACATTATTTATTCTCCTGATCGAAACATCGGAGCATGACATCATGACTCAATTACATTATAGATACATCCTGGAATAAACATCGGGTTACAATACATAAGATACATAGACGAGTACATTACGAAGTTACAAATACATAAACACTCCCTCTTAACTAGGAAGGTATTCTTTCGACACAATTTTAAGCATTGGTATTCTTCTCTATATTAACTGGATCCATTAGAGGAATTTTGAGGTCTAAAATGGGCCTCCTAAGGAAAATAATAAAATAATAGTTAAAATAATAAAATAATATTTATTGATTTTGGAAGAAAAAAGAAAAAAACTTCTTTTCGTGTTCGTATTTTCGACATATCTCCCTTTGTATTTACTCAAATTTCGATCGGGAGAGCTTGTTGGATGTGGAATTTGATTCCGCATATAAAGAGTACCAACACTACATACTTTTGATGAACCCTGCTACCCCAAAAACAATAAATACCTGAAAAATGTGATGATGACATCATCATCATGTTTTTTCAGGTATTTCTTGTTTTTGGGGTAGCGGGGTCTATGAAACACATGCACTGTGGGTATTCATTGGATGCAAAATTAAATTTCACATCCAACGAGCTCTCCTAATTGAAATTTGAGTAAAAACACAGGGAGATATGTAGAAAATACAAACAAAAAAAGTAGTTTTTTTTTATGACAAATATGTCAATTCAACCATTATGGTTGACTCATTTTATTGGAATTCTATTGGTTCTTGAATTCCAACTCAGAAGAACTTATTGTTGGCACATTTTCTTATAAGGCCCATTTTAGACCCCAAATTTCCTCTAATGATCTCGTCATCTATGTCTCAAGTCTTCTGAGTCTTCAAGTCATCTTTGTCTTCAAGTCATCTTCATTCTTCAAATCTAGATCATCTCTCGATCTGGATCATCGTGGGACATCATCACTGGATCTGGATCATCATGGGGTATCATCACTGGATCTGGATCATCATTGGGCATCATCACTGGATCTCGATCATCACTCGATCTGGATCATCATCACTGGATCTCGATCATCACTCGATGTGGATCATCATTGGGCATCATCACTGGATCCGGATCATCACTGGCTATCATCACTGGATCTCAATCATCACTTGATCTGGATCATCATTGGTGCTATCTCATGATTCTTCTCATCACAGGAAGTTCTACAGAGCCATCCCTTTTTCAATTTGGTTGTAGGCCTATCCTCCATGTAGGTCTTCTTTAGCACTTATGTCTAACCTGCTCATCAGAAAGGCATAGTACTCAAATCCATCTAGGTGGGAACACATCCTACCACAGTGATGGAAGACTCTCACCAAGGCCGGAACACATCCTACCATAATGATGAAAGATTTCTCCACATTCACCCAGGCTGAAACACATCCTACCAAAATGATGAACGACTCTCACCCAGGCCAGAACAAATCCTACCACAATGATGAAATATTTACGCACATTCACCCAGGACAAAACACATCCTACCGTAATGATCAATGACTCTCACCTAGGCCAGAACACATCCTACCACAATGATGAATGACTCTCACCCAGCCCGGAACACATCCTACCATAATGATGAAATATTTCCACACATTCACCCAGGCCGGAGCACATCCTACCACAATGATGAACAACTCTCACCCAGGCTGGAACAAATCCTACCACAATGATGAAATATTTTTGCACTTACATTCACCTAGGCTGGAACACATCCTACCACAATGATGAAAGATTTCTGCACTTACATTCACCCAGGCCGAAACACATCCTACCACAATTATGAAAGGGATTGAACTCATATCTGATCTTCTAGGAACCAATCCTACAGTCATATCATAATGGCCCCCAGTCCTCCTCGACTGAGCTACCTGGTAACTGACCAGGTGCCTCAATTCTCCTAAAGAATGGTAGTTGCGCTTATATCCGACCTGCTTATCGGAATGGCCAACACTCACATATGACATGGAAGGAAACTAATCTTTCATACATGATCGAATGGTTCAGCCCTTATATATGATCAAGTGGGAACATCCCTCTATCACATCAGAATGGCTACTCAGCCTTAGACTAAGTGTTCCTGGTACCTCACCAGGCAGCTCCATTCAAAGAATGGCAATTGCCCTTACATTTGTCCTTCTCGATAGAATGGCCATCAATCATATCTGGCATGGAAGGAAGCAATCTTCTCACCATGACAGAATGGATCAGCCCTTACATATGACCTACTCGTCAGAATGGCTACTCATCTCAGCACTCATATCTGACATGGTAGGAACCAATCCTCTCACCTTGACAGAATGACTCATCCCTTACATCTGACCATGGAAGGAACCAATCCTCTCACCATGTCAGAATGGCTATGGGACTCATCACTTTCCCTTGGAGGAAACCTCTATCTGGAGAACACCAAGCTTCTCCCTGAAGTACTTGAACTTCACCTTAGCCAATGGCTTTGTAATTACATCAGCTATCTGTTCCTCTGTCACAACATACTGGAGCTTCACTACTCCCCTCTACACCATATCCCTGATATAGTTGTACTTGATCTCAATATGATTCGACTTGTCATGGAACACTGGATTCTCTGACAACTTTATGCAACTCTGGTTGTCACAATGTATACAAGTAGCATCCAACTGGAGATCAAATAAATCAGACGGTATCTTCCTTATCCATACTGCCTCACAACTAGCTGAACAAGCTACAACATACTCTACTTCAGCTACACTCAGTGCCACATAGGATTGCTTCCTGCTAAACCAAGAGATCACACCTGATCCCATACTGAAGCAACACCCTGAAGTGCTCTTCCTATTGATGGCACTGCCTGTCCAATCTAAATCAACATAACCCTCCAGGTTAATCTTTTGATTCGCATTGTACTTGAACCCATATTCAACTGTACCCTTCAGGTTCCTCAGAATATGCTTTGCAGAAATCAAGTGAACATGTCTCGGATCTATCAGGAACTGGCTCAAGGTATTCATAGCAAAGAAAATATCTGGTCTCGTTTTCATCAGGTACATCAATGACCCAATCATCTTATGATACATCATAGCATCAACCGACTCTAATGAAGCATCACTCAATAGCTTCAGGTTCGATACCATAGGTGTGGCCATAGCCTTCCAGTCCATCATGCCATACCTCTTCAGGATATCTATTGCATACTTCCCTTGTCCAAGGAAGATTCCATCGGTACTCTGCCACACCTCCATACCTAGAAAGTAATGCATCATTCCCAAGTCCTTCATCTTGAACTTAGCAGCAAGCTTTCTCTTCATATCAGTAATAAACACATCCATACCTGTCACAAGTAGATCATCTACATACAGTAGAAGTATCATTGGGTTGCCATCCTCAACCTTGTAGTAAATGTTGGAATATGCTTTACTCTTGGTAAAGCCCAAACTGGATAGAAAGCTGTCAATTCCGTCATACCAGGTCTTGGGTGCCTATTTCAAACCGTACAGTGCTTTCTTCAATCTGCACACATGAGACTTTTTGTCATGTGTCTCAAAATCGAGTAGTTGTTCTACATACACTTCCTCTTCTACTACACCATTCAAGAAAGCAGTATTGACATCCATCTGGTGTATCTTCCATTTCATCACTGTAGCCAAAGAAAGTACTGATTTGATGGAAGTGTATCTGGCTACAGGTGAAAAGGTTTCTTCATAGTCTATTCCTTCTTTCTGAGAGAAACCCCGAGCCACAAATCTTGCTTTATATTTTTCAATGCTACCGTCTGCAGCATGCTTGATCTTGTAGATCCATTTGGAAGTTACAATTGATTTCCCTTCTGGCCTTGGGACAACATCCCAAACATCATTCTTCATGATCGATTGGTATTCTTCGATCATAGCATCCTTCCATTCTTTCCATTATGACACTTCTTCGTAATTGGAAGGTTCTTTATCAATGAAATCACATAGTAAAGCTACATACCCAGAGCAGGATTTGGTCCTCTTTCTTTCTCTGTAATTCTCTTCTGGAGCCCCATATCTTTTCGCACCTTGGATAAGTTCTTGTACCCAAGCAGTTTTCCTCTTATGAGGATTCTTCTCCAGAGGTGGATCTATAGGTCTTTGTGGTGCTTCAAAATCTCGATCTTCTTATTGAGTTTCTTCATTCATGATTGTGTCATGAATTCTGGGTGCTTCTGCTTCTTCAGGTTCTTCAGCAGGTCTCTTTTTGGATTTCTTGTAAGTTGTGTCTTCATAAAATGTCACATCCATGTTGATGTCAATCTTCTTGTATCCTGGGAAATATATTCTATAAGCCTGCGAGCTTTCAGAGTATCCCACAAATATACCCTTCTTTCCTGAAGGATCTAATTTAGTCCTCTTCTCTTTTGGAATGTGGATGTACACAGGACAGCCGAATATTCTGAGATGGCTGACTTTTGGTTTCTTTCCAGAGAAGACTTCTTTAGGAGTCTTGTTCTCGAGTACTCTCTATGGAGTACGGTTCTATACATACACCGCTATTCTGGAAACTTCTTCCCAAAGGTGCATAGGAAGATCTTGATCATGAAGCATGGCTTTTGCAACTTCCATGATAGTTCTGTTCTTCCATTCCACAATCCCATTCTGTTGTGGATTATAAGGAGTGGACAACTCCCTCTTAATCCCTGATTCTTTGCATATCTCTTTGAATTCATTTGAGGTGAATTCTTCGCCATTATGTGATCGAAAGGTCTTGATTTTCTTTTCAATATGGTTTTCGATCAAGGCTTTGAATTCCTTGAACTTACCGAATACTTCGTCTTTGTTCTTCATGAAGTAAACCCATGTCTTCCTAGAAAAATCATCAATAAAAGAAACATAGTATTCATACCCTCTTAGTGAGTTTGATGACATAGGACCACATACATCGAAGTGAATGATTTCTAGGATTCCTTTAGCTTTGCTTTCCCTGCTAGGAAATGTCTTCTTTGTATTCTTTCCTTTCGCACATCCTTTTCAGACACCATCATGTCTTGCTTGGAATTCTGGAAGACCTTCAACAAATTTGCTTGCAATAGGTAGTGCTCTGTAATGCACATGTGCAAGCCTTCTATGCCAAAGTTCACTTGGCTCTACTATGTCATGGACCAAGGCTTGTTCTAGATGGCCCTTCAGCTTGTACAAACCTCCTTCTTGTTCTCCAATCACCACTGCATCATTGATAGTATTTCCTCTTGGCCACATGATGACTTGACCATCTATGAATGCAACTCTCATTCCTTTTGCATCCAATACTGATATGGAGAGAAGGTTCTTCTTGAGTCCTGGCACAAACAATACTTCTTTCATTGTTAGAGACTTACCAGAGTCTAGTTTATATGAAGATTCCCCACTACCTTTTATTGGATATTGGTAGTCATCTCCTAGTTTCACCTTGTGAGGTGATTCATGTTCTAACAGTCTCACAAAGGATTCCTTGAATCCAGTCATATGTTTGGAATCCTCACTGTCTATAAGCCAATCATCACTACCATGAGTAATGTTACCTGTTAGAGCAGAAAGCAAAACATATTCATCCTCACTTGAAGAATCTTCACTTTCATATATGGATCTCTTCTTGGATGGTTCATCATCCTATGTAGCATGAGCATGATGTCTTCTTTTGTTCCCCTTCTTCTTATGAGATTGGTTCTTGTTCTTAGGATAGTATTTTGCAAAGTGCCCTATCTCATCACATGTATAACATCTTGATCTAGATATGTTATTTCTATTGTTATCTCTATGATGATGATTCTTAACTTTGGAGTGATGAGTACTTCTTCTGCCTTTCTTGGAGTGAACTGTGAGAGCTTGATCTTCACTTCCCATCTTCTCTTCTTAGGCTGCTATCCGTGCTTCTTCTTGAGAACATTATTCCTATAGTCTGCTGAATTTGACTAACTTCTTTCTAGCATAGATTCCTTGGATGAATGAATCCCATGACCTAGGAAGGCCATTCAGTGTTGTCATCACAATCTCTGCATTCTCCACTTCTTCATCTACAACTTTTAGTTGTTCCTTGATCTAAGAAGCCCTTGTGAAGTAAGACTGGATGGTCTCTGCATTCTGAATCTTTACATTCTTCAATTGATTCCTCAGAGTCATCTTTTGGTTTATGTTCTTCCCTTCAAACAATTTGGTTAGGGAATCAAACATAGATTTAAGTGTCTTGAGAGAGGACACCAGTGGGATAAGGTGATCCTTGATAGAATCAGCAATGATCCTCTTCACCATAACCATCTTCTTCTTATGTAAGGCCTTTGCCTCATCTCCCTCTGGAACTGCAACCTCCTCATGGATGTCAGAGTCTAACTCATTTTCTTCCAGGACCAGGGATATCCTATACTTCCAGGCTTGAAAGTTATCAGATCCCTTAAGCTTCTCATCAAGCTTGGTATGATGAGACATCTTAACTAAGAACCTCAAATGGAAATACAAAATATTTTAGATCTCACCAGGTCAAGATGTCGGATCTGAAATTTGAGCTGAAATCCTGCAGAGTTGGTTCAGGAGCAAATTAGGATTTTGCTTTTCTGGAGTTCTGTCCATCCAAATGCCTTGAAATTTATCCCTAACTTTGATTTTGGGGAGGAGATCAATCTAGGCCTGGGCTCACTGAAAAATTTCTCTTCTGTGAAAATCCCTAATTTTCGGTAGTAGTGTCGGGTCCAAAATTGAAAAACCTCAGAATTGGATTCTACTTCGACATAAAGATGTGCCCTAGGGAGGAGAGTTATTCCACCTTATGTTTGCTGAAAATATGTGGAGGAAGATCCAGAAACTAGGAAGCCCTAGTTATCGTAGCTGCATAATGTCTTCTTCTCAGGTTAACTTTGATACCATGTTAGTTTTTCAACATTAAGCTAGCATTATTATGATCTTTAATTGAGAGAATAACAAGTACATCAATCAAACACAAGAGACAATGAACACAGTGTTTTTCCTCTGGGAAACCATAAAGGAGAAAACCCCGCAACTTCCTCAGAGATAGAATCAACACCAAAATAGTAAAATCCCAAAACAGTAAGTGATCTCCCGATAGCAGTAATATTCTTCTTGTCTAGCCCCAGTGTATTCTCCTTCCTCAACTATGTGCTACACTTGAGTGTGTATGAGTTGTGTGATAAATAGAGACTCCAGTTCTCTATTTATACTAATCCGGACATGACTAAAACCCTACCAGGGCCGACCTCTACTAGGAGAGTCTAATAACCCTAGTGCCCCAGAACTGCATGGACTTTAACCCTTAGACAATCGGAGGGTTACCCACTATGACTTGACATGACTTGTTTACATTATTGATTCTCCTGATCGGAACATCGGGGCATGACATCATGACTCAATTACATTATAGATACATCCTAGAATAAACATTGGGTTACAATACATAAGATACATAGATGAATAGATTTCGAAGTTACAAATTGTTATAGCTGATTTTACCACTCCAGGTGAATCACACTTTGTATGGAATTCCCCTATCCCTCTGCAGACTCCTTAGACCTCGTGGACCATTTTTTGTCCTTTGATGTTTCTTTGACCATCCCTAAAAACATGTGAAAAATGATACACGCGAATTTTAATCCCTTAATAGCGTATATATGTAGGTTTGACCACTAAAACCACGTACATCGGGATGTGTACAAAATCCAAATCCTTTTGGAGTTTTCCTTGACACGGATCCGACTCACTTGCTTCCTGGCCTTCCTTATGCCTTGAGATCACTCGGATTTGACCTTTCATTACCCCTTTGAAAAGCTATATAAGGAACTCTATGGTACATTGAAGGCATATGAGAGAATTGAGAGCAAAGAAACTATAGTCCATTGTTGCCAGAACTTATGCTTGATTCTGCATCCCTTTGTCCCTTGGAGCACTTTTGTGTTCTTCCCAAGCTTGCCTTTTGCTTGTGAGCTTGCTATTGAGAGATGGAGGATTGAGGTGGTGGAGGCCCAAGTGGGGGATTCAGTTTCTCCGATTCGCAGATGTGCCGACAGAGGTTGTATCTATTGTAATCTCTGATTTATATTAATAGAAATATCTTTTCCTGTCCAATAATGTGTGTTTGAATGAATATTTTATCCATGGGATGATTTCAAATGCTTATACATTGTTGATTATATATGCTAGAATAGATCTAACACCATGATATATAGTATGCTTGTATTGTTTACTTGTTGTTGAGGAAGTAATTTATCAATTCAAGCTGAAGTTGTAAAGCTCAATGAGGATCTACTTCAACCGTCTGGCATAAGGTACGAGGTCTGATCCTTTAGTGTTAGACATTTAATTTCTATTGCATATTGTAAAGGATTGATTTCTGGAGTCAAGCTGTCTGTTGTGGTACCCCAAGCCATAGGAATTTCTCTCCGTAACAGAATTGGTGACTCCCCTGGGGAGTTCCTAGTAGTTGTCCTTTGGGGGTTTTCTATCGGCATTCAATGACTTTGAATTGCTCTTTCTCTCTTGTTTCGGTGTAAGGTCTCGGGGCACGTTTTCTTGGTAGTGTCTAATTGGTGTGAATTTTTTCTTAGCTTGTGTGTTTGCCTTGATTTTTATGCACCTTTCTTCCTGTACATGAGTTTTTAACTCACAGTCATGTATACACATGGGTTTCTCTTCGATTTTCGCATATACACGAGGGTTTACAGCGAACATTCACGTATGCCCTTAGTTTTTCCTTTTAGTGGAAGTTAAATGGTTTTTGGGTGAATTTTGATGATTGCTGAGTCTCCTTTGACACTGCTTGAGTCTGTTTATACCTCTGTTTCTGACCAGAGACATTTTTTTTTAGGCTAATTTAAAAAAAAAAGGTTCTTGTCATGGCATTTTCGATTTTTTGTTTGGGATTAGTGCATTAGATTTCTTTTACCTTAGTGCTTTGCTTGAGTTCCGTTTGAGTGTGCTTGCAGAGTCTGGGGGTTGTAGAATCATTCTTTTGCTTTTTGTATCTCATTTTATTTCAAAAAATCCAAAAATATTTGCTTATGATCATGCATTGCATTTTGCATTTTGCATTGTACTTGCACTAGATTTGCTTTGGAGTATTAGTTAGGATTTCATATAGGAAAGCTTTCATTCATCATTTGAAGAAAAATTGTGCATTTCACGTAGTAGCATACCCTGTTTTCATGGACACAATGCATTTGCATTGATTGTTAGGTGTGCATTTTACTTCATGTTGTGTCATAACACCATTAGTTGCACGACCATATCCCTCTTTTGAGTAAAAAATCCAATTAAAATCAACGCTTAATTAAAATGAACTACACTCTTTTCTTTTATAGGGTGCACCAACAAGATTAGGTTTTAGGATCTTGGAATAGTTCATTGCGAGCAAATTCTCCAAGATCACTAAACAACAACATGTATGTGTCTGTCCAGGGGAGTGTGTGAAATCCTTGGTATAACCAGTGTTTCTCAGGATCCTCCTCTCAAAGGAGGTTAAGCATGAGGCAGTGTGAGTGGTTATTAATTGGGCTGACCCCTAGTCATAACTGAGTAGCACCAGAGATATGTCCAGGATTGTATTCATATATGGGGGCTCTTTCGAGAGTTTCGGGCTTTGCTACCCTGCCCATATAGTCAATCCCGCCTGCGACTATCCGCCTGAGCATTGATTATATTGAGGTGACCTTAGTGGCCTTACCTAGGATATTGAGGGGGTACTTTGCAGGGGTTATTCTGTGGGTGTCCCACCCAGGTTGGGGTCGGACATCACAGTTGCTTTACGCGTTGAATTTGAGGGCCACAATAATTGGTTACGTAACTCCGCTTGTTGTGTATGGGAGTCTCAAGCCTCTCCTAGGTGAGACATACCTACTTCATTCAGGGGCTCACTTATCCTACCCTTGATTGCTTGCATTTGGCTTCAGATTTTATTAGTGGTTGCTCTGTGCACGATAGCTTGCCTAGGGTTTGCGTAAATAGAGAGTCTTTTCTATTTTTTGAGTCATTGTGGATTTGGGTATGGCTCCTCGCCATTCTCATCGTTTAGTAGGACTTCTGCCTTCTACATCTCCTCCTCCTTTGGGAGAGAGACCTAGACAAATTGGGTGGACTACTTCGCACATTGATTCACACACCATGGGAGACCATATAGAAGGTATTCCTGAACCACCTTCTCCCATTCGTGTAGACGATGGGGAGTTTACTCCTACTTACGATCCTTCACCCAACTTGGCTGAGTTAGGTCCTGTCACTTTTTGAGATAGGAACCTTTCATGATAGACCTACTCACTCTAAGGTTGACTCCCCATTGACGTGTTACCGGTATGGAATTCCATAGGATGTTGAGACTCATTTTGAACCCACTAGCACTAGTTATGGTAGTTATGGTATGTCTAGTTTTCCCACACATGATTTGGCATTTCATGTTGAATCAGAGTTTGATCCTAACACTATGCCTAGGGGCACTCTCATTCCTTACCATGTGGAGAGGTTTGGGAGCACTAGTCACATTGCACCTTCCATCCCAATGGTGGAAGTTACATCACATATTCCTCCTAGGTCTAGGGTTAGTGATCCTATTAGGATACCAGATCCGAGACGAGTGACTATAGGGAATAATATGTACTTAATTACATAGATCCATTCATCCTCTATCCCTAGTTCTTCAAATGTTCACCCTCCACCTCATTCACGTGGTCCTTCGGGCCAAAACGTTGCTACGAGTTATGTCCATACTGTGGTTACTAGACCGGTTGTGTCTCAGCTTCATGTATCGCCTGTTGTTTCGGGAGTTCATGCTCATACTTCTAAAGGTCACATTCCTACTTCTAAAATGTATATTCCTACTTCTGGAGCGTATGTTCCTACTTACGGAGTGTCTCATGGGACATCTCATGCGATGACTTATGGACCCTATTTTGGGACACAGTATGGACAGGGTTCTTCACCTTATGGGGGCAGGTATCAACAGCCTGCTTATTCTCTGAACTACAGCTTTGTAGCTCCCAATAGTCAAGGTCCACCACACTGTGGTGCTTCCATGCCACCCTATACGAGTCAAACAGGAGGAGGGTACTATGGCCAAGGCCATGGTGGTAATCAAACCTATGTGAATCAGGGAGCGGTCCATAGACCTTATCATCCTAGGATCCCTTTCCTCATGACGTTGAATCTTCCTGACTTGTCGAGATTGATGAATGATCCTGTAGCTCATGACCCAGCTTGGACGGCTATCCCTACTAAGCTTCCCTTGGACATACCTAAGTTCAAGGGAAAACCGAGAGAGGATTCGAGCGAACATGTTACTACCTTTCACCTATGGTGCTCTTCGAATTTTTTACACCAGGACTTGTTGGCAGCCAGCAACAACCTCTTCATCTTATTAAGAAATGAAGAGAGATCAGCTCTCCATGTGATTTATCAGTAGAAAATTATGAAAGAGCACCTTCAGAATCATTGATTCTGAAGGTACTCTCAATCAAAAGAAAGCAATATAATGATTCTAGAGCTGAAAGAAATTCACTTATAAACTTGACCTTTAAAAATTGTTAGCAGTCTCATAAATTTTTATGCTTTTATGAAAATCATTAAAAGAAATTTATGTTTAGGAGTTTGAAATAAAGGGTCGAGAGAAATTCAATAAAACACATTTTATGTTGAGTAGGGTATTATTGGTCCTAAGCCATGAAACTAAGGGTCATTTTCAAATGTTTTATCATATGTAATACCATACTACGACATTTTGTAAATAATATAGTTAATAGGTAAATAATGTTTGTATAGAAAATTCTTACTTATGATAGTTTATCATTGAGATATGTATCGATAGGATATTTGGTAGATTTTAAACTTAGTCTTGTACATACATAGCATAGATATTAATCTAGCTATTTTATCAAAGCATTGTTAATATGAAAGTGCGATTTTATTACACTGCATACCACGACGTAGCATGATTAAAAAAGAGATGACTGTTAGGATTAGTTGGCCATGCAGTAAGCCAATTGTCAAGTTAATAAACGATTATTCATTACGATTAATGAGCTTGTATGAAAACGTGGCTTACACCTCTTAAAAGATCGACAGTTGTATGCATATGGAAATATCGTATTGACAATGTTAAATGCTAAATGTCATTTCGACTTACATCGTTGTACCTGTTAATTATGAACCACTGTCAATAATCAATGGTTGAAATGATGATTCTATCAGTCACCGTATTTCTAGTTCACCAAGCTAGTGGTTATTACTAATAGTCATAGTTAAGCATAGATAAACTGGCATGAATCATGGAATGTTGTGATGGTTGCAGTGCTTATCACTGCTTAAAAATCCCGCTAAAATGGCAGGTTCAGAGATTGTATCTCCGATTAGATATGAAGCATGCGAAAATAATCCATCATGTCGTGTGTTTGGATACCTATCCCTTCTGTGTTCACTTCTCCATTTGTTTTGGGTCGAAGACAGGAGAGTGCCGAAGAAACCATGTCTCCTTTGAATCGGTTTGAGATTTCGGGGTCTGAACTTATAGACGCTAACCAAGAAGTTGCCAAGAAATTCGAGAAAATGGGATGAGGAAATTTCTTTAGGTGTTTTGATGGCCACCATGTGGAGATAACTAAGATGTTCGCCATGAATTTTGAAGATGACAGAGTGCAAATTGGGGGTTTCGAGTTTGTTATTAACGAAGATAAGATTGCCGAAGCCACTAAGCTCCCACAGGTTGGGAAACACTGGTTTAAGGGTACTATGGTCAATAAGAAGAAATGCTTGGCTCTGTTAATGCCATTACCGGATAATGCGAAGCTGAGGATAGGCGTCCCTGTGAAATTTCTGAAGCCCGAATGGAGAATTTACTATGAAATCTTGGTAAGGTACGTGTCCTGTTGTGGACGATACTCCCATTTACACCTATATCATTTACGGTTACTGTTAGCAGTAAAGGGTTGCAAACTTAATTTTCCCTTCTATCTATGGCAAAGTCTTAAGAAGATGTCGCAGTCTGTTAAGAATTTCAATAACCATGACAGTAGTCTTTGTCACCATGGATTGATAAAAATATTATTACAATTCCAATTATCTGCTAAGGGTGTGTCTTGGGATAAGTTTCTAGGTGATTGTCAATTAGGGCCAATGCAGTATTGGCCTAATCCATCTCCACGAGCTCGTAGGAAATGAAAGGTATTAAATCCTGGAGTCAATAGTTCAGACGTCAAGGAATCCGAGGTCGTAAACATGCCCATAAATAATGAGATTAATGAAAATGATGACAGGGATGCAATTCCTTGCAATTCGAGGGAAATCTTAGATAAACCCTTACCTGGTGAGAATGATAGCAACCTTGCAAACATAAAATAAGGATCAGCCAAAGGTGAAAATGATAATAATGATGAAGCAAATAAACCTAACGAATGCAACAAAGAATCTATGCATAAATTAGATCATTTGGCTCAGATCTGTTGTGACAAGGAAGGACTTGGTTTTGAAAACCTATCGTTTTCACGAAGAGTCACAAGGAGCATGCATAGTATTCATTCGATTTCAGGATATAAGGCTGATCAACAGACTTCCAAATCTACAGCTACTAAACCTAAAGTTGTAGATATCGAAGACGATGTCCCGTCGTCTGTCCCTAACACAATGGATGTAGGGAATTCTGCTATCGCGTAGGGAAGTGATGCACAGTCAGTCGAGGCCGAAGGCAATCAACCAGAAGAAAACATAAACGTTGAAGATCCTGAACTATCATACAGTCAACATTGTGACAGTCCTCATTCTCCTCAGGAAACTAAAGAGGATGAAACTCTGCAACAGGTATTAGGTAATGTATACCAAAGTAAAATCATAGAGTTTAAAGGGAAGCTCAAACAGTGTCTATCCAGCACAGCCTTGTTGGAAGAAGAAAACAAAACCTTCAGAAACGAGTTGCTAGAATGGATTGATAGGTGGAAAAAGGTGAACACTAAGAAGAATCAATATAAGAAATCCAAGAAATCAATCCTAAGTACTAATCAGCTGCTGCTTGGTCGAATTGAAAAGCAGAACACCAAAATTGTCAGGTTAAAAGCCAAGCTAGCAGAAGCTCGAAGAGTAGTGTCTCTTCATAATAGAATTTAATGTTTTCTTCATTTCCTATGTCACTGCCAAAATAGGTAATGATTATTCTAGTTTCGCATGCCTGTAAAATCGGAGATTTAACATGCATGCATTTAAATTTTTTTAATTATTTCTGTTATCTGTGTATTAAATTGATTTTAATAAGATGTTTCGTTTGAATTCAATATAGGAGGATTTATCATCACCTTTTTCCAGAAATTCCGGACATGGTTATACGTTGACATGGAGATGTGGCTGTTTAGCTGCGAGCTGGAGTTTTATCAATGGTCAAGAACTTTCTAGGATGCCTCGACTCAGGCCAGTCAATTTCTGTTTATAGTAGTAGGAGTAATTAGATGCCTTTTTGGTTAAATAATCCCTATAATGTTGCATGCAACATTTATGAGGGAAAACTGAATCTTAATAGTATATAAGGGAGCAGTATTGATGAAATCGGGAAGAGGAAGTGTGTGAAGAAAACTCTTTTTGGAATATATTTTATTACTGGTAATATATCATACTTAAAGTTGAAGCTTTGATGTGGATTTTGCTGGACATCTGCAGACAGATACTGTGACTGGTATTTTGTTTTGTTTTGGATCATATATATATAAATATATTTCAACTTGTTAACTTCTGTTTATATATTAATCCTGTGTGCTGTGACACACTGATGTTTAATTATCTCTTTTCGCTTCATCAGCTCAAGCTAGTGTTTTGAATAAATATTTCATTATGATGTTGTTTATTAGTATGTTTACTATAAACATAAATTTTAATGATATCCTTTTCTGTTTATTTAAAATTTCATTCGTATGTTGACGATGACTTTTAAATACACATTATCTTAAATTCAAATAACTATCTTGAAAATTGATTATTAATTAATTTTAAACAGTTGAAATTGATCGTGTGTTTACAGGTTAAATTTCAATTCTTTTATCATTTAGCAGTTTGACTTTTAGTTATGATTTGAATGGTTTGTTTAGATTATATTTCAGTCAATCTGTTCATCATTATTGATTAATAATTAATATAATCTTCAATTTGCTCTCAGCTGAGATAGGGTTTAATAGGATAGGTAGAATAATTTAGTTTTAATTTTTAATTTTTAATTTTTTTAAGTTTAATTAGCAATTGTCAAATCATTTTACATATTTTACTTAAGTTTTCATATTTAGAAAACTTCCCAAAAATTGAAGTCTTTCCTTAAGAAAGCAACCTTAGGATATTTAGATATATATAGGTAAAGTAAACATTAGAGTAGGTTAGATTTTTGCTGGTTTTAAATTCTCTTTAAGAGACAAACTAGCTGGTAGCAGGACCACAACTTGCGAGGTTTTGTTAAACCAAACATACCGGACGCTGCTTTAAGCTGATTGTGTGGACAAAACCTCCTTATTGGCCTGGATTCAGAAAATCAGGCCAACAGGACTCCATCCGTTTAAGGTTATTTCAACGCACCCTTACAGGGCCTGCCACGAAATGGTATATAGAGCTACCTAGGGGGGCATTCGCTTTGTTCGACGATCTAGCGATGAATTTTCTTAACCACTTCCAGCTACCAGTGCGTTACGATGTTGGTACTGAACTCTTATCAACATTTTGGAAGGAGAAAGCCACACATATCTCATATCATATCCAAGAGTGGCATATACAGAAGAGGTTAATTAAAGCCTTTATACTACCGGATTTCCTCCTCGAATGGTTCCTTAAGTCGTTATTGCCATATATAGCAAAGGATGTTTCTACATCTGAAGTGCAGAATGAGGAACAAGCAATTTTTAGGGCACAGGAACTGGACTTGATTTATGCTCAGTCCGATTTGTTATATGAGATTATTCCCAATGCTCCGCATTCTAGTTTCGACCCCAAAGTCAAACCTGGACAACATGCCGATGGCATTGTGGGTTGTGCAAGTGCAAAACCTGTGGATTCGGTTGCAAAACAAGTTAGTCAAGTGTCAATCAACCAATCTGCTTCGGGACAAGCTACGGCTTTGTCTCAACCTGCCCAAATGGTGAGTGTACTTTCAGTGCAATCATCGGACCAGAAGGGTAACCAGCAGCCCGGACGGAATAGAAAAAAGGGTAAGAATAATCGTAAGGGTGGGAATAATAATGAGAATGCTAATAGTAATGACAAGAATGGCCGTAATGCTGGGGGGGCAAGCAAGATAAACGTAAGGTTAAGTTCCCTTGCAAGTTATGTAAGGACGATCACCTCACTTACTTGTGACCTTGTATCGATGAAGCCTCGAGGTTCTTAGCACAAGGCCCAGTTGTGCTAACTAACCCTTTACCTCACAATCAAAATATGAACTCGAGGTCTCATAATCAGTCTGGTGGTGATCAAGATCCACCGGAGGGTAGTGGTCATGGTTGCATTAACATGGTACGTGCTGCGAAAGTTGTGACTCGTGTGAAAGATTATGGTTCGTCACAACCCAGCCCAGGAAAGGAACCTGATCCACCAGGGTACCCTTTGCATATTAAGAAACCTATGGATAAACTTGAAGTTGCACCTCGCATTCCTAAGGAAGTCCTTAAGCGTTCGGGGCACAATCCCAATGCCCGCGCCGCCCAAAACTATTAATTTGTCGAGCATTTGGGCCACGCTCCTTGTGCGATGTCTGCATTGGAAGTGCTTCAGAGTTGTCCTTCGCAAAGGAAGGCATTGCTTTCTGCCCTTGGTGTGAATGATGATGATTCTTCCTCTGTGATTAAATTTGAAACCATGGGACTTCAGCCTCTCTTTCCTTACTATGTGTCTCTTTTGATTCACATAGAATGTCTTAATATGACCGTCAAGTGCACTGTGATTGACGAAGGCGCTGCCGCTTCTGTGATGTCTTTATCATGTTGGAAGGGTTTAGGTTCCCCTGAGCTGTCTAAATCAGTGACCATGTTAACTGCGTTTGATGGGAGATCATTTAGGATGCACGGCATCTTTCCTTCCCTTAAAGTCCGTTTGGGAGGGAAGACTGTTGCGATAGAGATCAAGGTAGTTGATGTGCCCCTTGACTACAATCTCTTGCTGGGTAGGAATTGGATGTACAGTATGCAAGCCATTACTTCTTCCCTATTTCACGTTGTATGCTTTCCACATAATGGGAAGATAGTCATGATTGATCAAATGACATTCAAGAATCCATCTATTATTGCATCTTCAGGAGCTTCAATCCCGATCGTTGAGCACTCTTAGCCGGCAACTGCGAGTGTGGGTGTAGGCATGTATCCATCCCTCATGGGAAGCTTTAGTTGTCCTGCACTGATTCTTATGATAGGTTCTAGTTTCGATGAGCCTTCGACATCTATGAGATTAGTGTCTTTTCACACAAGTCATATGGAAGATCCTTGGATTCTTCCTACACCGAGTACTCCGAGTGAGCCCATCGTGATGGATGTGCTGCTGCCTGCAACTATGATATCTTATCAAGCTAATATCAAGTGTGTTGTAGAGCCTAGCCCTTCCTCTTCACGAATGAAGGAGGAGGACCCTTATGTGCTGCAGGCATGGGCAGTGTAGTCTTCTCACGCACACGACTGCCTTGATATGGTTTTCCCTTCAGATGAAGCGATTATTGAGGCTATGTCGAGACTTTAGCCACCATGGGAGGAACTCCATCATAGATCTTACTTTCTTCCCGAGCTTGGCTGCTTAGAGCGTGAGGATTTTAGGGCGGTTCTTAGTGAGAGAGTTGGTAGTCCTATGGTTCCATTAAGCTCTCCTGGTCCGATGGATGATGGAAACATGGCGAACATATATTCAACAATTCTTATCAATATCTCTCGCGATCCTGGCAAGATAGAGAATGTCTATATTGGGACAGAATGTTCCCATGCTGAGATTCAAGAATACATTGAGCTATTTAAGGAATTCTGTGACATATTTTCTTGGTCTTACGATGAAATGCCAGGAATCAACCCTCGTATTGTCGAGCATGAGATTAAGACTTATCCCAATGCTAGGCCTATTCGACAATGCTTGCATGTGGTGAATCCTAGGAAAGCACCCATGATTAAGGCAGAGATAGAAAAGCTGTTAAAAGTCGGTTTTATCTATCCCGTTCCCTTGATGGAGTGGGTTTCAAACCCCGTTCTGGTGGATAAGAAGCAGGGAGCAATCTGCATGTGTATCGATTTCCACGATTTGAATCGTGCCTGTCCTAAGGACAATTTCCCCACACCATTTATTGATTAGATTTTGGATGAGTGTGCAGGTAGCAAGGTTTTTTCCTTTATGGATGGCTTTTCTGGGTATAATCAGATACAAATTAAACCTGAGGACCAACATAAGACTCCATTTATTTGTCCTTGGGGAAATTTTGCATATCGTAAAATGCCTTTCCGCCTTAAAAACGTCGAAGCTACATTTTAGTGGGCGATGACCTTGATCTTCCACAATCTCAAGTCAATTATCGAAGTATTTTTGGATGACCTTGCTGCTCATTCTTGTATGAGAATGCGTCATCCCTATCACTTGAGATTGGTATTCGAAAGATGTTGACATTATTTGGTTAGATTAAATCCTCATAAGTGCATCTTTTGTGTGAAGTTAGGTCATTTGTTAGGATTCATCATTTCTAAAGGGGGTATAAGAGTCGACCCTTTGAAGGTTGAGGCAATACTTCAGTTGTCTCCCCCAAAGAATATTCGTCATCTTCAATGTTTGCAAGGCATGGAAAACTTCTTACAGAGATTTGTTGTCAATTTTTCCAATTTGACTAGAGGCTTCATGCATCTATTAAGGAAGGACACCCCCCTTTTGTTGGGATGAGTGAGCCCAGGAGTCCTTCGATGCACTCAAGCAAGCCCTAGCATCAACCTCAGTGATTAGTCCCCCAGACTATAGCCATGATTTTATATTTTATGTGGCTGCGTCCATGGAGACGGTTGGTATGGTTTTGGTTCAAGAGGATGAGGAGCTCCAAGAGCATGTCATATACTATATGATCCGAAACCTTATTGACGTAGATATTTGTTATTCTCATGTCGAGAAGCTTGCTTTAGCTACTGTACATGCGGTTTAGCGGTTGAGACATTATATTCTCCTTCGCCAGACCTTGGTTGTAGCCCATGTCAATCTGTTTCAATTCATCCTCACTCGAAGGATTATTTGGGAAAAATATAATAAATGGATTGGCATTCTACAGGAATTCGATCTCGAATTTGTTTTGGCAAAATTGAAGAAGTATTTAATTTTTGCAGAGCTTATATCGGATTTCCCGAGCGAGGCTAAGGAGTTGGTTTGCGAAGATACGTTTGTCGATGAACACATCTTCTTAATCTCAACTTTAGACCCATGGTATGGCGATATCATAATATATTTACAAACATTGAAGGTCCCTACTCACCTCTCACGAGATGAACGACGACGTTTATGTCACGTGTCTAAGAACTTCCTCATAGTGGATAACACTTTGTACCACCATGGGGTAGATTCAATTTTACGATATTGTTTAACTCATGAAGAGGCTGAGGTAGTGCTGAATGATTGCCACAGAGGGGCGTGTGGTGGTCATTTATCTGGGCTATCTACAGCTCAAAATATCTTAAGAGTGGGTTATTTCTGGCCGTCGATCTTTAAGAATTGTGTAGATGTGGTCAAGAGGTGGCACCCTTGCCAAGTGTTTGCACGTAATATGCACTCGAAACCTACCCCGTTACATCCCATTATCAATGCCGGTCCCTTCACTAAGTGGGGGCTTGCTTTTATGGATTGCAACCCAGCTTCGGTTGGGGAGCATCATCATATCATAGTGTCTATTGATTACTTCATGAAATGGGCTGAGGCTATGCCTAGAGTTAAATCCGACGGCGAGACAGCCGCCCACTTCGTATTCAACCAAATTATTACTCGGTTCAGAATTTCGAAAGAGCTTGTCACTGACCATGGCTCGCACTTTCAGAATCATATGATGGAAGAGTTGGAATCAAATTTAAGGTACAAGCAAGAGCATTACTCCTCTTACTACCCTCAAGCGAATGGACAGGTATAAGGAGTGAATAAATCACTCAAATCCATTCTCCAACGAACCATCACACAAAGCAAGAATAATTGGCACATCATGTTATATCCTGCTTTGTGGGCATATAGAACTATTGTTAAGACTGGCACGGGTTTTTCTCCATATCAACTTGTACATGGAGTGGAGTAGATATTGCTGGTTGAATGCAAAATTCCTTCTTTGAACCTAGCTGTATAACTCTTACCAGACACTTCACCATTGGAGGAGCATTTGGTCCACCTTGAGCAACTTGATGAGTAGCGTCGGGATGCCTTGGTGGCTCTAGAAGTAAATAAATGTCATGTAAAGGTCTAGTATGATAACTCTGTCCATCCAAGGAGGTTTAGTGAGGGAGACTTGGTCCTTTTGTGGGATCAATTGAAAGAACCCTTGGGGGCAGGAAAATTTAATCCCATGTGGCGTGGTCCTTACGTGGTCAAACGTGTTTTAGAGAAGGGTGCTTATGAGTTAGTGGATTATGAGGGAACGGCCTTGGCGAAGCCTAGAAATGGGCTCTATCTCAAGAAGTACTATGCATAATTTTCAGACAAGGCTAGTCATTGTATATTATTGTACAATTTTGCATAGTTAGGTATTTTTCTTATCGTGATCGGGTTTGTGATTAGTTTCCATTTCCTTTGGCAGATGTCAATGGAATATTCCACCTACATAGGATTTGCGGATGGTGCAAGCCATCACACTCAACACTCAGCCTCTGTTTCTTGGGTGATTTATACTCCTATGGGTCAGGTACTATCTTCAGGAGGCATATGTCTGTGGAAATCTTCCAACAATGTTGCCGAATATAGTGCCGTTATTGAGCTTCTACGGGATGCCATTTCACATGGCGTTCTCTCTCTTGAGGTACGTCTTGATTCGGAGTTAGTAGTGTCACAGCTTAATGGTTTGTACCATGTTAGAGATCCGACGTTATTAAGAAGATTCTTACGTGTGAGATTATTAGAACGAAAATTTGACGATATAACATACATACATATTCCAAGAATTAATAATCAAGTTGCTGACTCATATGCTAACTACGTGTTAGATTGGCATTTGTTTCATTCACAGTAAATTAATCACAAACACAATTTTTACACATGTAAATAAATAAACCAATCACCATAAAAAAATTTATATAAACATCCAAAATGTGGTAATACATAGTGTCATGATACAAAAATGGGGCTCTCGAGCCACCAACATATAATACACAGTAGTACAAAATGTATATCTAGGTATCTAATCCTATGGAGGAGGAGGAGGGTTGTGATCATGGAAGGTCACTATGGCTCTAGCTAGTCTTCGGAATAATCGCACCCATGCTTGTGGTACACCCACCACCTGGTGCTGCATAGCCTCAGGCAAGTCCTCGACTTACGCCATGGGAACCCTGTGTGTCATCCTCACAAAATTGGTATGAATGCTCTGGAGCATCCGCTCTGCATCCACACCCGTGATATCATCTCCTCTTCCCCTCCATCTATGATGAGGGAAGCATTCTAGCCGCCGTGGTCCCACATCTGCACACAAATGGTAGATGTCAGTATGTATTGTCATGCAAAAATATTTCTTTTGATTTAATATAATAAGAAAACACAAAAAATTTAAATAACTCAAAAATTTAAAAAGAGAGGGTCGAGATTCGTTACCTATATAGCCATATGCCGATCCTAGTGGTAGCGGCATGTCCGGGTCCCCCCGAAAATCTATCCCCACATAGGGGTAGTCATTGATGGAAACTATCTGCCATCACCACCATGGAAAGAAGTCAGATGGATAGGGGTTGGCCACCCTAGCTCCCCCCAGTCTATGCATAGCATCTTCCCAACGCTGTTGGGCTAGATCTCGAACCCCGTGAAGAGGAATGTCCACTCTAGGGCTCAATCCTAGAACACGCTCGAAGAAAAAAGTGCTCAATATACTGCTGAACCCGAAGTTCCACACTCTACTTGCCTTACACTCACTGAGCTGATGTTTCATGTTGCTCAGCAGTGTAGTGCTCCAGTCATAAATCGTGGGTCTCATGCACTCCATTGCATAGAACATCAGAGGCCGGAAGGCCTGGTGGAGTGATGCCAAGCCTGCTATCCTTCCCAATCATCAATAGTATGGCCTTTAGGCCCAGCACCTATATGACATTGGTAGGGACCTGACTCCCCACCTTCTCTGTGTCTGGTTAGCAGTACACCGCAATGTACTCATCGATAGTCAGGCCACCTCCTGGCCCACCATGAGACCGAAGGTTCACCACCTCCCCCCATCGAGAAAGCCCAATAATGAAGTATATGTCCTCCACCTCTATAGTGAGGGATATCCTATCTATCTGGAAGGACTCAGAGTCTGGATCCCAGTAATCCACCAGCATCTGCAATAGTCTTGGTTTGGCCCTTAAGCCACCAAGACACCAAAAATTATCGAGTCCACATGCATGTAGAGCTTGTTGAGCCATTAGATCGGCCCTTACTGCCTCCTCTACCTCACCATGTTCATGCTCTCTCCACTCTAGGACCATCCTACACAAGAAATTGCAAATTTTCCCATTAGATTATTTAAAAAACCTTATGTGCGGCCTCATATGCAATTGTTTTCCAAACAACCACGTATGTATGCGGCTTTGGGGGCATTTTCCACGTATACCCAGCCCTATATGCGGAAAAACCCTCAATTTTTGTGTGGGCCGTAGTGCCCTTTTTAGTTTGGCCTAGAAAACTCAATTGACCATGGAATTTGATAAAAATTGCATTGAAATGGAAGAGAAGAGCATGGGTAAATACCTGGAAGAAACGGTAGTGGATTCCGCCAACTGGATCTCTTGGAATTCACTATTGAAAATCTGAGCTCAAATTGGTAAAAATTTCAAATGTTTTATAATATTTTGAATTGTTTACTATTTATAGAAATTTTTCAAATTTTTGAAAATTTTTACCCCCTTTCCTATAGTTTCAACAATTTCTAATCATTTTGGACCATTTTTGACCTAATTCATGATGTAGATGACCTTTTTCAGTGCCGTTTCAGCTGTTGGATTGACCTGTTCATGCCAATCTTAGGTATCATCTCTAAATTGGAATATAGGTTAGGTTTCATCACCGTTTGCATTTTGCATGACCTTATGACCATTTCATCATAACCTTAGGTACGAACCCACTTTATTGTGTCACAGAACCTTCTTGCTGTTTTAGAAGTGGCGTGATATGAGAGGTAGAGCTTCACCTTACATGGGTATCCTAGTTAGTGCCTTATTTGCATTTGGTGCCCATGTTGACATTTTCTCCTTTAGGGTGTGGGAGTCCATTGTATAGTACTTCCATGGCATTTCGCAAGAGCTTCATACTCCTCTTGATCTTTTGCTGGCCTATTTCCCTCAGGACTCCCTCATGTCAAGTTGTGAATGCATTATCATGAGCTTTGATTGCCTTATTGAGCTTTATGTTGGCTTCCCTGACATTGCATTTCAGCCATACAGCCCGATCTTTTCTCATGTTTAGCCATGTAGAGCCATTTTTTATATCCTTTGCAGCTTGATTCCCCTTTTACCAGGAGGGGATTTTCCCCCGAGTGTCGATATCCTACACACGTATCCTTGCATTGAGCATAGGTATGTTCCACTACATGGAACTAGTTTGTTTTCCCTTATGACACTTGTCTCATCCTAGTCTGTAACTATAAAGCAATTTTATTCTTTTTCAAGGTTTTTAAATATTTGAAAAAGTCCAAAAAAACACCAAAAAACCAAAAAGCCGTACAAGGAAAGATGTTATCTTTGGCAGCTGTCGAGTCGTGTCGCCTTTGAACAGAGCATTGTCTATCACATCCATTGGTTGGGTTTATAGTTTGAATTTAGGAGCTATACTCGTTTATCTGAGTTTATCTCCACCAACTGGTTAAGCTTCCAGTCCCCATGGAGCCTCTGGCAATGCCTCCTGTGTCGTAGAGATGTACCAATTTGTATATTGAGTATATGCTTCCTTTATTCAGTCACCATACGTTGTTATGCTCTTGTTCAAAGGAAGTTGAAACCTAAGTTGGCCATTCCTCAGTTATCTTGACTTTGCATGTCGGCCATTCATGGTATAGTTACTGGTTCATGCACCTTATGATCGATTCCTTCCACATTATACAGCTTTGCTGAGTACCTCATGTTGGATGATGGGGGATGCCTTAATGCCCTCCTTCCAGCGGATTTCATCCCATCGAATTCAGATCATTTATTCTGGGATTGGAATCTAGAGTCATTTTGAGTTCCTTGAGACTTGCATTCATCAGTGGTAGGTTCTCTCGCCATAGATATTTTTTGGGAATACATCAATGTCCCCTAATCAATGGATCCTCTCAAGTGTTCGACCTCAACACATTTATTCACACTTGTTAGTTTGCACTCTAGTACCTTGATTCCCATTTTCATTATCGATGGGTGATCTCGCGTCTGTTAATGGTATACATCAATGACCGGTAATCAGACGATGGACTACTATGTTCAACCTCGACACCTCTATTCACATAGTAGGACATGTACTCGTAGCGGTTTGTGTAGAATACTTTCTAGATTGGTGGCATCTCTTAAATGCTACCTCCTTGATCGTGCCAGTGTTCATGATATTTCAGCTCTCGTGACTTGATTCCAGTATATGTTAGACATTTTCAGCCACTATGGAGATCTTTATTTGTTATATATCTTTAGCCATTATGGAGATCATGGTCCTTTGTATATCTTCATCATGGAGATTCTGATCTATGTATATTGTATGTGGAAATGACCACTTATGTGATATCTTGTATCATGCCTATTCATGGCCATTGTAATCTTATGTATCCAGGACTGCTATATATATTTGTAGTTATGTGCAGAGTTGTATCATTGTACTATGCTTATTGGGTGGCTGGTCTTCCACTTGGGATTCTTCATCACTCCACTTCTGGGATGGAATTATAATGTATTTTGGCCATTGTATAACCCCTCTGACCTCACACATTAGGGGGCATCTGTTATAGATGATTTTACCACTCCAGGTGAATCACACTTTGTATGGCCTTCCCCTATCCCTCTGCAGAATCCTTAGACCCCGTGGACCATTTTTTGTCCTTTGATGTTTCCTTGACCATCCCTAAAAACATGTGAAAAATGATACACACGACTTTTAATCCCTTAATCGTGTATATACACGGGTTTGACCACTAAAACTATGTACATCGGGATGTGTACAAAATCCAAATCCTTTTGGAGTTTTCCTTGACATGGATCCGACTCACTTGACTCCTCGCCTTCCCTATGCCTTGAGATCGCTTGGATTCGACCTTTCATTACCCCTTTGAAAAGCTATATAAGGAACTCTATGGTACATTGAAGGCATATGAGAGAATTGAGAGCAAAGAAACTATAGTCCATTGTTTCTGAAACTTATGCTTGAGTCTGCATCCCTTTGTCCCTTGGAGAACTTTTGTGTTCTTCCCAAGCTTGCTTTTTGCTTGTGAGCTTGCTATCGAGAGATGGAGGATTGAGGTGGTGGAGGACGAAGTGGGGGATTCATTTTCTCCAATTCGCAAACGTGCCGACAAAGGTTGTATCTATTGTAATCTCTGATTTATATTAATAGAAATATCTTTTCCTGTCCAATAATGTGTGTTTGAATGAATATTTTATCCATGGGATGATTTCAAATGCTTATACATTGTTGATTATATATGCTAGAATAGATCTAACACCATGATATATAGTATGCTTGGTATTTTTTACTTGTTATTGAGGAAGTAATTTATCAATTCAAGTTGAAGTTGGAAATCTCAACAGGGATCTACTTCAACCATCCGGAATAAGGTACGAGGTATGATCCTTTAGTGTTAGACATTTAATTTCTATTGCATATTGGAAAGGATTGATTTCTGGAGTCAAGCTCTCTGTTGTGGTACCCCAAGCCATAGGAATTTATATCCGTAACACAAATACATCAACAGTGAGGACTATGAGGGAAACCTAGTGCTGCATGTGGACATGTGATTATCCTAAAGAGCTCAAAATGAGCAGTAATGAAAAAGGGTGCTAGTGGGATTGTGAAGGTCCTAGCAGCCAAGAGTTGAGATAAGCCATGTGGAGAGACTCCATGGTTGAGAGGTCTCAAATAGACCAGAGACACTAAGTGTCATGGCCAAGAATGGTTGGTCCAACATTCACAGGGAAGTGAAAGAGGCTAAGAGCATGAAAACCACAATGGTGGTGTGGGTTCCAGAATGGAACAAGACAAAAAGGGGAAAAACTCTTGCTGCTCTCTCTTTCCTTTTTTTGATTATATATATCTATATATACTTATGCATTTATGAGAACAAAAGATTGTTGAATGCATGTATGGCTGAAAATAGAATGTGTTTATTTGCTTAAAATAAATTAGGAATGTTTGGGTAATTAATTCCCTGCCCAAGAATGGACATGAATAAGCTCATGTGCCTATTGCGAAAGCCTGAAAAGTATGAAAGTCTTATGAATAAGACTTGGACCACCGATGTCAATTGGGAAATTGATTGACTAGTTTTAATGTTTATATTATGCTTGGCCTAACAAAATTACAATGATGCATTTCACAGGTGAGAAAAGTGAAATCCAGTCGTGCACATTGATCATGGAAGTAGACCAAAAGCTATTGGACTTGCATGGAAGTCTCCTTCAAACAATTCCCAAGACCCAAGAAAATCTTGGAGAGATGCTCAAGCTACAGAAAAGGAAGAATGAGATGAACCACTATATTTTACAAGACTCTTTTTGTTTGTAAAAGGAGGTAAAAAGCCTTCTGGGAGCAATCCACGAGGAAAAGAAAAGTGGATCAATGATGGGGCATCTGTCTAATTGGTCCATTAAGAAACGTTCCAGGCATAAAGACTCATAGGAAATTGAGTAGGTAAAGATGGATCAGCCAATGAAATGTTGGAAATGTGGAGGACATCGTTACTACCGGAACTGCCCAACAAGGGAACATCAATAGGGTAGCAGCCAAAAGGTTCCTAGACTTGGGGTTGAGCCAAAAGCTGAGAACCAGCAGGAGAAGCTTGAGGAAGCCAAGGGGCTTGGTCCTGAAAGTTCAAAGTAAATAATTGAACAAAGGACAGATCTGCAAAATTTTGAAAATTTTGGACATGTAAATTGTATATGAATTCCTAGGTATTGAAACACCGAGGACGATTCTATTCCAAGGGGGAGGGGATTGTAATACCCCATTTTTTATCCCATTTGCATTAAAAGATACATGATGTATATATTGTAACTAATCGTGGTGTGGAGCTAAAGGAAAAATCCCCACCATCAATTTGGTTGTGTTATGTTTTGGCGATTGGAATCGCTATTGATGGTATATCATGCTATCCGGCACCTTGTAGTTTTGGCATCATGTAAATATGCACTTTAATTAAAATGAACCCAACTAGCTACGTAAATGAAACCATGATGAAAAGGGCATGATTTTCCTAAGGATAAGGGGAGGGAACTATTAACCTTGGGATAATGGGAAAAGCCAGGTGTCAGCTGTTGAACCCATTTAGTTGTCACCCACCCTTTTGACTCACTCACCTTTCCTTGTCTCATCAACAAACTACCACTTTTAAAACTACTATTGTTAGTGGGAAGTTATTGCTAGGTAGTGGTGGGTGACAAGGCTGTCAGTCCTTGCCCACACACACACTCCACCAGCAGGCTCATTCCCTCATGCAGAGAGCAGGGGATGAACCATGATTCCATTCTCCATTCTTCCATTTTGTCTTGGTCATCCTCACGCAGATGGGGGTTCTCTCACCTTCTCATGCATAGGATTCTTCATCGTTGTCCTCAAGTAGATAGCTGGAGAAACCGCTTCTCTGTCACTCATGATATTCCTGTGAATGAGCCATTCACGATCTTTACTGGGGTGTATGTTTTCCTTACCGATTTGTGTCATGTGTATGTTTTCCTTACCGATTTGTGACATGTGTATGTTTCCTCCTGTCCATGCCGAGAGTTTGATTTCTCTCCCATTTTTGGACTGTGTGATTTTTCCATTGCTTCATTGTGAGACCGAGGCAGTTGTTTTCCCCATTTTTTGTTGGTTGTGGTGTTCAGTTACGTTTTGGGTCATTGTGGATTCTTAGTGAGTCATTTTGGCCATGATAGGGCCAAGAACGACTCAGGGATTGGATTTTCCTGCCTAAGCTATGAGTTGCTTTTTTTGCTGCATGTATGCAGTGGTTGGTCTTCGGATAGTGTTGGAGTGGGGTGAAGGCTTGGTATGATTGATAACCCCGGTGTGTTTGGGAGCCACACAGATAGAGCTAGAGGGCTGGCTTTCTTCTCCACAACCCTGGAGTAGAACTAGAAGGGGGGGTCAGGGCTTGAGGGATTGTGTAGTAGAGACAGGACTAATTTCCTGGTGTTGGGTGTGTGTGGGTGTCCTAGAAGCTAGGCTAGTTATGGTGTAGGAGTCCTTAGCTCTTCAATGATCCCACCAGCTTAGCATTCAGCTTTTCCTAGTTCCTTGACAGCCTGATAAACCTAACTGTGTCAGCTTGGATGATTTGTGTATCCTTGGCTATGTGTAAGCCTGATTGTTCCTTATTCCTTGGGGAAATCATGCCCAACTTGGGGGTGGCAGTGTTGCTGAGAGATTAAGGAGCATGCTGGCCTATGGTTGGGTGGAACATTGCAGTGACACAGCTGGTTGCAGGACGAGTTATTTATAAGATAAGTATTCTTGTCTATTTCACTTCTGCACTCATATTTGATGTTTAATGAATTATGATGAACATGTTGAATGCTGGAATGTATGATTTTGATTTTGCTGTATCTTAAAAAATTATGCATCTCTGCATGTTTTTTACTTCCAAGCATTTTATTTCAGTTATATGTATGTACATGTTCATGGGGATAGTTGCCTGGATGGTTAGTGTATGGTAGCATCCTCTTCGCTAGTCGGAGGGTTGGGGATGTGAAAATAGTAATGTTGTCTTCGCTCTGGGACTCTTTCATCATCTTATCATAGTCCACCTCCAGTTTCACTAAGGGTTGTTAGTGTCCCATTCTAACAAAGCAATCCAATTCTTATTCTCATTCTCGGGATCCTAGGGTTTAGTGGTGCTTGTGATAGCTTGTCTCTTGCTGTTCTTCCTCAATTTCATCATTTTCTGCATCCTCCTTTTCCCCACCTTCTTTCTTTTCCAATTCCCATTCTGAATACATGGGCGGTCTAGTGCCCAACCGAAGGTATAATCTTGGAAGCGTGAGGCATCATCCATATTGAAAATGAGAGAATCCCTGAATTCAAGGGAGTGATTAGAGGGGAGCGATCCACCAAAATTTGACGAATTTCACCTAAGAATCATGGTCTACAAGCCATATGTGGCCATGTAGACCTTCTCTAGTTTTTCCCCACACACAGGCCTCTCCTAGACTACTGAAAATTGGGCCTGCTCACCAACCCTGTACACTTTGTCAAATGCGGCAAGGACTCTGGTTCTTACCCCATAGAGTTTGTCAAATGGGGAAAGAACTATGGTCCCTACTAAAGTCCTCTCTGGTGCCATAGATAGGGCTTCTAACCTACTGAACAATAAATAGCCAAGGATGACTTTGCCAGAGACTTCTAGCTGGGTTGAATTAACTTGTAGACTGTTACCATCTTTCTTATTCCCATCTTTGGAGATACTCGGCACACTGAATGCTATAGAAACTACTTTAGCCCATAGGGATGCTCGCCATGACACACCCCAACCTATTTATAACTATAAATAGTGCTCAAGCAGCATGACCAAGTGATGTTTTCTCTAGGGGCACCCATCTCTTATAGGAGGAGCATCGGGTCACCTACCATGTATGCTTATCCAGGTGCATCATTAGGACAAGACCTTACCTTGGTGTAATAGATCCACCTCTCATATTTTCTATGATTAACGGTATTATCATTCTTCCATACTGACATTCATCATCAATATTGATGTAATGGCCAGTTACTGTCACAGGGCTTCCCACACTTGCTCCACATAAGGCGATGTCTTGTGTCGGGTGCCAAATATTTGTGGAATCTTTATGCATTTAATGGTCTTTCAGTGCCTACTTGTTGTGTGGGACCTCCCGCCATTTGTCTCTTAGCTGGTTTGATGGTGGGTTTATAGCACACCATTATTTCCGTGCAACTTCCTCTTGCTACACAATTTCATCTTTCTACACACAGTGCGCTGGGGATGCCTCTCTTGATGGTTTCCAAATATTAATTTTTTTTTTTTTTCTTTTGCTTTTGCTACGGTCCTCAACTTCATTTCCTTGTACACTTTTAAGTTGCCAGCATTGGCTCAAGCTACGAAGCAGAATGAACCTTGTCCTAGAATGTCTTGACCATCTGTTGAACCTTGGCAACTTCCTCTGCTTGTGCGGCCAACTGCTCAACATGGTCAGGATGGACATGTTCTGATGATTTTGCCTCTATTTCTTGTATTATGCCTTGAACGTTTTTCTGTACTAACTGAATAAAGTTTGTGACCGGCTCGACTTCTGACTGATGTGCCTCAACCTTAAATTCCCTATCCTTTTCTTGTTCGCAAAGGGTCTGCACTTCTTGTTGTAGTATTTTGATCTCTGCATTTTTGACGACCTTCTGCTTGAGGGGCAACTTCTTCATTTATACCTTTGCAGCACTGATTTTCTCATCTGCCTCTTGAGCATTCTGCCTAATTTCCTTAGCTGTATCATCTTTGAGAAATGCTCCCCAATAGCAATAGCATCTGTGGCCTTTGCACAGAGTGCTTCACCTTCTCTTATTTTAACAACAGCTTCAAACGGCGCTCTTCTTCTTTCCTCAAGCACCTCTGGGGGTGTGGTTGGCGTCTTCCTGGCTTACAGCTCCTCCACCTGCTGCCAAATATTCTGTGCAATATTCGCAAGCCTGGTGACTTTAGCCGAGGAATATTCATCTTCTTTCCCTGCTTCTTTCCCTGCTTCTGGTGGGAACGTTGCAATGGAATTCTTGATAGAGTCTACTAATGCGATGTAGTTCTGCTCATGTGCTAGTATTTCCCATTCGTTCTCGGCAAGAAGGGTGATGCGCCCCTGCAGTTCCTGCTCTTTCTCCTTCAAGAGGGCATTGTGTAGGTTTTCCTTCCTTAGCTATTTTGCCACCTGGTAAGAAACTACATTTCCCCTTAGGTATCGACAGTCTTTTCTTTCGAGAGTTGATATGCTCTACAATCTTTTTCATCATGTCCTATTGAATTACAAAATGTACAAAATAGGTTTGCAGGGGTACTTACAACTTTTTGCAAATATAAACATTCTTCATCATGGTGGCCTCTTGACTGGCATATACGACACCATGGTATCCCATGGCCGTTTAATGGGTTGGGTGCATCTGACACGACATAGTTCAGGAAGGTCGGACAGTTATCCTTAGTGTGTCCATTCGTCCTACATTTTGTGCACCATAAATCTTCTTATGCTTCTTTACCCTTCTTGATGTCTTGAAGTTGTATCATCAGACTGGCCAGCTGTGACTAGATCTGCACCATCCCTATGGAACTGTCGCTAATGGGTGAGGCCTCCAATTTCATTGCCAATTCTAATGCTTCTATCTGTGATTCAATATTCTGGTGCATTAACGGCCCTCAAATGTGTGGTAATAGTGCAACAATAAACCACTCTTTATGCTGCACATCTGACATTTGAAATCTTACCTTGGCTATCAGGGTTTTGAACCATTGATCAAAGTCCGACATGGTTTCCGCTAAAGCCTACTTAATCTCCTTAATCTCAGTAATACATTGTGACTTCGATTTAAGTTTCTTGAACTCAGAGATCGTGGCAGCTCGGATCTCTTCAAGGGTATTCTGGGGTATTCTGATTGGTCTGGCGTAGAACTTCATGAACCAGTCTATGGAACGGCCCCTCAAGGTCATGATCATCTGCACTTTCTTTATGTCTTCATTATGGTCTAAATGTACCATCCAAACAGATTCACATATGAACCAATGCTGCTCTAGGTCTTCTATTCTATTCCCATTAAATGTGGGTAATCTAACATCTATCGTAGCCATTGAGTTCGCATCGAGGTTTTCTAGTTCAAAATTCACGGGGGGTGTACCTTCTCGCACACTAGTTGCAGGGATAACACTACATGTATTAGAAATCCTTTCTGGGGATGAAACTCTAGATCTTACCTCTGGTGATATTGATGGGGTTATGTAGTTACATCCTGACCTCAACGTCCCATCAGAATCCTCAGAATATTTTCGTCCTTTCGAAATTAGGTTATAGTCCTCCTCTTCATCCCAAGACCCCTCGTCTTTGTATGACCAAATTTTGTGTTCAATTCCCTCGAATAAACTAGGATTCCATCGTCCCCTTTTGGTTTTCCTTCTTTTCCCCGATCTGAATATCCTTCCACTCCTTAGGACTCCAACTTCTATTTCAGGTTGTGTGCTTCTTGGGAACATTTCAACTCTCCCTTTCCCATCTTCTCAATAGGTCGTCTGCAACATAGCCTTATTTTTAGGCATGCAACTCAACTACTCAATTGTAAAATACCCTTTTCATAGGCAAGCATCTTTATCCATGTACTGATAGGTAACAAGTATCTTCTTCAGAGTCCTTGGAAAAAAATTCTTTCACTTCACTATATGAGGTTATAGTATCTACTGCAAAATCAGTAATATATCCTTGCAATATGATGTCAATCGAAAAATAAACAGCTCTAGAAATAGGGTTACTTATGCTGGTTACCTCATGAACCAACTGGTCGCGCTATTTGATAGTCTCTCTTCTCTAAAAATTTGTCTGATTAGTCGTCAATATTGACAACGATTCATGCAGTAAAATGGGGAATTCGGCAAAGAAGATCTCATGAATATCTTAATATATATATTCATCTATCCAGTTCTCTACACTCAACCGTGTCCCTGTGCTCTCTTCTTGCGTGAATACTAGCATTTTAGAATCCAGCCAGTCTTGTATCTCCTTCTTCGTCGGGTGCCACAACATTTCCCTCTATTTAATCAATAAGGTCTCAGCAACGAAACCATTTGTTGGACACTTTTTCTAACTCACGCGACCCAGGTTCTGTGCAACTTATTAACCCAACAAACACTCGAGATACTGGCCCAACAATTCAAGCCCTATCGGCAACACCTACGAAGAAGGCGCAGTCTTACCCGAGATATCTCTTCAATGGGTAACCATCAGAACCATTTTTCCATGATTGTCGAGGGATTATAATCTCTTGGATCGCAGCTAAGGAGCTCAATGAAGGAAACATGAGGGATGGACAGAGGATTCCGTCTTGCGCAACCGAGCACAAATATATGTCATCGTGCGCAATGTATCCTTTCTCTCAACCTTGCAACTGGTGTAGCCCGTGCGGCGCAGCTTATTCCTACTAACAGACCGTCTATGACTTACATTGTGGTTTAAGATAGAGACACACAGGCCACTATACATCCATAATTCAATGGTACTTTCCCAAGCATTTATCTACTAATTACAGTATAACATCATAAACTTAAGCAATATTCCAACATTATATAGAAAGAAAATAACTACCATTCACCTAATCATTCACAGCATTAATCATCCATTCAACACAAGAAATAACATGGAAACCCATCTGGGAAAAACCACCAAGGTAATCTTCATCTGGCATGAAAAAATGATATAGCACCTTGCAGTCTGCAGGATACAGATTGATCTTGAGATATGTCTTTACAACTCAGACTTATGGTTCTCATGCTCTCTGGTTTGTTCTTCTATCCTACCTCTACTCCTAGCGGTCTGCACACACAACAACTAGATTCATGGCTCAACAACCTCCTATTACTACCAGATTCTCCCCGAGTCTTCCCTTCCTTTGATCCCTACAACATTACAACAACTCAACGTCCTTCACCATGGACTGCCAATGACAGATGAACAATCGATGCAAAATTGACCTAGACATGGTTACAACCGACTAGAAGCAGTCACAACCCACTTAACCAATCCTTTTTCCCTTGAATCCCTCCTATTTATACTATTTTACATGGCCATGTAGGGCCGACTACATACAGGCAGTTTGTTAACTGTCAACATCATTTGCCCCTTAGGCTACAACTGTGGTGATTATGACTTGACACGAGGCACTATCGGCCTAACTTACAAATATCCCCTTATATGTTTGCAGCTGTAAACTTATGCCACCTTAAATGGCCATGATTTGGATTCTGCACTTGTTGCTTTCCGGCCGTTATCACTTGCGCGCTCGTGCGCTTCCCTTTCCTTCACCTCGCAACTTTCAATTCTTCCCACGTGGTACTTTGCTTCCTTCACGATATTCCTTTGTTTCTGTCATGCATGTGATGCACCTTCTTTGCTTGCACATGAGCTTCTTCCTTGTGCTCCTTTCCCAGGCCAACAAATATCATTCCTGATGCTCAAGGAAGACCATGTCACTTGCCTGAAATCCATTGTACTATTCGTGTTCAGTGGACTCATCTTGTCTGTAATGGTTAAAGAGCCCAAGCAATTATGAATCTCTTTTCCTTGTTTTCTTCTGACATGCAAGATGCATAAATACCAAAATTTTATTATATAAGCCTTCTTGAAGAGCCTCTAACACTACAGAAGGGTTGTCCAAGTAATGAAAAATTGTCCATAAAATAGACATCCTAAATTCAGTTTCCAAGTATGAAACTTGCAGAATTTTCTCAACAATAATAGGCATGGTTAAAGCATGGTCATATGCAATGGATCGACCGTGAGCAGAGTTACAAAGTTGATCCAGCACACCCAAACTTGTTCCACAAATGCTTCTCTCTTCCTGAGGAAGTATCTCCAACAAAAGAGCAATATCCCTGCACTCTACAAGCTTCTCTTTCATGATTTCCACCACTTCTATCTAATAGATTGTACTAATTGTAGCTTCCTTCATAGGTGTAGGAGTTGGGACTCATCATTTCTAAGAAACTGCAGAAACCCCTCTGCCAATCCCTCTGTGGCCCCATGTTTTTCATGGCATAGAGGGTCTGTAGCTGTGAGTTCCTAAAGGATTTGAACTAAATTCGTTTTTCCCTTGGGATTAGCCTCTACAATATTTTTTACTATGCAAAAGAAAGCCTCGGAAGAACTAGTAAAAAATGACGATCTTCTTCATCTATAGGGCTCATCATTACTAGTTTTCTTAAGGATTCTTCGCATACATCAAGAGACTCTTTGAAATTCTACATTACTCCTTTACAGTGACCAAAAAACATGGATGCAATGAGCTTGGTGGAGGCAATGCATTCTCTGTTCATGTAACATTTCTAGGATAATGCAGATTTAAGCTTCTGCATAGCTTCCTTCAACTTCTACCCATTTATGCACGAATCAACCTCTACCAGAATGTTGTCGATGGTCTAAGTGGAATCGACCATTCTTTCTACAGATCCACTCACACGATTGACCTGTTGCATGCACCAATATTGAATACATTGATGCAACAAGTGATTAGGAATCAATTCTTCATTGTTACACAGGATCTGCTTGGTGATAGGGCATTTAATGTTGTTGTGTAAGAAGAGTGTAGGTTCATCCATTCCTGAATCATGTGACGATCATAAGTGATACCCATGGAAAAAACAATAGGATCTTCCATCATATCAAGGGATTTCAGGCATGTAAAATAATCATGCACCTCGACCTCCTTAATATCACCCATACTACTTTACCGAATTCTAATATTTATTCTTCTTCTAATTCCACTTATCTCGCTTAGCCTAGCTATGCGTTTTAGAGTTGATCTTGGTTGCAACCGAATGGATAGAGATAATAACTATATAATATGCATGGGAAATTGAGGAAGAAGAGTTATGAAATTAACGTGCATAAAATGATGTGTAGATTGTGAGTGTTAAGTCATGAACTTGTTATCTCCAATTTTATATTGATTGTGATTTTTACTTCAAGTTTGCTCATTTGCTTAAGTTTGCTCATTCGCTTACTTTAGAAATTTTTTGGTTTTAGGTGAGATTTTGATTTTTGCTTTAGGTTTTCTATTAAGTTTGTTCTTCTTAGGTCTTGAAGGGTTTTATAAGACATTATGTTGAGTAATGGGTTCACAAATAACATCATGATCAAAATTCACCATTTAAAACCTCATTTAAAATGGAAATAATGACTAAAACAGCGCCAATTTTGAATTTGAAATATTCTTGTAGCGCAATGGTCAAAAGTTTACACAACGGCGTTACAAGAATATCGCGGACGTTAAAATCACCGATTTTCAAGCCGAATTTTCTCATGATTTCGATTTCTAAGTGACTAATCACATGTGTAAAGGGTTATGATGTGTGTTACAGCATAAACATCATGCAAACAGGTGTTGTTTAGAACATGAAGGAGATCGTGGCGATCAGCAGTTAAGGTTGGGCGAATTATGTCATATCGAGGAAAGAGCCAAAATTGATGGGAAATGAGTTCTCCATACATGCATTACGAAACTGGAAACTAAGTGGAGTGAGGACATCTGCTTAAAATACGGAATTTACAGTTACAGAGGAGATTTAGGGCTTTCACAGTTACAGAGAAGATTTAGGGCTTTCTCGTTGCACCAGCTGGAAGCAAATTGGAGACCCGGAGACACTTGGATAGTTAAATTTGGCAATCAGATAGCTCAAGGATTGAATTTAAACGTCTGTAGCAGGACAGGAATGAGGTATTCCGCATTAACCTGATAGTGGCTGCTAAATTGGGGCTTTCCCAGTAAAGCTTGTTTTGTTAAAATTGATTAAGGAAAACATAAATGTATGCTTTTAACAAAACTCCTGTCGAAGAGATATCAGTCTCAAAGGCTTTTAGATGCTTTGGCAAATGATAAGTTGAAAGATAGCAGTTGCATTGAGCAATGACACTGTCAAAGCCTGAAAATATGGTAGGGTGAAGATCTGTATAGTTTGTGGCGACCTAGGTTTCACAGATTAACTTGTTACCTGCCAGAAATGCAATGATTAAGCTGAGTATGTCAATTACATGCAGACCTTGTCTGAGTAGGTGCCAGAAGCTGACTGATTTTGTTGAATGCAAGTTGAAGCAGAAAAGTGAGTACACACAAGATTTCTCTCATAACATCTCATGCCCTAGTTAAACAATTACAATCTGTAGTTGAGAAGCGGGCATTTGAGAGCACTAATGCAAAATCCTTTTTGCAAAGGGATAGCTCATTAATAGCAGTGGAATGAGCCAAGGGTGCTATTTGTGCAGAATCACAATACATAGATGTTTTCATGCATTCTAAAGATGATCTTGCATCGAAATGAACATTTGAATGTTAATTAAATTCAGCAGCAGCTTTGTGAGAATATTTTTTGGTACTTTGTTGACCTAATTACCTAACATCAGTGTAAAACATTTCCTACATTCAAAATTGAACAGACTGTAAAAAATCTGAGAGCTTGAGAGAGAAAGGGTTGTTAGGACATTGACAAGCTTCTTAAAAGCATACAAAAACAACATTTAGTCATTGAAAGCAGATGGAAAAAAGTGGCAAGACCAATAGGGCTGAGCCCACTAAGTTGAAATGGATTGACCAATTTCTTGGTTGTGCAGAGCATTTTCAGAATGCTGGTTGGTTGGATTTCTTCAAGAAGATTGATGGCTATAACATCGAGGTCTCTTATAAATTTTCCCAATGCTATAACCAGGACATGGTACTATTTGATACTCTGAAGTTTAAGTTGACTATGGAGATAATTGATGAAGCTATAGGAGTCAGAAATGAAGGAGAAATGTGGTTCAAAAAATTTCCTTTCACCTTTAATTCCCAAAGGTACCTTTTACCTGGCATTACTCCAGACTAGAGCAAAGGAATATTAATCCAGAATTTCAGAGATGAATGGGTGGATCCCATTAAAGTTCTACAAAGATACATCACCTGTGAAGGGAGGTATGCTTTTGTATACAAGTATCATTTCAAGTTCTTACAGCACCTTGTTGGTGAATCCAGGATGAGTCTTCCTTTCTTCTTGTTTAAAAGTTTACAGAATATTTCAAGCAGGGTCAAGGAGCATCAGGACCACACATCATAGTCCATTTTCCATCATGGATTGATCAAATTAATTATCAGCACTGCTCTGCAAAGAGAGGAGAAGACATGGGACTATTTCCTCTTTTGGTCTGGTTTTCAAATTAAGCAGGAAGATCATCCAACCAAAAAACATGTGGACAAGGGGCAAACCCTAGTTAGGAAACTAGGTAAAAAGGTCAAGTCTGAAGATAAAAAAGATGTTAAACATGAAAAGATGACAGATACTTCAAAGGCAGACTATGAACATCAGCAGTCTTCACCTGAGAATAAGGGCAAAAGTTCACTGTTTATAAAAAAGGAAGATCAGCTTGTGGAAAATAGGGCACCTGCAGAAGCTCTCATGGATGTGAAAATTGTTGTCACAGAGGAGGTTGTAGTGAAGGAAGAGGAGGCCAAGGTCCAACAAAGAAGCCCTATCAATATTTTATCTGAAGATGAGGGATATTTGCTAGAAGGAGATGAGTTGACAGTCCATACTGAGTCTAGGGTTGACACACACAGAGAATGCTACAGTCAAGAGGATAAAGCAGAGAGGTGAAAGAAAAAGAAGACCAAAGTTAAAGTAGTGGAATTAGCCACAGTTAGACATCAAGGAAAAAATTTGAAAATGATGGGAGAGCTTGCCTCAACATGGAGACCCAAAACTAGGCCAAAAAACAAGTTTAGGCTAAATATGAAAAAACTCCTAAATCCAAAGTTAAACATAGCAAAAGTGACTATGATTGATACCTCTTCTTCAGAAGAAAAACTAGAATCCAGTCAAGGTAGAAGTGAAGGAAAGAAAGAATTGAAGTCAGCAGAACAGTCCAGTCTCACAGAGACTAAACTATCAGCTGTATTTTTGGAATTAAGAGATAAAATGTTGAAGAAACAGCAGAAATAAGAAATGGAGGCCTCTTATTCAGAAAATAAGTTACCAATGGATGAAACTACACCTGATGGAATAGAAAATCAAGAAAATCTAGGTGTCCCTGGTGTCTCTACAGAGCTATTGCAGGAGGATGAAGACATTTTCAGAAAACTAGATATCCCATGGCTGCCCAGTGAGACACAGAATACCACAACAGGGAAATCTTTTGACTCAGAAAAAGAGAACCTACAAAGAACTATCAGACAATATAAGCATCAAATGGATTGCATGCAGGAATTAAATGATGGTCTGATCCTAGCAAATAGAAGACTCGGGGAGGATTTACAAGAAGTAAATGAGCTTTATCAAGAGCTTACTGCAGTTTCCAAGGAGGCCTTGAAGAGGAAGAGAAGCACAGATTTACAATGTGCAAAATTGAAGCAGACTGTCAAACAATTGTAGCAGAAGAATGAAGAACTTACTAAAATATTGAGAAAGATGGAAGCTAAACAACAAAAAGCAAAGAAAAAGGCCCAAGCCTTGGATGGAATATCCTTATTGGCAGAAGCTGCCAAGGACCTTTGAGTATTTTTAGTTAGTCAATTACTTGTTATGTCTTTTGAGAAATACTTTAGTCAGTCAGTTATTTGTTATGTTTTTGAAGAAATATTTCATTTTTTAAATTGTAATTTGACATTATCCCATCGATGAGTTGGCTGAAGACAGTTAGGGTTTAGACCCTAACTGATTTCTTGAGAAGCAGTATTTAGGTAGAGGAGAAAGAGAACAAGGGGTTCTACTTTTTGGCTGGCTTAAGGAGGTCTGTGACTTGTTTATGAGCTAAGTACGTAACTCTCATCTATACTTGTTGAACAGAATTATGAAATATATGATCTATATCACCCTTCAGTCTGTTTTTTAGCTTCATTTTTAGCTTGTTTAGCTACTTGACTGATATATTCATTGCTGGTTTATGGTTTCTTTGCTTGTAATGCTTGTCAGTTATGAATGAACTTTAAGATTATATTTTGATTGGTACATGGTGATTATATTATGCATCTCTGTTCTTATTTATTTATGATTTAGTTCATGCTTGGCTTATGAATGTATTCCCTTGAGTCACCAAACTTTATAACCAGAAAAACCTTTCAAAAAACCCTAAACCCTAGTTTTACTTGATTGAATATTTGTGATTGTGTTGGCTTGTTTCTTGGTAGCCTTGGAAACAATTTCTGGCACAAACATCTTTGGCGCCATTGTCAGGGAAGGAAGTTGAAAACAGATTTTTCCCTGGGATACTTATCTTTTTCTAGTTTTAAGAGGTGAACTTAAACCAGCACATCTTTAAGGCTACTTTTCACCAGTTTGTCATAGTGGCTACTAAGGGAGTTGGAACTAGAAACAGACCTACTTCACCATTGTAGTTGGGTGTTACAGATCCTGAAAATATATTGAAGACAATAAGAAAGCTTAGAAGGTATCAGTCATTACCCTCCCTATGTGACCCTGACCAGTTGGGGGGTTCATCACATTCAGCTGTGTTGAGAAAAGAAGAAGAAAGCTCACCTTGGTTAAATCCTATTATTCTTGACATTAGTTTCCAAATTTTTACTAATCCTCAATCCTTCAGAAAGGCCAAAACTGTCTCTCCTGGTAAGATACCTTTTTTCAGCTGAAATTAGGTAAAAACCCCTTTCAACCAAGTTCCATTCAAACCTCTTCATCATCCAAATCAGTCAGTCCAAAGATGGCAGCCCAAAATCAGCCCATAGACATGATGGACCGGATGGTTGCAGCCAGATATGCACCATTGGTCTTGCCTTAGCCTTTGAATGCACTGCCTGGGGGTGGCTATCAAAAATATCTTCCTAGGTTTAATGGACAGGGTGAAACCATAGCTAAAGAACATTGGGAAGCTTTCCTTAGCTATGCTGATAACGAAAACATTAAGGCCAAGGATGTATGGATGAGAATGTTTGTACAGAGCCTCGATGGAGATGTAAGGAAATGGTTCAGGGAGTTGCCTGCTAATTCCATCACTATAATTGAAGAACTTCGTGATCTCTTCATGAGACAATGGGGTGACACCAAATACCATACATACTACATAACTGAGTTTGGTGCCCTTAGGAGGAAAAAGGAGGAAATTGTTGCAGACTTTTCAAAGAGGTTTAACAAGATGTACAGTAGAATTCCTGCTGAAATAAAGCTTACAGAAACATCAGCTAAACTTACATATGCAAATGCTTTCGATCATGAATTTTCCTTACTACTAAGAGAAAGGAGACCTATTTCTTTACTGAATATGCAGGATGCAGCATTGGATGTAGAATATAACATACTGGCTTCCAATAGATTGAAGAAGGAAATAGCTCAGCAGCTGTATGATAGAAAATGAAAGAAGGAAGCAGATCCAGGAGGTTCATCTTCCCTTTCTGTTGAAGGGAAAATTGATGAAATGGCTAAGTTGGCGAAGATTCCACTACTACATTTCGACCCAAAATCCGACGGTGCGTGGATTTCTTTTTTTAAACCTACCAAAAATCACAAAGATAATTTTTTTTTTGAAAATGTGGCCATAAGCGTCGCTTAAGCGACGGTTAGTCTCATAAGCGTCACTTAAGCGACGGCTATCCTCATAAGTGTCGCTTAAGCGACGGTGCATCAAAAGGCATAATTTATGTTATGGTCTTCTCCATAACCTTCTAGCTTAGGCTAGAGCAAATTGTCAAAATTCTTCATTGATTTGAAGTTACAAGGAATTACAATCACAATTTAAGATCTTGTTACTTGCATATTCTTTTCTTTAAGAAATTTAGATGATATCCACTCTTAACAAGGGACCTAAAAAAATCTTGGAAACCAAGGATTCTCTTTTCCTTTTCCTTGTGCCTTAAAGTGATTTTTGTCTAATAAGAAAATAACATAACGGTGAAGTACTTGCCTTTGCACATTTCTTCTTTGTAGTTATCTTTTGAAAATCAATTATAATTGAAAAATACATTAAATAGGAGTAAGAAAACACACATGTTCATATTTGGTTGCTTTATTTTTTTATAAGTTATTTGCAAATATTCACTTCAAAAAAATTTCATTCACACTCATTTGTCACACGCTATGGGACCTAAAGACTCTTCCAATTGTTAAGTATGCTCTTCATTTTCCGCCCAGAAATAAATGTTAATGGATTGAAAAAAAATAGAAGTTTGAAATATCACTTATCACACATTAATTCAAAGTGAACCTTTTAAAATAATTGAACAAACATAAACCAACATAAATTCCTCTATTAATTGAAAACAAAACAAATTATATTTTAAGTTAGGATTGTTGGGATAGGGAACCCAAAATAACCCTCAATATTTTTGATATGAAACATTAGTGGGAGTATATTTTTAGGGAGCTTTCAAATCCTTGTACAATGGCATGTGTAATAAAACGCAAATACGGGAATGTGATCTCTAAGGACGTAGTCAAGGTCACATTTGTTTTTATCACCACATCAAGCCATCTAGATCTTTGTGGAGGTGACACTTAACTACTCAAGGTTGAGTCGCTTATCCACACTTGAGGTGGTTATATTAGAATTTCAAAACTAGGATTTTCATTAGGTGGCATTTGTGGGATGTTTTTTAACTTGAGTTAGATATTGTTGGTTGCTGAAAATTTTGGGAATCCTTACAAAACATAAGCCAATACCCATTGATTCATTCTTACTTTCACTAGCCATTTTCAATGTGTTCATAACCATCCAACAAGAGAGCTATTAAAAATAATAGTTACTTTCTTTGAGAGGAATAATGATAAGTTGAATAAGATTGCATCATTATTTCTCTTAATGAGAAACATGGCATGTGTAATAGGAAACATGTATATTAAAATCCATATATATGCTCCTTTGACAGACATGGTTGAATCATTTTGCATTTCTTATATTTTCTTCATAAAGTTGTTGTATTTGTTGTTTTTTCAGTTAGTTCCTATTTGAAAATTCACTCCTCATGCCTAGCATCATAGTGGACCTAACACTATACAAATTTTCTTTGAGGCCTCAAAAAATCCTTCCACTATTGGAGGAGTTCCTACTACACCTTAAAGGTCCTCAACTTGGGAATCCAGGTCATTCAACATGCACACACATGCATTTGTGATCAGATCTATTGTGCTCAGATAGATATTAATCAACACTCCCACACACACACCAATTGTAATCCCTCTTACATCATGAAAAGGTACCCCCTCCCTCGAAACAATGCCATGGCTTTCCTCAATTATCTTCAGATTTATGACTAGTTGAAATAAACTTAATTTATTTGAGCTCATTAACAACCCCATTTGAGATGATCTAGCTTGGATTAACATGCAAATTAAAATTTCTTTGGTAATTCCAAAGATTCAAAGAAAATAAAGGAACATCACATGAAAACATTCAGATGGTGGCCATAGTTTGCAAACATTCATTTGTGATGGAAGGTAGTGATAGGGATAGCTTTTTGGAGAAGCATGATGAGTAGTGGGCGGTGAGATTGCTTGAGCGATGGGGTTCTCTCTTTATCTTTCAATAGCTTGGCAGGATAGATCTTCTATTTCTATTGCCGGAGGTTAAGGATTTATATGGTCTCCGTCAAATTTAATCAGTAAAGAGGTAGGGTTTGGGTGAGACGACCACTGGACTTATCATTTTCCCACATGAAAACATTCAGATGGTGGCCATAGCTTGCGAGCTCGATGTTGTCATCTAAATTTCTTTGATTGATGGGCTCTGTAAAATGGGCGAGCTCGATTTTTCCATAGAATTGCAGATTCTCATGGTTGAGAAGGGGATGGCCCCAAATGTTTTTACCTACATCAGTTTGATTCAGGGGCTCTCTGATGCAGGTCTGTTGGACGAGGCTCTGGGGAGTATTGCTCTCATGGAAGTTTTGTTGAGACAACAAGGTTAGTATTTTAATCATCCCAGATTTGGAAATCGAAGCAAATATGGGATCGCTGGATTTGGTAATATTCATCATGTGAAAAGAGCCTGAAAATGTATCTGTATTTTTCCTTGGATTAGTTTTGGTCTTGTGAAGAAGAAGTCATTTTTAAGAATATGGACTCAAATTCCATGGCAAATCATGGTGGTAACAATAGCAGCAGCCGCCATGATCATTGCTGGCCCTCTAAGATGCAGGATTGGCATTTAAAGAGTCCTTGGGACTAGGAAGGTTGCACAGGGATTTACAGTACGACTGGGGATAGGTATGAGAGATTACTCATGGCTGAATGGGTTTGTTCAGAAGAGGGTTATAATATTGGGAAGGAGTTATTCCGTGGGACGAACATGGTTCATGAGTCCTCGCCCTTTTCTGAGCTTCTCATGGCTGCTGGTAATTTTACTGAAGTCATCAACGACTGGAGTTTTTCAGGCAATCATAAGGCACAGTTTCCTATGGATGTCAAGATTCATCGCAATCCTTTGGCTGAGGGTTCTGTGAAAAGCCAAGGAATTGGATTATTGAAGGGTTGGCTTGTAGAAGGGGTTGCAAATGGTGGTAATTTTCTTGGGGGTTCCGAGTATAGCCATTATGTCAAAGAAATATGGTGGTAGTTGGCTTGGGTGGGACTCGGGAGGAATGACAATTTTCAGAGTGCTAACAAGGGTCCCATGAGAGATAACATTAATGTCATCAAGGATGTTCAAAGGGATTCCTTAACGTGCCTTAAGCTAGGAAAGCGGCAGCATTTTGGAGATGTTGCGAATCCGGCTCAGGTAATTAATCCAGTGTCTGGTAATAGCGTAAACAACTATTTCTAGTGTAACATGCTTTAATGATCTAATATTTTCCCAAATCACCATTTTACATGCTGCTGGGCCAGGACGGTGCAAGATCAATAATGGGGGTTGCTGGTATAGCACCCAGGATGGACAGATGTTCTCTGCTTGTCTGGTAGAGCCCTTGTCCTTGTCAATTAGAACTTGACCATGTAGATTTTAATGGGAAATGGTATTTACTCTTTTCAATACTCCAGGACACATAGACTAGTGGATGCAAATGCCATAAGACCAATTCCAGAATATATGTCCATTTAACAAGAAAACCAAGTAACCAAACCCTAAACCCTCACATCCAAAAAATGGTCAAAGAGGAAATGCACATACTTAAATGAGATGTGCTAGAACATATCAAACTTTAAATATGGAATACAAAACAGAAATTTGCATAACTACTACACTAACTGTTACAATATGAGTTACCCCTGTTTTTATGCACCCAGCTTTTCAGTTATGAATGTAGAAAATGTTAGTCTTTAACTTTATTTTAGACAATTAGTGTTGTATCAATATTTAATTCATTTGTTCAGATAAAACAGCTGTGGATTTTACAGCCTACTATTCGTTTGGTTATGTGTCTTCTATGTTCACATTTCTTTCACTTAGATATCATACCCAAATTCAAAGCCAAGTTCTAGATTTGTCAGAACGAGCTCTTAATCAAAGCACAAAACTGAATCCCATGATTGTGTACATATCTTAGACATCAATTAGATTGTTAAATTAAATTGTTGCACTTGTGGAACACTTTAACATTGACAAATTTTATGACAGTTTCTCCAGAAACTTAAGATAAAAATTCTGACAGATTTGTGGAAGGTTGATAGTTAAACACAAACCTACAGAACACTCCCCTAAATGAACTTGACAAATAAGGTTCTTGCTATGATCTTCTTGGATATTGAGTACTCCATGTAAGCATGTCATGCAAACTCTTCCAAATAGCTTTTGCTTGCCCTCCTTTGCTTGATGGATGAATAAATAGAGCGATTCTAGCTGGAAAAAGGGGGAGAATTGCCAACTCACCCTAACTAACCAAGAGAAACTTTGAGCATAGCAGAAATCATAACCATATAAAACAATTCAGCTGAAGATAGAAATAGAAGACAATGTGGCAACCAATTTAAATCTTGTCAGAGCATCACTCAATATATTGGTCACAAGTTCTGAGACTAATTTGAAATCTGGCACTGAAAGAGGCAGCGATATCTGGAACTTAGAAAATAATCTGAAAATAAAAAGACAGGAAGGGTAGTAAACAACATAAAATTCAGCAGTCACAGTTGTAATCCAGCACTAACAGCAGTAAATTCAATAATAATAACATTAATCATCGAAGCAATGTTGCAGACAGAACTCATCCCAGTCCACCCCTCTGTGAGTCATCCCCTACATTTTCCATCCCCAGGAATTGGAGATTGCTAGGCAATGCCCCCATTTGAAAAGGGCTGTACCGGAGGACGAGGACGAGGTTACCGATGTATCCTAGACATTTCCTACCTTAAATGGGGTCTGGCAGATGTTCCTGGATGGTTCTGGGAACGTCTGGAACAAAGTTCGCAAACTTGACTCAAAAAATGACTCTGTGAGGCCGAAGAATAAGAGTTAACTTGGACTTGGGAAAACTCAACAGTTGCCTCAGGAATTATTTAAAACACAATAAAATTCAGAACGAGAAGATTTTTTCATTGATAGGAAGCTTAAATTGCCCATGTAACTCAAAGTTTCAACATTAATTCATATCAAAGTATAAATATGATACTGCATATAAGAAAACACCATGAATAATAGGCAGTTGACACTCAGGACAGATCTACCAGTGTTCTATGAAAATGGATCAGAAAACCAAGCAAAATGAGTGTTTTTTGTGTTTGTTGTCTAATAGACAACCAAATTTAACTCAGAAGACAAGTTCCAATCAGAGTTAATGAGTAAATCTGACTCATGTTTTGCTTGTGAGTTTGGATCATACAAGCAAATCAAAACACAATTATGACTCGAGGCCAAATCAGACTCAGAAGAGTTGACTCAGCTTAAGCTTCCTCAATGAGTCAAGTCAACACACACAGTAGTCTGGTAACACTGGTCAGGATGCCCCCAATCTGAACCAGCACCTACGTGGCACTAGTTCTCCAAGAATAATATTCAATCACCTGTTCAACATTTCAACCGTGACAAATATTTTCTAAGTGGTGAATCGGTGATAAACTATGTGGTATGTTTTTGTAGTAAGGGGCAATAGCAACAACAGATTTCACTCCCATGTTTGGTAGGTTCTTGTACCCTACAAGGCTATATCTACTTTTAGGTTTTTAACATTGATGCAGATAAGGTCTTTCAGACCTACAATTTATAAACTGCTACATTTACTAAGCATTTACTGAGTTGTATCATAAACCTATGTGATAAGATAATTGTATTTTGAAACTAAGAAGACAAGTTAACAACTTAACACACTCATATAGCATCTCTAAACTATCGAAAGCCCATCTATTGATGATCATATTAGATATATTCATTAAACCTTAGATGCACATAGATTTGTGGATGGTGCAAAAGATGAGCTGATGTTCTTATATATATCCGTATTTTCTAAACTTCATTGGTTTTACATTTCTAGGCCTTCTACGCTGTTTCTCTCAGCCTTCTACGCTATTTCTTGTGGCTGTTCCAATGTAATATGATGCTTTCAAAAACATGGCATGATTTTGAATTTCCTTTTAACATGGAGTTTGATAGCATTGAACCAGATTCTGAGATTATGAGAGCTTCTATTTACTCGTGTTACAAAGTTGGTGCTTTGGTTTACACACTATTATTTATCATTAACATGACTAAGAAGCTGGCACTTTAGGCTTATATGGCTAATTTTGAGGTTCTTTTCAGTTCATTTTACTGCTCGAATGGCTAATATTGCTTTTTGGCTCATCTCAATGCATAGGTGTGGTTCATGGGAGAACATTCACATATTTCCATGGATTTTGATGATGTAAGAGTCTACTAGCTTGATAGCTGTATTCAAGAACTTCTTAGAGGAGTTAAACATGGCTACAGGTTAGTATTGTGATGAACATGAATCATATTGTTAAACAATAGTGTTATTTCCTTCCCAATCTTGTCTCTTATTTGTCGTGTGTGATTAATTGTGTTAGAAATTTTGACTGCTTCTACCTCCAACCTGGTTTCCATGCTCCTAATTCTTCTTTATGCCCTTTGTGATTTGATTAATTTGTGTTGTCAACACTTTTCTGTGTTAGATGTTAACATGTCATTGGATTTTACTCATCATTGGGACATGACATCAACAACATCACATTTTGTCACCTTTGTGGACATCAATCTCTTGTAATGTTGATTTACATTCTTTTGGTTCTCATGATCTACTTTTGGAAGTTCAGGTTTTGTTTTGGTTATCTCTTGCTTGATTGTTGTCTTGTTATTTTCTTTTGAATCTGTGCACATCCTTCATGATACATCCTTCTTCAGTTTGATGAATTATGGTATTGCACATTGGCTTATACACGCAGTGGTCAATTCTTTAACCTCCCTGTTCATTGCTTCCTCTTGTATGTAACCCAAACAGTGTTGCTTGATTTGGAAAACTAGATTCTAGATTTAGATCAATATGATTTGAATTGCTCCTTTGGTTTGGTAATCTAACATGCAACTCTTTCTGGGTAGTTTTTATGAATTCTCTCAATAGCCTTCCCACTTCATGCATCTCACTTGTTCACTTCTTTTCAACCTTCTTTGGCACTACTAATTCTCCAGTATTCCAAACTGTGTTAAAAAAATGTTTACAATAACAAGGCCTTCTTTGGCTCCTCTTCCTTCATTGGCAATGGTTGAAACTTTTTTTTTGTTCTTTAGAAAATGTGTAAGTTTTCTTTCTTCCACAATATGAATGGTTCCTTTGTCATACTGTTATGATGTTCCCAATAAAACATGACGTTCACGCCTGTTTTCCTTCATTGCAACTTTCTTCACTGCAAAACAACACACACATCTCTTCACTGCAAATTTCTTATTCTTGAATAGTCTGACCAGAGGTTAGCTCCATGTTTGATTCTTCTCTTCTCATTTTCTAACACACTACTGTGAATATTACCACCAATAGTAGGCCCATTCAATTTTGTCCAGGTGAATTTCTCTCTTTTGAAGTTATCAATCATTTGTACTGAATACTTTTCTAGGATGCTTATCAAATCGATGAAATCTTTGACCCATTTCACTATACATTTCTAGTCCTTGAGCAAACCAACTAGCCGTGCCTAGTCAGGTTAATTTTCTGTTGCCAGCTTTGCCTTTCAGCTTTCTACTTTCTGTTAACTCTTGTACAACTTTTTATTATTTTACACAACTGTCGCAAGACACTTTAGTTCTTTCCTCTTCGGCCTTTTAAATTTCACTGTTTGTTATCTTCCATCATGCCTGATCTTCCTCTGATTTGTGGTTTTATCAAATTTGCAACTTGCTCAAAATATCTGTTCAAAAACTGTAACTTCCTAAAAACTTGAGGTTTCTCAAAATTGTGGCTTTATATAAAACTCAGTCTCCTCAAACTTGTGGCTTCATATAAAGTTTGAGTCTCCTCAATATTCCAACGTTAAAAAAGATCCAAGTTGCCTCAACTCTGGCTTGATAAAGATTTCTCTAAGCTACAATGTCATAAAGTTTCTTCAAAACTGCATGTTAGAAATGCAGTCCCTTTGAATCTGTGCAAACCAAGACCTATCGAATCTACACAAACTAAGCTTCTTAGTATATGTGTAAACTAATCCCCTTTAAATCTATACAAACTGAGATCCTTATAATTTGTGCAAACTGAGTCTCTTCACCTTTGAACAAATTGAGTATCTTCAAATTTGCACAGCTTTGAATTGATTTAGTGAAAAACACCGTCCCTTTAAAGTTGGTCCACAGGATCTTTGGATCTTTCCCATTATTCCATAAGGTGAGGCATAGGGGACCTTGGGTGTAATAAAATAAAGTATTTACAGATTTGATATCCGACTGCTCGTGATATTGGCTTAGTGATCCACTTCGCCACCTTTAGCTCAAGCCCTTGAATTACTAACTGCAAAAGTTTTTTCAGTGTGAAGTTCTATTGCACTTTCTATCCTTGAATTTCTTATATGCATGGACTCAACCACCATGAATTGCCTCTCAATGATAGGAAATGGTGCTTTCTTTTCTTCCTGCGAGCGAGAGAATACATCACATGCTGCAGCCCTTGCTTCTGCATACTTACGAACAGCTGCTAACATCAAGGAAATGAAAGAGAAGAAATACTATCCAAATGCTATTCAAAATAAAATAGTCATCAAAGTGTTGTAACCTTCATACAACAATGGTCATAATCCCATAACCTCCATACAACAATCATCAAAATCCCATAACCTCCATATAATTTCCTTAAAATTAAGGAGACCTTAACCCATTTGAATCTTCAATTTTCTTGTTTCATGTTGTCTCATTTAAAAAAATAACATACTGTGTAAACCATAAAAGTAAGGAATCCCATAACCTCCATACAATTTCCTTAAAATTAAGGAGACCTTAACCCATTTGAATCTTCAATTTTCTTGTTTCATGTTGCCTCATTTAAAAAAGTAACATATTGTGTAAATCATAAAAGTAAGGATGGCACATTGCTGCTTGTGCAGATATCCTCTGATTAGGATCATATAATAGCATTTTCTGCATAAA
>LPNX010627943.1:202222-397717 GCA_001517045.1 Pseudotsuga menziesii
AAAAATAACTTTGAAAATGAAATAATATTCATTAAAATAAAATAAAATAAAACTTACAGCTAGCAAGTCTAGGCCTTGTCTGTCCATATCTGGCACCTCCTCTTCCAATTTGACAGGTTTCCATTGACAAAATTCGTTCCAATATTTGAGCTCGGTGACCCCTGGCCATACGTTTTCATTCGGAGTTCCTAGTATTCTGAAGCAATAAGGACATAAAATGATTGGCCAAGCCAATCATGTTATAGTTAATCATTATCCGAGTCTTTTCATGGTTTTACAATGTTTTAAGTGGTTATTTATCATTTAAAAAAAATTTGCTTAAAAAAGATTTCAGATCTCATGTACCAGTAAAACAAAATCTTAACCCAACAATGCCTGAAAGTAAAAAAAAAAGGCAAACAAAGATAAATAAGAATTATATTTAGAACGAGTCAGGAATCTCACTTGAATATTGCATGAATCTGCAGGTCCTTGGAACTTTGAAAGAGAGGACGCCTCTTATACAACTCGGCTGTCAGGAGCATTTGTTACAAATTAAGATCACATTAATCGAATCAATCTTTGAAGGAATACGCTATATCGATTATGTAAATAGGTTATGGATAAATACCAAAAATGCAACCGACAGCCCATATATCAACCGAGTAAGAGTACTCAATGGCTCCCAGTAACATTTCAGGAGCTCTGTACCATGGAGTCGCGCCCTGCATTACCCCAAACAAATATTAATAATATCTGAAATCTATGTAATAAAATCATTTTTTAGCCTCTGATAACTAATCAAAATTTAAGATTAATGATAATTAAAATAATCTGGGTTAGGTTAATATTGAATAGCTACGAATAATATGAATTAGTATCGGGTCTTCACCTGTGGCCAGTGAGATAGGTCACAAACTGTGGTACAATTAATATGGACAATATATTTATACACAGTATTCTACACTGAATTTTAACATATATTAAACATCTAAAATATAAACACTTATATATTTATACAGAGCAGTACACTAAATTTTAAGATATAAACACTTATAGATGAGATATCAACTTCTCTGAGAAAATCAAATATTTACCTTTAAAGTATAGCTCTTGTTTGGATCTACATAGCCTCTTATGTTTCATTTTTTAATCCTATGTGTGAAGTTCTATTGCACTTTCTATCCTTGAATTCCTTATATGCATGGACTCAACCACCATGAATTGCCTCTCAATGATAGGAACTGGTGCTTTCTTTTCTGCATGCGAGTGAGAGATACATCACATCCTGCAGCCCTTGCTTCTGCATACTTACGAACAGCTGCCAACATCAAGGAAATGAAAGAGAAGAAATTGAACCAGTTTTGCTTCACAGGGTAACATCACAATTATACCATACTTTTAGTACCTTGAATCCTGGAAATATTATTGTCATAATGTGATTGCATGGACTAATGCTTTTGTGCATGGCAGTGTGCTGGACTGTAGACCTCACTTCGAGACTCAAATACCGGAAACTATCCTGGGAAACTATTCAGCAGGGATATTCCATGGAACCCGAGTGAAGGATGATATATCCTTCTGGGATATGGCACGCTTAATATCATCAAAAATAGAGATGGAAATCAGCAAACATAAGCACTTTTCTGAGTTACCAGTCCTAGCCATGCTTGTTGGACAGGTAATAACTAGGCTTCCCTCCATTCAAAAGTTAACAAAGTTGTTTTTCCAAGGGATTTTCAGTTGTTTTGGTAAATGAATTTCGGTTTTGCACCTTTTGGTCTCTCTTAATAGATCAGGGGTTAAGAGGGATTTATGCTATACAATATTTTGGATTAGTCATATTGATGAATGAATGTGAATACAGGTGATCAAACGTCCTAGTCTTACTCCAAGCTCTTCTAAGAGATCTGGGTTGTTTACATGTTCTTGGGAGAGCCAGCAGAATCACAGTGGAAGAATACAGAATCTCTGAATGTGGCTGGCAGCTTGGGGCCTCTGGCAAGTATGCATGCAGTGGGTCCTTGCTTCAGTGCATGTGATTCTATGATTGAAGGGCCATATGGGCCAGAGTTATGCATCTCCTTTACTTTTTCTATGCCTGTGTACACCAGAGATCAAATGCGCTCCTTTTCCACCTCTACTCTTGAATTGCTGTCCTCGGAATATTCAAAATCTTGAAGAAGAAACCTTTGTCTCTCTACCCAAAATCAGAAAAATAATGGCATAGGTACCTTGCCGAAGACCCCGGTCTGGTCTTTGAGGTTAAGGGAATTGTCGATAGCTAAATGGTTTCAAGTTCCAGTTTGATCAGAATTATCAATAATGGTTCCATTGGATTCTCCTTGCTACGCTCAACAATTAAGGCAAAATGCTCTGAGCGAAGGTTACAGGACAAAGCAATAGAAGTTAAGTCTACAACCCCATCTCCTTCATGATCTCCCTGACTTGTTTGTTTCCAATGAAGTTTTTTACAGTTTTGTGATCTAGTATCTCGAGCAAATCCCAAAATCTTAATAATAACCTCAGGCTTGTAGACCAAAGAAAGCTTCTAAACTGTATTCTGTCTCTCATACCTCCACATTCTTCCATCCAAGATGTCCAATAGAGAAGCAAGAACAAATGTGCGTATGTTATCAAAAATGGTATCATCCAAAACCACGTTCTTTTGGAGTTTAGATTGATGCAATATGTCATTTGTATTGAGTTAGGGAGTGCAGATTCAAGCAAATCATAAATCTTGTTTTTATAGTTTAGAATCTAGAGTTTGGGATATTTTACTTTTTCAGAAACTCATAACATTGGCTTTTGTGATCCATTTCTCTTCAGCATACGGGCAGGAGGTGTTGGAATAAATCTGCAAACTGCTGATACAGTCATCATATTTGACACTGACTGGAATCCTCAGGTTGGGAAAGATGAAGGATGAGGAAATAATTTCTTCCATTTATGATTGTAGTAAAACTCTTTTTCTGTATGATGGGTTTCAAATAGTACTCAAAGTAAGTCCAATACACTACCTTTGCATAGTTTTGATCAGATTATATTGTTTATGTATCAGGTTGATTTACAGGCACAAGCAAGGGCTCATAGGATTGGCCAAAAGCATGATGTACTTGTTCTGCGTTTAGAAACGGTAACATTGATGTGTTTCTTGCTGTCATTTAGAATTTAAAAGTATTTCCAAAAAATCTCAAGTCACAAATTCTAAATGATATTGACATGTTGTGGAATGAGACATATGATGTATCATGTATAGGCAGATAAGCTCATGGGAAGTCACATGTGCCACCACATAAGATTACCATTTCAACCTCAACATCTGGAGGCCTAATCTAGGTGCACACTGCAGACACAATGATGTTGATGACTTCACCTTTGGATTATGTGCATATTATGCTCTAATAAAACATTTTAATGGGTTCAAATACATTCTGAACATTCTGTGCCATATAAAACTATAAGAAGTTTTATCAAACTCAAGTTTAGGTTTACCCTTGTAATCTGCAATGCTTGATAGGAAAATCATCTCGTATGCTTTAGTTCTGCAATGGATAAAGATTTGTACTATAAATTTTCAGTAATTTCCTGATCATGTCACACCGCTTTATAGAAATAGATCCATGAGATTAAAATTGTTGCCCTTTTGGAATTTTGTTGTTAAATTTTTTTTAACACGGTATTAACATGAGAAAAGTGCAAAGGCTATTGCATGAATTGATCTTTGAAAAAGTAAAATATGCCCTCCGTGAATTTTTTACTTTCTGAATGCTTATTTGTTCGACACTGTTGGATCAAGTTCATAGTGTTGAAGAACAAGTTAGGGCTGCAGTAGAGCATAAACTTGGAGTAGCGAATCATGAAAAAGAAAACCATACACACTTATTAGTGCACCGACAGTCAAGGATTCAGTTGAACTTCTTGGTTCAAGGAGGCCACATATCTAAATTCAACTTGCAGTCAAATTTCTTGGGCAATTGATAGTTTGGGAGATGGGAACTTTCAATTTTGATCATGAGAGATATTATATGTAATTGATTCTTCATTTCCGACATACCAAAAATACCTATTTTGTACGGTTTTTGAACCATAATGGAATGCATATGTGGTTTTATTATTGCTTTCCAAAAGGTTAGTGGAACTTTTTCTCATCAGCATATTTTTAATAAGCTCTGTCCATTACCTGTTGATTAAAGTGGTAAGTTGGGGGCACTGTCCGCGAGGAGACCCACTTTCGAACCTTGTGGATACCTTTTGTGACTTTGTCCACCAATCTGATCATGTTGCTGTGTTATATCTGTACGCAGTGGTGCCAAGCTAGTATGGTAAATAAAACTTACAAAGAAAAAAAAAAGCTTTGTCATTCAATTTTTTAGAGGAGTTGGCTACAGGATAAAATTGTATTGTATTATCGCTGACAAGGAACTATGAAGTTATTGTTTCCTAGCTCTAACTTTTTTCTTTAATTTTATGTAAATTTTAACTTTTTTCTTTAATTTTATGTAAATTTAAATATTATATGACGAAGGCATCTCTAATGAAGATGCATATTGCATAGCACCATTGTGTTGATGTCTGCATAGGTAGGGCCTACCCTCGGGTATGTAGAAGTTGATTCCAGAAGGCTTTTACTATTTTTTGGATGCTATCTCGTATGGGTACTTGATACTTTAAAGTTTAGAGGTACATCCCACCACCCATGATAAATATATGGATGTTTGGAGGCAGTTTAGAGAATTCCTTGAAGTCGTGATGGAATGTGGGAACCGAATAAGCAGCCATGCATAAGCCTTGAATGCATTCCTTGAAGTCATTGAACTAAGTATTGATTAGTGGTATATGTTTCAAAAAAAAAAAAAAAAAATTTAAAAAAAAAATTTCAAAAGGCGTCGCTTAAGCAACGGTTATATATGTCGCTTATGCGACGCTTAATCTGTATATTCGTCGCTTATGCGACGATTCTCCCTGTCGCTAAACCGACGCTTCATCTGTATATTCGTCGCTTCAACGACGGTTTTCAAGTGTTTTTTTAAAATTTAATATAAATTTTATGTCAGATAACCAACGCCTTAAATTTAACCCCGTCGGTAAAGCGACGATTTTTAGGTGATTTTTTAAAAATTTAATATGGATTATATGTTGGATAACCGAAGAGTTATATTTAACCGACGGTTAACTGAGATGTCGCTTAACTGACGGTTGTAAAACATGTCGGATAACCGACGATAACCAACCGATGCTTAAAAAAAATCATAGTGTCGTACATGCGACAGGGAAGTGTCGAAAATTTGACAATTCGGCCGTCGGATTTTTGGTCGAAATGTAGTAGTGTTCTGACTGCAAAATTGAACAAATTAGAGCTTGATAAAAATTCCAGCAAGCCTGCCCCAGAAGGTGAACAAAATCCTAATAATCAGAACCAGTTCAGAAGGCAATTTGCTCCCTGTTTCATGCCTAGAGAACGCAGGAATAATGATATTTAGCGGGAAAGGAGAGAAAATGAGGACCAAAGAGTGCCACCACCTCTTCAGAAAAATGTCGCTGATGAGGAAGAGGTTTATGATGAAGTGATCTTTGAAGAGACTGATCAAGATATGAATCATTTTGGAGAAGGATTGTTTGGGGGTTTTGTTACTGAGGAAGAATTCTTAAATGCAAAATATTATGATGCTGACATGTTTGAAACAAAGGATGATTCAGGTCTAGAAAAGACTGTTGTAACTGCTGCTGTCTGTCAGAATGAAACTAAGAAGACCGTGAACCTGAGGTCAGGTCCAAAACAGGTGGTACAAGTCCCGAAGAAGAAGGCAAATGTCCCTGCTAAGCAGTCATCTGATCCTGTGACTGAGAAGAGACAAGTTTCAGAAAAACCCAAGAAGACCACAGAGGTTGAAGAGGTAAGTAAAACTGTTCATAATTTCAGCCTAGAAAATGAATTAGGCAAGTTAAAGATTCCTGTACCTTTAACTGAATTGATGAAAAACCCTTCATATAAAGAATCAATCCTTAAAATGCTTAATTCAACAAGCAATCAGCCTATTTCAGACATAGTAAATTTTCAAGAAGAAAACCCCAGGATTTTCATTGGATCAGCCCTGGTTGAAAAGACTGAAAATGAGGTAGGTGCTTCACCCCCATTCTACATCACCTTAATAGTCCTTGAGCAAATGATACATAATTGCTTGTTAGATTCGGGAGCCTCATACAATTTAATGCCAAAAGCTATTATGGAAGCTTTAGGTATGAGTATCACCAAACCCTATCATGATCTGTATGCATTTGATTCCTGAGCAGTGAAGTGTTTAGGTGTAATAAAGGACATGGTTGTCAGCTTGGCTCACTTACCCATGAAAAGTGTGATCATGGATGTAGTGGTAGCTGATATTACTCCTAAGTTTGGGTTACTTCTTTCTAGGTCTTGGGAAAATAAGGTTGGTGGAGCCTTGCAAATGGATTTATCATATGCTACTATTCCTGTGTTTGGAGGAGAAAATAGAAGGCTGTACAAAGAGCTCCAGTTTTCCTACATTGTGACAAATGACAAGAACCCTACCAATCACCCACTGTATGCTGTTGATGAATACCTGGGTACTTGCATGTTACATTTCAGTGAGGAGGGAAATACTACTGGTTTGTTACAGGTTGAAAAAGAGCATCTAGTAAAATGCAGCAGAGAACAGGAAGATGAGTTGTGGCAGTTATACTTTGATGGGTCCTCTTGTAAAGAAGGTGCAGGTGCAGGGGTTCTTCTTATATCCCCTGGAGATGAAACAGTAAAGCTGATGTATAAATTGGATTTTATTACTACAAACAATACTGTTGAATATGAAACTTTTCTATTGGGATTAAAAGTTGCCAAAGGCTTGGGCATTCGGCAGATTGCTGCATTTGGTGACTCTGAATTAGCTGTTCAGCAGGTGAAGAGCAACTATCAAGTGAAGCAGGGTTTTCTGAAAGTCTATCAAAATGAGGTATGGGACATGCTTGAAAATTACTTTGTAGCTTTTAACATTACTCATGTTCCAAGAGATCATAATCAGACTGCAGATTCTTTGGCTTTGGCTGCCACACACTTTAGAATCCCCAAGACCACTCAGTTGAGATATCCCATTGAGGTGAGGTACAGACCATCTGTACCTGATAATGTAAAGCAATGGAGAGTGTTCGAAGATGACATTGAGATTAAGAGGTTTCTAGAGCTTACCCATGAGTTTGCAAATTCCCTGATTGATCAAGAGGAAGATGAGGGGGATGAAGAGGTGGATGAGATTGCTGGACATAAAATTATTGAATTAAAAAGTAATTTAATTCCAAAGGGTTTTGTACCTTTGGAAAGGATCTTTTCAAAATATGATACACTCTTGAAACCTGTAATACAGTCCTCAGAAGAAAATGTGGTGGATTGTAACATTGGCTCAGCAGAGCATCCTAGAATGGTCCACTTACAGCTGAGCAAAGAAACAGGTATGTTAAACTGTTAAAAGAACATGTAGATGTTTTTGCATGGTCTTATGAGGAGTTGAGAACTTATGACACAGGAGTCATACAGCATAAAGTCCCTTTAAAACCAAATGTCAAACCTTTTCATCAGAAATTGAGGATTAATCCAGCCTTGTTTCCTGTTATTGAAAAAGAAGTGAAGAAGTTGTTGGATGCCAAGATCATAGTTCCTCTCAGGTATTCTTCATGGGTGGCTAATCTAGTCCCTGTTAGGAAAAAGAATGGAGAAATTAGGTTGTGTGTGGACTTCAGAAATCTGAACAGATCTTCCCTAAAGGACAATTATCCCCTGCCTAAAATTGAACAAATATTGCAGAAAGTAGTTGGGGCACAGACGATCTCTATGGTTGATGGTTTCTCAGGGTACAACCAGATCTCTATGCATCCTGATGATAAGGAGAAGACAACATTCACTACTCATTGGGGAACTTTCATGTATGATAAGATGCCATTTGGTCTAATGAATGATGGATCCACCTTCTAGAGGGCTATGGATATTGCTTTTGTCGGAGAAAAAGACAAGTTTGTGGTAATCTACTTGGATGATATTACTGTTTTTTCACAGTCAAATGATGAACATTTGAAGCATTTGAAGCAGACTTTCCTAAAGTGTAGAAATTTTGGCCTGTCCTTGAATCCAAAGAAGTCACACTTTGCTGTACAGGAAGGTAAACTGCTTGGTCATTTAGTGTCTGCTGATGGTATAAGGATTGATCCTGAAAGGGTAAAAGCTATATTGAAAATAAGTTTACCCAGGAGTAAAAAGGATGTCCAATGATTCATTGGTAAAATCAATTTTCTACATTGGTTTATACCAAACTTTGCTGAAACTATCAAACAGATCACAGTCATGCTAAAAAAATATCAGGAAGTCAGGTGGACCACTGAGGCAAAGAATTCATTTGAGAAGATGAAAATGGCTCTTACTGAAGCTCCTGTATTAGTAAGCCTAGATTTTACCAGAGAGTTTCTTACATTTTCATTTGCATCAGAGGATACAATAGCAGTTGTTTTGTTGCAGAAGAATAAGGAAGGACTGGAGCAGCCTATTGCATTCTTCAGCAAAACTCTCAGGGATTCTCAACTAAAATACAGTATCTTAGAAAAATAGGCCTATGCTCTGGTAAAAGCTATAAAGTTTTTCAGAATCTATGTTCTGCATTCTAAATTTATCTCATTTGTGCCTAATGCTGCTGTGAAAGATGTTTTAACACAGCCTGATAGTGAAGGGAAAAGAGGCAGGTGGATTGCTAAAATCATGGAGTATGATGTAGATATCAGAGCTACCAAATTAGTCAAGGGACAAGGTTTAGCCAAGATGTTGGCTGAATCAAATTGTCAAGTTCTGGGATTGCATGTCATGGTTGAAGAGTTAGCTCAGGAGGAAGATCAAGCAATTTTAGAAAAAGAAAAGATCATGGACTATTATTCAGCATCTACATGGTATGCAAACATTGTGTATTTTCTGTTATTTTTGCAATGTCTTGAGAATTTGGATAGAAAATATGCTATATATTTAAAGCTTAAAGCTACTAAGTATTGTCTAGTTGAAGAGCAGTTGTTTTGGAAAGACCCAGGTGGTATTCTACTCAAATGCTTGGAAAAATCTGAAATTGAAGGAGTGATTTCTGAATCTCATGAGGGTGCTTGTGGAGGTCACAAGTACTGGAAGACAACAGCATATAGGATTTTGAGAGATGGATACTATTGGCCCTCTTTGTTTGCAGATGTTTATCAGCAGGTAAGAGCCTGTGTCCCTTGTCAGAAGTTTGCTGGCAAACAAAAATTGTTGTCATTGCCTTTGAAACCTATTGCAGTAAGTGCTCCTTTCCAGCAATGGGGTCTAGATTTTATTGGGGAAATAAATCCAGCTTCCTTAGGGAAACATAGGTGGATCCTAACTGCAACAGAATTCTTTACCAAATGGGTGGAATCCAACCCTACTATGAATGCCACAGACAAAGTCATCATGGAATTTATTGAGGAGAATATCCTGAGTAGGTTTGGATGTCCTCAGAAATTAGCAATAGATAATGTAAAGGATTTCAAGTCCAAGGCAATGGAAGCCTTTTGTGAAAAGAATGGTATCTTGCTGAAACATTCCACTCCTTACTATCCCCAGGGTAATGGTTTGGCTGAATCCTCTAATAAAAACATCATCCAGACTATCAGAAAGTTGCTCAAACATAACAAGAGATCATGGGATTCAATGCTGAAATATGCATTGTGGGCTGATAGGATAACAGTGAAACAAGCAATTGGAACTTCTCCCTTCCAATTAGTGTATGGCACAGAGGCAGTTTTTCCTGTTCAATTGGGAATCCCAGTGATGAAGTTTCTTCAACATTGCCAAGAAGAGCCCAATGATATGCAGAGAAGGATTTATGAGATGATAGAGTTGCAGCAGAATGGGGAAAAGGTAGAAGAAAGTGCACAGTGGTATAGATTGAAGATTAAAAGAAGATTTGACAGGAACATCAAAGAAAACACTTTCTCAGTTGGTGACATGCTTTTGAGGTGGGATGCAAGGAAAGAGCAAAAAGGGAAGCATGGTAAGTTTGACAACCTCTGGTTTGGCCCTTTCCTAGTGTCTAAGATTTTGGAGAATAAAAATTTTGTCCTGCAGTCTTTGGAAGGTGAGGAATTGTCAAGTCCTATCAATGGATGATTCCTCAAGAATTTCTACATTCTTTGAGGAGTTTTTCACTTTTCATTGTATATACCAGTGTGAGTGAAGCATAATAAGGACTCCATAACCCAATGGAAATTTTGTAGACTAGTAGGTAACAGAAAATAAGGCACTGGTCTACAGGTTCTTGAAGCCTCACAGGGAAGAATTCATCTCGCAGCTGGAGCGAGATGTTAAGTCATGAACTTGTTATCTCCAATTTCATATTGATTGTGATTTTTATTTCAAGTTTGCTCATTTGCTTAAGTTTGCTCATTCGCTTATTTTAGAAATTTTTGGGTTTTAGGTGAGATTTTGATTTTTGCTTTAGGTTTTCTATTAAGTTTGTTCTTCTTAGGTATTGAAGGGTTTTATAACACATTATGTTGAGTAATGGGTTCACAAATAACATCATGATCAAAATTCACCATTTAAAACCTCATTTAAAATGGAAATAATGACTAAAACAACACCAATTTTGAATTTGAAATATTTTTGTAGCGCAACAGCCAAAAGTTTACATAGCGGCGCAACAAGAATATTGCGGACGTTAAAATCACCAATTTTCAAGCTGAATTTTCTCATGATTTCAATTTCTGAGTGACTAATTACATGTGTAAAGGGTTTTGATACGTGTTATAGCATGAATAATCATGCAAACATGTGTTGTTTAGAACGTGAAGGAGATCATGGCGATCAACAGTTAAGGTTGGGCGAATTATGTCAGATCGAGGAAAGAGCCAAAATTGATGGGAAATGAGTTCTCCATACATGCATTGTGAAACTGGAAACTAAGTGGAGCGAGGACATCTGCTTAAAATATGGAATTTATAGTTACAGAGGAGATTTAGGGCTTTCACAGTTATAGAGAAGATTTAGGGCTTTCTCGTCACGCCAGCTGGAAGAAAATTGGAGACCCGAAGACACTTGGATAGTTAAATTTGACAATCAGATAGCTCAAGGATTGAATTTAAATGTCTACAGTAGGACATGAATGAGGTATTCCGCATTAACCTGATAGTGGCTACTAAATTGGGGCTTTCCCAGTAAAGCTTGTTTTGTTAAAATTGCTTAAGGAAAACATAAATGTATGCTTTTAACAAAACTACTGTCGAAGAGATATCAGTCTAAGAGGTTTGTAGATGCTTTGGAAAATCATAAGTTGAAAGATAGCAATTGCATTGAGCAATGACCCTGTCAAAGCCTAAAAATATGGTAGGGTGAAGATCTGTACAGTTTGTGGCGACCTAGGTTTCACAAATTAACTTGTTACCTGCTAGAAATGCAATGAGTAAGCTGAGTATGTCAATTACATGCATACCTTGTCTTAGTAGGTGCCAGAAGCTGACTGATTTTGTGTTGAATGCAAGTTGAAGCAAAAAAGTGAGTACATACAAGATTGGTCTCATAAGATCTCATGCCCTAGTTAAACAATTACAATCTGTAGTTGAGAAGTGGGCATTTGAGAGAACTAATGAAAAATCCTTTTTGCAAAGGGATAGCTCATTAATAGTAGTGGAATGATCCAAGTGTGATATTTGTGCATAATCACAATACACAGATGTTTTCATGCAATCTAAAGATGATCTTACATCAAAATGAACATTTGAATGTTAATTAAATTCAGCAGCAGCTTTGTGAGAAGATTTTTTGGTACTCTGTTGACCTAATTACCTAACATCATTGTAAAACATTTCTTACATTCAAAATCGAACAGACTGTAAAAAATATAAGAGCTTGAGAGAGAAAGGGTTGTTAGGACATTGACAGGGTTCTTAAAAGCATACAGAAATAGCATTCAGTCATTGAAAGCAGATGGGAAAAAGTGGCAAGACCAACAAGGCTGAGCCCACTGAGTTGAAATGGATTGACCAATTTCCTGGTTGTGCAGAGCTTTTTCAGAATGCTGGTTGGTTGGATTTCTTCAAGAAGATTGATGGCTATAACATCGAGGTTTCTTATAAATTTGCCCAATGCTATAACCAGGACATGGTAGTATTTGATACTCTGAAGTTTAAGTTGACTATGGAGCTAATTGCTGAAGCTATAGGAGTCAGAAATGAACTTGAGAAATGTGGTTCAAAAAATTACCTTTCACCTTTAATGCCCAAAGGTACCTTTTACCTGGCATTACTCCAGATTGGAGCAAAGGAGTATTAATTCATAATTTTAGAGATGAATGGGTCTAGCCCATTAAAGTTATACAAAGCTACATCACCTGTGAAGGGAGGTATGATTTTGTATACAAGTATCATTCCAGGTTCTTATAGCACCTTGTTGGTGAATCCAGGATGAGTCTTCCTTTCTTCTTGTTTAAAATTTTACAGAAGATGTCAAGCAGGGTCAAGGAGCATCAGGACCACACATCACAGTCCATTTTCCATCATGGATTGATCAAATTAATTATCAATACTGCTCTGCAAAGAGAGGAGAAGACATGGGAGTATTTCCTCTTTTGGTCTGGTTTTCAAATTAAGTAGGAAGATCAGCCAGCCAAAAAACATGTGGACAAGGGGAAAACCCTAGTTAGGAAACTAGGTAAAAAGTTAAAGTCTGAAGATAAAAAATATGTTAAACTTGAAAAGGTGACAGAACCTTCAAAGGAAGACTATGAAAATCAGCAGTCTTCAGCTGATAATAAGGGAAAAATTTCACTGTTTATAAAAAAGGAAGATCAGCCTATGGAAAATAGGGCACCTGCAGAAGCTCTCATGGATGAGAAAATTGTTGTCACATAGAAGGTTGTAGGGAAGGAAGAGGAGGCCAAGGTCCAACAAAGAAGCCCTATCACTATTTTATCTGAAGATGACAGATATTTGCTAGAAGGAGATGAGTTGACAGTCCATACTGAGTCTAGGGTTGACACACACAGAGAATGCTACAGTCAAGAGGATAAAGCAGAGAGGTCAAAGAAAAAGAAGACCAAAGTTAAATAAATGGAATTAGCCACAGTTAGACATCAGGGAAAAAAATTGAAAATGATGGGAGAGCTTGCCTCAACATGGAGACCCAAAACTAGGCCAAGAAACAAGTTGAGGCTAAATATGAAAAAGCTCCTAAATCCAAAGTTAAACACAGCAAAAGTGACTATGATTGATACCTCTTCTTCAAAGGAAAACCTAGAATCTAGTCAAGGTAGAAGTGAAGGAAAGAAAGCATTGAAGTCAGCAGAACAGTTCAGTCTCACGGAGACTAAACTATCAGCTGTATTTTTGGAATTAAGAGAGAAAATGCTAAAGAAACAGCAGAAAGAAGAAATGGAGGCCTCTTATTCAGAAAATAAGTTTCGAATGGATGAAACTACACCTAATGGAATAGAAAATCAAGAAAATCTAAGTGTCCCTGGTGTCTCTATAGAGCTGTTGTAGGAGAATGAAGACATTTTCAGAAAACTAGATATCCCATGGCTACCCAGTGAAACACAGAATACCACAACAGGGAAAGATTTTGACTCAGAAAAAGAGAACCTGCAAAGAATTGTCAGACAATATAAGCATCAAATGGATTACATGCAGGAAGTAAATGATGGTTTGATCCTAGCAAATAGAAGACTCAGGGAGGATTTACAAGAAGTAAATGAGCATTATCAAGAGCTTACTGCAGTTTCCAAGGAGGCCTTGAAGAGGAAGAGAAGCACAGATTTACAATGTGCATAATTGAAGCAGACTGTCAAAGGCTTTCAGCAGTAGAATGAAGAACTTACTAAAATATTGAGAAATATGGAAGTTGAATAGCAAAAAGAAAAGAAAAAGGCCCAAGCCTTGGATGGAATAGCCTTATTGGAAGAAGCTGCCAAGGACCTTTGAGTATTTTTAGTTAGTCAGTTACTTGTTATGTATTTTGAGAAATACTTTAGTCAGTCAGTTATTTGTTATGTTTTTGAAGAAATATTTTATTTTGTAAATTGTAATTTGACATTATCCCATCGATGAGTTGGCTGAAGACAGTTAGGGTTTAGACCCTAACTGATTTCTTGAAAAGCAGTATTTAGGTAGAGGAGAAAGAGAACAAGGGGTTCTACTTTTTGGCTGGCTTAAGGAGGTCTGTGACTTGTTTATGAGCTAAGTACATAACTCTCATATGTACTTGTTGAATAGAATTATGAAATATATGATCTATATCACCCTTCAGTCTGTGTTTTAGCTTCATTTTTAGCTTGTTTAGCTACTTGACTGATATATTCATTGCTGGTTTATGGTTTCTTTGCTTGTAATGCTTGTCAGTTATGAATGAACTTTAAGATTATATTCTGATTGGTACATGGTGATTATATTATGCATCTCTGTTCTTATTTATTTATGATTTAGTTCCTGCTTGGCTTATGAATGTATTCCCTTCAGTCACCAAATTTTATGACCAGAAAAACCTTTCAAAAAACCCTAAACCCTAGTTTTACTTGATTGAATATTTGAGATTGTGTTGGCTTGTTTCTTGGTAGCCTTGGAAACAATTTCTGGCACAAACAGTGAGAAATGGCTAGTAGCAATGCATTCATTTCGATAGAGAATGTGTGGAACATTTAATTATTGGGCATGGTTTCGAATCTCATGGACTTGATTTCATCTCATCACATACATGATAGTATTTGGTATCCAATGTAATTACTGTTGGAAATATTAATTACTCGCTGATCCACATAGCATATCAGCTGACTCTGTTATAGTCTGTAGCATGTCAATTTCTGTCAAACAGGTTTCCAGGATGAAGACTGAAGAGCTCACGTCTCTCATATATAAGCCAATCAAATTAAATTTCTCCAGCTAATTTTCTAGGTAGATAGTTATTACACTCTTTAATTTAAGTCAATAGAAGTTTTCTATAAGAAGAAGGAGATTGTAATTATAGGCACACACACATATACAAACAGAGAAGAGAAGTGTAAAGAAGAAGAAGGAAAAAATCTGTGAAGAGTTCGAAGCTCAAGCTTCTGTGTTTTGTGAAAGTGTTGAGAGCCGAAGTTCTATAAAAGGTGAAACATCCTTGTAAATTTTCAAGTTTGTAATTATGGATATAGTTCAATGTTATCCCACCACAAGATATATAAATCCATAGTTTATGGTTTAGTGCAAGTTTTATTCAGCCACACATCTTCTCCATATTTACCTAAGTGAATGTTTTTTACATTTATCGTTTCGTGAAAAGCACAAAGAATCCATAATTATTTCATCGCGCAAAAGTTGTAGTTTTTATCTGCAAAGTGTTTGACACAAGTCTTATTTAATATTTGGTTATATGATATTGTGAGTGAGTTTCAATATAGTTGTGTCGCAGTTTACCCCAAGTTACCGTCAGTGAAAATTGCTTTTCATATCCCAAGTCTTTAAACTAAGAAATATCTCTTTTATAAAGTTGGACCAAAAGTTGTTCCGTCGAAGTAAGAGTTGGTCACAACCTAAATCATGTCGCAGTAAAAGCCAGTCGAAGCCAAGTGAGTCTGTCGAGGTAAAAGTGTGTCGGGTGAAAATTCTATTAGAGTAAATCTGTCACAGTAATTCTGTCACAGGTATTTTTGGTCACAATACTTTCCATTAAAGTAAAAAGGGAAAGAAATTTTTATGTCTACACGGTAACTCATGTCTACTGCTGAAGAAGCCGTCTTTCCTGAGATATGGAATTAGAGCGAGGTTTAGGAAAGAAACTTTTTCTTAAAAGGGAAAAATTAATTTACTAAGGAAAGTTAAAAATTAAAATTGACTTCCACTTCTGGTTCACACATGTCGAGTTTAGAAACTCCAATTTTTACAAGAAAGAATTATGAGTATTGGTCTCTAACAATGAAGAATTTGTTCAGAGGTCAAGATGTTTGGGATATAGCTTATAATGGTTATGCTGAACTAGCAGATTAGGCATCATATAACAATCTCACACAAGCTGAGAAAGATGCCGTGAGGGAATAGAGGAAGAAAGATAGAAAATCTATTTTCTACATACACGAAGCCATGCATGAAAGAATGCTCCGAATAGTAGCTGCAGCAATTGCCACTAAGAAGGAATGAGACACATTGGAGAGTGCATATCAAGGTTTGGACAAGGTAAAGACTTCAAAGTTGCGGATTATGAGAAGAGATTTTGAATCTCTGTCAATGAAAGAAACATAGTCAATAGACATTCTACACTAGAGTTGTTGGTTTGATAAATCAACTGAAATCTCATGGAGAAAATATAGAAGACCAAAGGGTTGTTGAAAAAATTCTTAAAAGTCTTCCCCAAAGACTTGAATCATTGGTTGTGACCTTGGAAGAAAATAAATATATGTCGGTGTTTACCATTGAGGAGTTGCAAGCTTCACTCATCAATCATGAACACAGAATCAATAGATCAAATACATCCTTGGAAGGTGCATTTACAACACAGTCATCCATAAGCCATGGAAGAGGCACATGAAGAAACAATTCTAGTGGCAGAGGAAGAAACTTCTCAAGAGGAGGACGCAGCAGCTATCTCATGAATGTTGTTGGTGGAGGACATAATCAGAACCCAAGTATGCCAATTAGTCACAGGTTTGATAAATAAAAAGTTTCAATTTCATTATTGTAAGAAATTTGGTCATTGTGCATATGAATACAAGAAGAAGTAGTATGACCAAGGAAGGCAAAGCCAAAATCAGTTAACAAACACCAGCACTTCATTGAGCGGAATGTTAATGGAATGCACATCTCCAATTGAATGCAATACCATCTAAGAAATTCCATGCGACATATGGTATTTAGATTCAGGTTGCATCAATCATATGACCAGTAATTTGATTTTTTTTTCCAGTCTAGATAATTAAGTTCAAACTGATGTTACACTGGGAAATAATTTCCAAGTCACTGTTTTGGGAAAAGGTACTATTTGTATTCTAACCAAATAGGGGGAGAAAAATATTATGCCTGATGTTTACCATGTCGAAGGTCTAAAACACAATTTTTTGAGTATTGGACAGCTGATACAGAAAGGTTATATAGTCTACATGGAGGACAATTACTATGTAATTCAATACATACATCCAAGCAACCAGATGATAGCCAAAGTGCCAATGACAAGAAATCGCTTGTTTCCATTAAGGATAGTTCCATACATGAAAGGAAAGGAAAACACGGGAGGTGCATTCAAGGTATAAAGTGAAGAAACAACATACATTGCGACAAGAAAGAAAATGATAGTGATGAAATTAAAGCAATGTTTAAAAAAGAAGTTCAAGATGATTCCTGGTTGTGGCATTTCAGATTTGGACATCTGAATTTTGGTGGACTGAATCTATTGCACAAAAATAATATGGTGAAATGATTGCCATTGATCTAAAAACTAGAGAGAGTTTGTGAAGGCTTCATTTTTGGAAAGAAGCATAGATATACTTTTACAGTCCAAAAGTCATATAGAGCACGTAGGCCAGTTGAGATTGTGCACTCTGATATTTGTGGCCCAATGTAGGCATCATCCATAGGTCGAGGCTGCAATTAATTCCTTACTTTTATTGATGACTATTGAATAAAAACATGGATATATTTTATGAAACATAAATCTGACACATTTAGTTGCTTTCAACAGTTGAAGGCACTCGTGGAGAGCTAGAGTGAACACCACATAAAAATCCTATGGAAGGATAGAGGTGGTGAATATGTTTCAAATGAATTCCTAAATTTCTGTAAAAACCATGGCATACAAAAGCAATTCTCGGCGCGGTATAAAACTCAATAGAACAGTGTCATAAAGAGAAATAACAAAACCATTATGGAGATGGCACACAACATGATGGAATCCAAGCATTTTCCAAATGAATATTGGGATAAAGAAGTCACAACTGCTCTATATATTATGAACTGGTGTCCAACAAAGAGTGCGAAGAGAGAGGTTCCTCAAGAAGCATGGACAGGTATGAATCACAATGTTTCACATTTAAATTTTTTTGGTTGTGTCACATATGCTCATGTGCTAGATGAGATGAGAAGGAAACTAGACAAGAATAGAAAAAAATGTATTTTTGTTGGCTAGTCTAAAGACAAAAAAATGTACAAGTTGTATGACCCTATCGCAAGGAAAGTAATAATCAATCAGGATGTTCAACTCATCGAGAATGAATCATGGGATGGAACCGTTGAGAATAATGTTAATATTGTGTCAATTGTCGAGAATGATGACATGATGGATGAAGTGGTTCAAATACCACATGTAAGTCAACCGATTGCCATTAGAGGAAATTTCAACTCAAAGTGGGCCTTTTAACCTTTTATTCAAATTCCATGTCATCATGTGTTAGCCAATGAAATTGTTTTAAATTTGAAATACCGTATAGGTCTTAAACACTTTTTTAATATAAATTTGGGGATAGGTATCATAAAAAAACTACTTTTTTTGTTTGTATTTTTGACATATCTCCCTGTGTTTTTACTCAAATTTTGATCGGGAGAGCTCGTTGGATGCGGAATTTAATTCCGTCATCATTCCATTTTTTCAGGTATTTCTTGTTTTTGGGGTAGCGGGGTCCGTCAAAAGTATGCCGAGTGGGTACTCGTTGGATGCGGAATTTAATTCCGCATCCAACGATCTCTCCCAATCGAAATTTGAGTAAAAACATAGGGAGATATGTCAAAAATACAAACAAAAAAGTAGTTTTTTTCTTTTCTTCCTCCAAAATTAATAAATATTATTTTATTATTTTAACTATTATTTTATTAGTTCATTTTAGGAGGCCCATTTTGAGTTGAAATTTCCTCTAATGAGCACCATCGACTCCCATTACACTGTGACATAGTTTAGAAAAAGGAACATCGACACAAGTTGCAGATCAAGCTACAATGACAAGCACACCAAGAGGACAACAGAATCCATTGAGCATATTGTCGAGGTTGACATCGACAGATTCAGTGAAGAAAATAAGTCTGCGCGAAATATATGAAACTGGTACACCAAATTCATTCTCCCTGTTTGCATTATTTTTTCAAATAGATGATCGACTAACATTTGAGGAAGCTATTGAAGATGAAGTACGGACATAAGCCATGAATGGAGAAATATAATACATTGAGAAAAACCAGACATGGGAAATGCTTGATGTATCGAAAGATAAATATGTAATTAGTGTCAAATGTATTTACAAAACCAAGCAAGATGCTGATGGGAATGTGTAGAAGCAAAAAGCAAGAATGGTTACAAGATGGTTCACAAAGCAACCAGGTATAGATTTCAATGAAACCTTCACACTAGTCACACACATGGATACAATCAGAGCTATTTTGGCCATTGTTGCAGAAAACAAATGGCATGTTTATCAAATGGATGTTAAATCATATGTTTTGAATGGCTATCTAGATGAATAAGTATATGTGGAACATCCACAAGGCTATGAATTTCCAGGACAAGAACATAAAGTATACAAGATGAAAAATGAACTCTATGGTTTTAAGAAAGCTCCTAGAGCTTGGTACATTTGCATAGATTCCTATCTCATTGAAAATGGATTTCACGGAAGTGAAAGTGAACCAACAATGTACACCAAAGTGAATCAGAAAGGTAACATGTTACTTGTCTCCCTATATATATATGATTTAATATTTAATGGTGCTTTTGGCATAAAATAATTTGGAATAGTCATAGAAAGTGAATTTGAAATGACTGATTTGGGGCTCATGAAGTTTATTTTGGGCATTGAAGTCCAGTAGTCTGAAAGTGGTATTTTTATATCACTGTCAAAGTATGCAAGTGCAGTTTTAGAAATATTTAATATGTCTAATTGCAAGACATCCCCAACACCAGTAATAACAGGTTTAAAAATGAGCAAGGATGATAATGGATCAGTTGTAGATCCCACACTGTTTAAAAGGCTTGTTGGGATCCTTATGTATTTAACAACAACAAGAACAAAAATAATGTATGGAGTAAGTATAATATCAATATTCATGGAGTCACCAAAAGAATCTCATTGGAAATCAGTTAAAATAATTATGAGGTATGTAAGTGGCACAAAGGATCCTGGCATAATGTTTTCAACCTCAAAATTTTTTTAACTCATTGATACACTGATGTGACAATGGATGAAGCACATATGATAGGAAGAGTGCATATGGGTACACATTTCATTTTGGTATAGGTGTTGTGTCGTGGGATTCGAAGAAACAACCCATAGTAACTATGTCTTCAGCAGAAGAAGAGTATGTCACAGCTACAAGCACTACATGTTAATCCGTTTGGATGCAAAGAATGTTAAAAGATGTGTTGCAGAACCAGCTAGAATGAACAACCATTTTCTATGACAATAGTTCAACCATTTCATTATCAAAGAACCATGTTTTTCACAAGATAACCAAGCACATTGACACAAGGTATCATTTCATAAGAGAATTGTTGAACAATAAAGAATTTTGTTTATAATTTTGTAGTTTTGAATATCAGCTTGCAGACGTATTTACAAAACCATTGGAAAGGGATACATTCCAGTATATGCAAATTTATTTAGGAATGACAAGTTATGATCAGTAAGTTCTATCATGAATAGAGCAAGTTTAAGATTTGAAACATTTTGTAATATTTTGTTTTAAAATCCCCATCTGCTCATAATTAAGGGGGAGTGTTGGAAATATTATTTACTTGCTGATTCACACAGCATATCAATTGACTCTATCAGAGTCTATAGAAGGTCAGTTTCTATCAGACAGTCTAACAGGATGAAGAGTTCATGTCTCTCATATATAAGCCAGTCGAATTAAATTTCTAAAGCTAAGTTTCTAGGTAGATAGTTATTACAGTCTTTAATGTAAGTCGGTAGAAGTTTTCTATAAGAAGAAAGAGATTGTAATTATACACATACACACATATACAGATAGAGAGAGACATTCAAAAATACAGAGAAGAGAATTTTGAATAAGAAGAAGTAAAAACTCTCTGAAGAGTTTGAATCTCAAGCTTCTATGTTTTGTGAAAGTGTTGAGAGCTGAAGCTCTGTAAAAGGTGAAACATCCTTGTAAATTTTCAAGTTTTTATTTATGGCTATAGTTCTTTGTTATCCTGCCACCAGATATATAAATCCATAGTTTATGGTTTAATTCAATTTTTATTTAGCTGCACATCTTCTCCATATTTACCTAAGTGAATGTTGTATACATTTACTATTTCGTGAAAGACACAAAGAATCCATAATTATTTCACCACGTAAAAGTTCTAGTTTTTATCTGGAGAGTGTTTGACACAAGTCTTATTTAATATTTGGTTATATGATCTTGTGAGTGAGTTGCAATATAGTTGTGTCCCAGTTTATCCCAAGGTACTGTTAGTGAAAAGTGTTTTTCATATCCTAAGTCCTCAAACTAAGAAATATCTCTTTTATAAAGTTGGACCAAAAGTTGTTCAGTCGATGTAAGACTTGTTCGCAACCTAAATCATGTTGTAGTAAAATCTGGTCAAAACCAAGTGAATCTATTGAGGTAAAAGTGTGTTGGGTGAAAAGTTTGTCGCGGAATTATTTTTGGTCGCAAGAATTTTTGTTAAAGTAAAAAGGGAAAGAAATGTTTATGTCTACGTGGTAACTCATGTCTATCGCTGAAGCAGCCATCTTTCCCAATATCTAGTATCAGAGGGAGGTTTAGGAAAGAAACTTTGTCTTATAAGGGAAAAAGTATTTTTCTAAGGAAAGTTAAAAATTAAAAGTGACTTCCACTTCTGGTTCACACCTGTTGAGTTTACAAACTCCAATTTTTCCAGGAAAGAATTATGAGTATTGGTCTCTAACAATGAAGACTTTGTTCAGAGATCAATATGCTTGGGATATAGTTCACAATGGTTATGCAAAACCAATAGATTAGGCACAATATAACAATATCACACAAGCTAAGAAAGATTACCTTAGGGAACATAGGAAGAAAGTTGGAAAAGCTATGTTCTACATACACCAAGTCATGCATGAAAGCATACTCCCAAGAGTAGCAACAACAATTGTCACTAAGCAAGAATGGGGCATATTGGAGACCGCCTATCAAGATTTGGACAAGGTAAAGACTTCTAAGTTGCATATTCTAACAAGATATTTTGAATCTCTGTCAATGAAAGAAATAAAGTCAGTAGACTCATTCTACACTAGAGTTGTTGGTTTCATAAATCAACTGAAATATCATGGAGAAAATATAGAATACCAAAGGGTTGTTGAAAATTTTCTTAGAAGTCTTCCCCAAATATTTGAATCCTTGGTTGTGACCTTGGAAGAAAACAAATATATGTCGGTGTTTACCATTGATGAGTTGCAAGATTCACTCATCAATCATGAACACATAATCAATAGATCAAATACATCATTGGAAGGTTCATTTGCAACACAGTCATCCATAAGCCACGGAAGCGGAAGGGGAAAAAACAATTCTATAGGCAGAGGAAGAAAATCTCAAGAGGAGGATGTAGAAGCAATCCTGTGAATGTCGCTGGTAGAGGACAGAATCATAACTCAATTCAGCCAAGTAGTCACAAGTTTGATAAATAAAAAATTCAATGTCATTATTGTAATAAATTTGGTAAGTATGCATATGAATGCAAAAAGAAGTAGTATGGACAAGGAAGGAAAATCCAAAACCAATCAATGAACGCCGGCACTTCATTGAGTGCAATGTTGATGGCATGCACATCCCCAATTGAATGCAATACCATCCAAGAAAGTCTACGCGACATATGGTATTTAGATTCAGGCTGCAGCAATCGTATGACTGGTAATTTAAATTTTTTTTTTCTAGACTAGATAATTCAGTTCAAATTGATGTTACACTTGGAAATAATGTCCAAGTCATTGTTTTGGGAAAAGGTACTATTGGTATTCTAACCAAATAGGGGGAGGGAAGTTTTATGCTTGATGTTTATCATGTCAAAGGTCTAAAACACAATTTGTTGAGTATTGGAAAACTAATAAAGAAAGGTTACATAGTCTACATGGAGGACAATCACTATGTAATTAAAGACATACATCCAAGCAACCACATGATAGAAAAATGCCAATGACAAGAAATTGCTTGTTTCCATTATGGATAGTTCTAGACATGAAAGGAAAAGAAAATGCAGGAGTTGCATTCAAGGTATTTTTGTCCTAATATACCTTTTGGTCTTGACCCATGGTTCAAAAACAACACAATACCAAAAAAACACCCAAGACATCGGCCCAACAGAGAAAGCTCAGTAGGAAACAACCACAAGGTAGGCGTAGTCTCACTCGAGATATCTTAATGTGTAACTTTCAGAACCATGTTTCTGTAGTTGGAGAGGGATTATAGTCCCTTGGCATGCGGCCAAGGTGCTCGACAAATATAGAAGGATGGAGTCTGTTACTGTGTGACAGGGTTACAACTGGGTGTCACCATGCACATGCGACATGACCTTGTCCTTAAACCTTAACAATTGGTGCAACTGTGCGACGCAGCTGACTCCTCGGAAATAATAACAGTGCACAATTTATATTACAACTTAGTAGATTAATCATGGACTCATATATGCATGCTGAAAACACCTTAAATATTTACTCATTCACAGAAACTGTAACAATATAAAACAAATATCCATTCTAATAACAGTTAACAGCCTTCAATTATTCAACACAGGACATTAACTTGGAAACCCATATGGGAAAAACCACCAAGGTGCTCTTCATATGGCATGAGAAATATAGGTAGAACCTACGGTAGCTTGCAACTTGCAAACTATTTTTAAGATATGTCTTTTTGAATCAATCTTCTTGCTCTCATGCTCACTAGTTTATTGCTTCTATTTACTCCCACTGAACCACAAATAGCCTGGATCAACTATAGGCTACTTTACTAGCACTCTGCACACACAGCTGGAAGATCCACGGCTCAACATCCTTCTCCTAGATTCCTCTTCTGAGTTGACAATAAACTACTAAAACTGAATATAGCTTACTAAACAAAACTTAATCTAGTTCATCGAATCTCATCTAACCCTTATACAAAGCGGGCTTCTTCTATTTATATCATTTACCAAACCACGAAGGGTTGGTTGATTACTACTCAGTTATTACAGACTCAAGTGGTTACAAAATATCTATAATTACATTAAATTCCGTCCCATACCTAGCCCAAAAGTCTAGCATGACACTAATGACATCCTTAACTAACTGCAGAAAAGTCCCTTAGTCTTCTGTACCAGTCATAACTAGCCACAAAAATATCCTTCCATCTTATGTTCATTCGTCCTTGTGTCTTCCTTAAATTTCATCTGCTAAGCTTTTACACTTCTACCTTCCACTTCCACCGAATCTGGATCTGATTTTCCATGTCACACCAATCCTGTCACAGCTTCCTCTACTTCTGCACTTCCTTTCCATCCTTATCCTTCCTTTCCCCACTGCGCGCATGTTTTATCTTTATTTCCCTAGTTCATTTGTTTCCTTCTTGACCTACTTTTCCTCTATCACTATGACACATAAATCTCATCATAATCATGTGATGAGGTCACAAACATCAATATTTTCCTTGAATCCCAAGCTGTGAAGTGAAAATACTATCCCAGACTTCAATCTTACATATGAAAATCCAACAACACTTCTTCCTTTAATCCAAAGGGAGTTACCTTCTTCAGAAATGCCTATCATCTATTGATAGTAGGTGGTGTGACTGTCGTTACCTTTTTTTCAAGGTGAGTTTATTCCTTGTCACCGCTCTGTCATAGTGGAGTAGAAGCAGTGCCCTTGGTAAAAAGTGAAAAAGAGAGGTTTCCACAAAGCTTCTCGAAGGAAATCTTTGTGGCACACTTATCCATACACCGGAGGACCACCTAGACTTGAGATCCATCCTTTTTGGATCTCCTATCCACCTCACCCACCATTTACTCAACCATCCCTATCCTCCCAAGGCTTATAAAAGCAGGCTCATACCCATGGTTGAGAGAGAGAAAATTTATGTTGTTGCATTGACATTTTGGCCTAAATCAATAGGGTGAGCATAGGAGGAGCAAGTTAGAGCTCTTGGGGACAAGATATTGGCATGTGAAGGAGCATATCGACACTAAGGAAAAAGGTTGTAAACTTCTTCTTCATTCTTTAATGAAAAATTAGTTCCTTTCCCATAAAGTATGTTGTGTTATAATCATGTATTTTATTGTTGGATTCTGTTAGAATAATCAACCCATAGTTAGCTACCTTAGACATTAATTAATCCAATTTTTGTCTTATTTGCCTAGATTCCATATTCCACCTTATGCAAGTTGTCCTCCACACATCCATAGTGGTCAAACTTGCTAAATTTGAGTCATGGAGTGCTTGGGAAACCTCTTGGAATCAAATCTGCTTTATTCCTGGCGTCCATAATGCATGTCTACTTTTTCTACTTTATTGCCTACTTTTTATGAGTTTTAAGGCAATTGGGAAAGTTTGACTAGGTGAAGTTAACTTGTTTTTGTCCTCATCATCCTACACTCTTTTCTACTATGAAAATCATGTATGATTTTTCCTTCCACCACCTATTAGCTTGCCTAATTGATTTTTCCAATTCGTGAGCTCCTAGACAAATTTGGAAAGTGCTTTATGCACGTATGCGGGATTTGCTTAGATTTAGTAAGCCTACTTTTGACTAAATTCAAATGGAATCTACATGCATTTGAATATATCATGTAATTATTTATTGTGGCATCCTATGACTTCACGAGGTTGGCTATTGTACACTTATTCAATACAGATTAGTGTTCTGCTCCGTATTCAGTCTACTTTTGTGAGTAATTTGCATGTGTAATTGGCAATTGTTGTGAGTGTAATTGTTCTAACACCTGGGTTCAATTTCCACATGGTATCAGAGCCTTTTTATATCAATTTCTCTCCTTCCAATTTGTATTGCAGGTTCGACATCATTGACTGGGAGCATTCTGCTGACTGACGAGACAATTTCTGAGCTATGGATCAATCTCAGAAGATCATCTTGACTCCATTTAACTTGTTTGAATAGAAAGCAGAGATGGAGATACTGTTGAGAGTGAAAGGACTTTACAGAGTGACTATGGCAATAGAAGCAGAGCCCAATGCAGCTGCAGAGAAGATTAAATGTCACAACAGGAGGGATGAGGCCTATGGTCTCTTGTGTCTAAGTATATCCAGAGACCTCCTTTTCCATCTTGATGGATTGAAATCACCGAATGAAGTATGGGAGAAGCTTGTTGATATTTTGGAAAGACGGATGATATGAGGGGACATCAAATTGAAAATGAATTGATCTCCCTGAGTCCCAATAGCTTTGAATCCCTGCAACTCTATTTTTCCAAGTTCAAAGCAATTGTTTTGCAGCTAAAACAATGTGGGATCGAAAAGAAGGATGAACAACTGGTTTTGGCCATACTCTCAAATATTGGCCCTAAATATTAAATGTTTGTATTGACCTTCTATGCCACAAAGTTGACAGCTCGAGCCTGGAAAATTCCTAGCCTTGCAAATTTCATGGAATCTCTCACACAAGAACAAGATAAATTGGTGATGATGGGCACCATCAAACCATCCAAAGAAAAAGATCTGGTTGCTGGAGATTCGAGGGTGGATTCAAAAAGAAAAAAGAAAGCTAAAAAGACACCTGAGCAAAAGAGAGACAAGAACAAGTCTCCAGAGGAGCCTCAAGGTTCCAAGAAGAACCCCCAGAAGAAGAAGAACAAAGGAGAAATGAGCAAGTGCGCATACTGCAGTAAGGGCAATAATTCTGAAAGCTCCTGCATGAAGAAGAAAATTGACATGCTGACCCAACTCCTGGATAAGAATGGCATCTCCCTTCCAAACAGCTCAAAGAAGAGGGAAGGAGGATCAAGTTCAGAAGACAGAGAAAGAGTTCATGCATTGGTTTTTGGCACATCAAACTCACCTAGTTTCATCATTGATTATGGAGCTTCAAGACATATGGTTTCGACCAAGGAGGCATTCACCTCACTTGACATGTCGAAAGGTCCACCAATAGTACTAGGAGATGAATCTCTCACTGAAAGTTTGGGCAAAGGGAGGAATGATCTTGACCATGGTAAGTTCAGCAATGTGTTGTATGTTCCAGGTCTTGCCTCTAACCTCTTATCAATGTATCAGATGACCCACACAGGGTCTCCAAAGAAGGTCATATTCTCCCCTGATGAAGTTGAGATCACAAAGATCTCAAGTGGTAAATTCATTGCAAAAGGAGTTTCAAATCACACTTCGAAGGTATACATGTTCTCACACTTCCTACCCTACTCAAACCCCTCTGCTCTTATGATTCATGCTAATGAGGCAAGCAAGCTTTGGCATGAAATATTTGGCCACCTCAATTACAAGTATCTTTCTGATCTTAGTGAAAAAGAAAGGGTCATAGGGTTACCAAAGATTAAGTTTTCCAAAGGAGTCTGTCAAGGTTGCATCTTAGGAAAACACCCAGAGCATAAATTTGAGAAAGCTAGTCATGAGAGAACCTCTGCACCTCTTGAGTTGATCCACAGTGATGTTGCTGGCACATTTCCTCATATGTCAATTAGTCAGGCCAAATATGCATTGGCATTCATAGATGACTTTTCCAGGTATTGCTGGGTTTACTTCCTGAAATACAAGTCTGAATTTTTTGGCCTCTTCAAAGTCTTTAAGGCTTTGGTTGAACACCAGTCTGGGAGGAAACTCAAGGTCCTCAGATCTGACAATGGTGGTGAGTATGTCAAGTCTGATTTTATTCAATATTGTGCAGATGCAGGTATTCAAATGCAGCATTCTATCCGTTACACACCACAACAAAATGGCGTTGTTGAGAGGAAGAACAGATCACTGAAAGAGATGGCAACATGCATGATGGAGGCTAAGAATTTGCCACCAAATTTTTGGGCCAAAGCTATAAACTGTGCAGCCTATATCCTAAATAGGGTGCCTCATAAAAATATTGATGGTATGACTCCTTTCGAAGCATGGAGTGGGCACAATCCAGATGTGACCCATTTCAGGATTTTTGGCTCAAGGGCTTGGGCTAGAATTCCAACAGAAAAGAGGAAGGATTTGCACCCCCAAATCCAAGAGTGTCTATTTGTTGGGTACTCTGAAGATTCAAAAGGGTACAAGCTGATCAATTTGAGCACAAACAAATCCTTCATTGAAATGTGTGTTTATTTTCAAGAAGAGCCCCTAGCAGCAGTGGAAGTTGGAGAATCCTCTTCACCACCAGAACCTCTGAATGTAAGTGAAGAGATAATTGAACATGCTGATTATGATATGTCTGATAATGATTATTTGATTGCAGATCCTAACAATCATACAAGACCAAAATGGGCATCCAATACCATTCATGCAACCGGAGAACTAGCTGGAAATCCTAATGATCCTAGGAGGACTAGATCTCAGTTTGAGAGTGCTCTGTGCATGAAAGATCCTATGTTTGCAGAGAAATGCTATCTGATGGTTGAATCAGACCCATAGACATATGAAGATGCAGAAAATGATCCAAGATGGAAAACAGCCATGGAAGAAGAGTTCAACTCACTCCAGAAGAGCAACACTTGGGAGCTGGTTGGTCTTCCCCCAAGGAGGAAGCTAGTTCAATGTAAGTGGGTGTACAAAACCAAATTTGCTGCTGATGGTTCACCTCTGAAGTACAATGCTAGATTGGTAGCCAAGGGATACTCATGTGTACATGGCATAGACTACAATGAGACCTTTGCACCAGTGGCAAAGATGGACTCCATCATGCTAGCCTTAGCCATTGCAGCTTCAAAGCAGTGGTAGGTACACCACATGGATGTGAAGTGTGATTTCCTGAATGGAGATCTCACTGAAGAGATTTACATGCATCAGCCTCAAGGATTTTCTACTAACCCATCTCTTGTGTGCAAACTAAATAAGTCATTGTATGGGCTAAAGCAAGCCCCCAGGGCTTGGTATGCCAAGATTGATATCTTTCTGCTATCACTGAATTTTGTTCGATGAAAATCAGATACAAATGTCTATTTGAAGCTGATTCATGGTTCATTAATGATCATTTTTTTGTATGTTGATGACCTTCTCATTACAGGAAGCTCAAAGGATGAAATTGCTTCCTTGAAGGATGCAATGAACCGTGCCTTCTCAATGACAGATTTGGGCTTATTGAGCCAATTCTTGGGGCTCAAGATTGCTCAAACCAAAGAAGGAATCAAAGTATATCAGTCCAAGTATGCCTTGGATTTTCTAAACAAATTCAATATGAAGGATTGCAAGCCAAGCAAGACTCCTTTCCTTTCAAGAGTTAAGCTTGAAGAAGTTGATTCTTCACCTATGGTAAACAATACACTGTATAGGCAATTGATTGGATGTTTGTTGTATCTTACACATACTAGACCTGATATTTCTTATGCAGTAAGTGTGGCTTCAATATACATGGATCAGCCTCATGAGATCCATTGGAGAGCAGCCAAAAGGATCCTTAACTTTGTTCAGGGAAAAAGGACTCATGGGATCTTCTACAAAGCTAAATCTGAACTTGATTTGATTGGATTTACTGACAGTGATTGGGAAGGTGACAGCACATATCAAAAGTCAACATTGGGATATGTGTTCATGCTTACAGAAGGGGCAATCAGCTGGTCAAGCAAGAAATAGAGTGCCATTGCACTCTCATCTACAGAAGCAGAGTACAGAGGAGTTGTAAATGCAACAACTCAATGTTTATGGTTGCAGGGGTTACTTGGAGAGTGTGGCTTCAAATCAGAATACTCAACTACTATCTATTGTGATAATCAAAGTACCATTAAAATCTGCAATGATCTAGTTCAGAAGCAGAGAACCAAACACATTGAGATCCATACGCACTACATCAGACAGCTTGTGCATGATGGCACCATTCACCTACTCTTCTGTTCATCTTTAGAACAAGTAGCAGATATCTTCAACAAATGTTTTTGTGAGAAGACATTCAGCAATATCAAATCACTGCTGGGGATTTCTGATCATGCTGTGAATCATGAGTGATGACAATATTTCCAAATTTTGTTTTACTATCCATGTTTAAGGGAGGATTTTTCCCACTGGGTGTTTGCCTCTTTCCTTGGTTAAATGGACATGCAGTATGTAAAGGGTGACTAATCCTTGTTTCTAGGCCCTATAATTTTCTGATATTTTACTCATAATTCAGGATTAAGGGAGGGTGTTAGAATAATCAACCCATAGTTAGCTACCTTAGACATTAATTAATCCAATTTTTGTCTTATTTGCCTAGTTTCCATATTCCACCTTATGCAAGTTGTCCTCCACACATCCATAGTGGTCAAACTTGCTAAATTTGAGTCATGGAGCACTTGGGAAACCTCTTGGAATCAAATCTACTTTATTCTTGGCCTCCCTAGCACATGTCTGCTTTTTCTGCTTTATTGCCTGCTTTTTTTTAGTTTTAAGGCAATTGGGAAAGTTTGACTAGGTGACGTTAACTTGTTTTTTGTCCTCATCATCCTCCACTCTTTTCTCCTATGAAAAGCATGTATGAGTTTTCCTTCCACCACCTATTAGCTTGCCTAATTGATTTTTCCAATTTGTGAGCTCCTAGACAGATTTGGAAAGTGCTTTATGCACCTTTGGGGGATTTGCTTAGATTTAGTAAGCTTGCTTTTGACTAAATTCAAATGGCATCTTCATGCATTCGAATCTCTCATGTAATTATTTATTGTGGTAGACTATGACTTCATGGGGTTGGATATTGTACACTTATTCAATACAGATTAGTCTTCTACTCCATATTCAGTCTCCTTTTGTGAGTAATTTTCATGTGTAATTGGCAATTGTTGTGAGTGTAATTGTTCTAACACCTGGATTCAATTTCCACATATTCCTTAGTCATTGACATAGAATAGTGGATCATATTTTGGTTCTTTTTTATCTTGCTTGTTGGTTTCATGTGATTATGCAGGTATATCTGTGAAGAGCTATCATTGCAGGAAACAACTATACCATTCCATCAAAGATACTCATTCCATATCTCCACTCATTCTATGGGAAGTATTCCATTTTTGTTGTGACTCGTTTGTTCTAGATCTGAACCATTCAGACTAGAGGAATGACTCTTGTTCGCAATAGGTGCATTTTTCCTAGCAAAAAATCTGGCAACTCCACTGAGGAAGAGCTTTCAATACATTTTATCTTCCTTGTGAAATCCAAGCTCCAGTATTTCATTAATCATATCTACTAGCTAATCTAGTGAGATCTTGTTTCAGTTGATCATATCTACTAGCTAATATAGTGAGATATTGGTTTGGTATCATCAGATCTGAGTCATTCTTACCTTCTGTACTTTATATTCCTATCAATTCATGATTTTTATGCCAGTATTACAGTAGTCAACTTTGATTTTTTTTTTCCATTCTTTTGTTTTTTGACTTCTACAGGACACCGCGCACGCAGAATGGGTAATAAGTGGTTCCACCACATGTATTCAGTGATCAGTAAGTGGTGCCACCGCCTGTTTGTAGTAATGAGGAAGCAGTGCTTCCCCAGAACCTCTCTATCAGTAACCATATTGAAGTGGTTCAAGGTAGGCCTTTTTAAGTCTTGTCATTTCAAAGTTTGGTTTGTTTTTTCTTTTAGTTCTGAATGTTTGGGATTCTTTATAGAGATATGTGTAGTTAGAATCAAAATCTAGATGTGGTAATTCTTGTTTTGTTGAATTCAAAATATAGATTACACTCATTAGTTGGATTACTTGTATGCTTGGTATTCCTTTTTCGAAAGTATTGTTTGGAAGCTCAGTTTAGTTAGATCTCATTTTTACTTCTTGATCAGACCGAAAAGGAATACTTTCTTGTTGGTTTCTTGCTTTCATTTTTCGTTAAGTTTACGAAAGACTTCTTTATTGCTTTTAAAAGAATTTTTTTGGTTGAGATTTGATTAGAATTTTTGGTCAAAGATGAATTGTTGGGCTCCTGATTAGCCTCATAAGCTTTCAGATCTCCATATTCTTCTTTCTCTTTACATTCTTGTCTCCTCAAAAGAAAAAATATTAGTAGTTTTAAGTTAGATCTTTCCATTGTTGTAGAAAATTTGGAGAAGTACTTAGTTGTGCCTTTGAGTATTTTTGTCTTTCTTTTTAGGAAACGAGATCTCGCTCATTTGTTTGCTTTCAATATCATATTAGAAGTGTGTTTCTTTTTTGTATTCTCAGAAAGCTTTGATTAGTTAGACTCTTTGGGAAAGTTTTGGTTTTAAAACGATATTGGAAAAAAGAAATACTCTCTCCTTCCCATAAGTAGGCATGATTTAAATGGTAAAGTGAAAGAAATTGCATATCATAATTGCATGGTTTTACATTTCTGTCATAACTCTATGCACTCACCTAACCGTTCAACTTAAAATTAGTGGTAGATATAGGTTAAAAATCTTAGTAACTTGAGTGATAGGTTAGAGACATGTTCCAGCATCGTAAAATGTAGGAGCTATTATTTATTTCCTGCACTGCAAACCAGGACTTGTGCAGTTCTTCCACGTACCATCGGTATATAGAACAACCTTTCACGTACCCTTAAGGTACGTCAAAAAATACTTCACGTACTTGATTGTATATTGGAAGGATTCTTGTGAATGGTTGTGAATTAGATAACACAACTACAGATTTGAACTCCCATGTACCTTATGTATGTTGGGAGGCCCTTCTAGGATTCCTGAAACCATCTGAGAAAATCCCTTTTGGCTGTGTTGTTGGTGCAATACACCGAGAAAAACACTCGGGGAGATTACTATGCACATGTTGTCCAGGTAGTCGGGTATTCGGGTGAGGGACGGTTGACCCTCCTCACCACGTTTTAATGTTGGACACTGCGGTATATATCTAGTTGCAAAAACTTGACAATCCTGGTGAGGAACCAACTTGTTTGGCCCCTCTTGTCACTTAAGTTTGCTTCTGGCCTGTAGTTTGTGTAGGACAAGTCTTCTGTGATTTTTTCCTTAGTTTTGAAACCCTAGGTTAGGTTTTAGTGGCCATATAGTCTAGTTGAGTTTCATTTGAAATTATCCAGACGAAACTAGGGCTTACCACTTGACTTTCCTTTTGTTACAGGGGAGATCCCAATGGAAGCCACAGATGAAGGAGCTTGAACTGACTCCCATGTGGAAGGAAGCCCAGTTGTGGATAACGGAGAACAATTCACTGCTTACATTAATCCCTTGGTCCATCAGCCTCCTACGGTTGGCACTTCCTTTCATTCACCGATGGAAGGTCATATTGATAGTCCTGTTGAAACATAGTATAGCCCTAATGCTCCATTTTGGAGAAATTTTATGGGTCAAGCCATTTTCTAAATTTGGGGTTACTAGACCTTATTTTGAGAACCGTCCTCTAGGTGAGGATGAATATAGGAGAATTCAATAATCTCTTGATCATGCTCACAATTTTTCAAAGAGAGTGGAAATAATTATTCCCTCACCTGTATCTTACAAAGAACATATGTCCGCTCTTTTACCCGAACTTTTGGATCCATGGACTTCTGGATATCATTCACTTCCTGAGACCTTGGATCCTATTGAAGATGTCCCAAATTGTAGTGTGACTTCTCATAATCCAGTTCAAACATCCAAACCTACAGTTTTAAATCCTAGCTCTATTTCTAGTCCTCCCATACCCTCTGTAGATGGGGGGAAATCCTCAACTACAATGGTGTCAGTACATTCCAACGCTAGGGGGGAATCCCCTGATGCGAGTTACGTTATCTGTTAGTGTAGTTTATACCAGTGCTAGACAAAACTTTGCTGTAGGAAAACCCGCAGTGGTTGTTCCTTGCACCCACAAAAATATGGTGATCCCTCCATCAAGTTCAGGCCAACCCTCAAGGGCAAAACCTCCAGTCAACCAACCTTCTTGGGGTTATGGTTACCCATGGAATAAGATATCTATAGGAAATATGAACTATCAACCTACATCTATAGGAAATATGTATCCTAGAATCCCTTACCCTGGAAACATGTTTATGTCGTGGGGGAAACCTAATTGGTCATACATGCCAGTAATGGGAGGCATTCCCATCAATATTGTTGTAGGTTTTGGAGGGCCACCTTATGGTGGCCCACCCTTTGGAGGACCACCTGGAGGAGGTCCACCTTACATAGGACCACCACCCGGAGGCCCACCACCTGGAGGTCCACCTTCGTGAGGTCCACCACCTGGGGGTCCACCTTCTGGGAGACCACCACCTGGGGGACCACCACTTAGAGGTCTACCACCTATCGGAAGCCCACCATATGGAGGCCCACCACCTCCAAGTGGTCCTCCTCCTGGAGGTCCACCCACTTCGGGAGGGTCTTCAAGAGGATCATCTGCCTATCAACAATCCCAACAACCAATATATTAGTCAACTTTTGGCCCTACTGGTACGCATATGCCTTATCAATACTACCAGTTTGTCGAACCTAATCGAATACATCCATTCCTAGAAACTTTGGAATTTCTTGATTTGTCCAAGTTGATAAATGATCCCATTCAGCATAACCTTTTGTGGCCTACTATTTGAGTCAAGTTACCATCAAACATCCTGAATTTTGATGGGAAGCAGTGTTGGAGACATTTACCACCATACACACTTCTTTTGGTCAATTTGGCCTAGTTAAACCACTATTGTAAGTTTTATTGACTTAATTGACATCAGAAGAGCACTGTATGACATCAACATGAGCACACCCACACCTACCTTCAGTCAAGGAGGCTAACTTATCCTTCTCATTCATTCGGGGAGGCTAACTAGAGCACTCTAGGGGTGATCTGAGTGTCATAGATGCCCCATATTGCTAACTGATGGTTACAATCAATTAAATAGATTAGTGAAGGTGCCTTCCTTCATTAAATTCATTATTTAATTATTATTTAATGAACTAGAGTCAACAGGGGTGCCTCCAACCACTTCTAATGGTCAGTTACACTTTAGTTAACCTCATCGGGGTTATTGTAGTCATTGATGTGCTACCACTTGTTGGTTGGCTTGCAGTGGCATGTGTCTGAGCTACTTTCAGTTAGACTCAGTCATTTATTGCACTTAGACTTCAGTTAGGGCTTAGTTGAGTAAATTAGGGTTTTGATCAGTGGTTAACTTGAGTGTTGACTATGGCTTACATTCAGTTAAGCTAGACTCACTCATTCAATTCGAATGAATTCCTTGGGAATTCGAATTGCCTTCGCATTCATGCTTCTATCATGATCATTTTATTTTATTACTCATTCTTTATTGATTATACAGAGCGACTACTCATTTTTTAGCACTATTATACTATTTTCATGCCTTATTGTCTGAAATATCTTATGAGGCTGTGTTTTAGTCCCTAGATTACTGTGATAGATTAATATGGTATCATAGCTCATAGATGGATGAATCTGAAATCTCTCAAAAACAAGGTTTTTGACAGATCTTGCATGAAAAATTGAGAAGAGCTCAAAAATTCCAGCACTGCACCAGAAGCTAAGGCTTACACTTAATACCCCAAGTAAGAAAATTGTTGGTCAAGCTTGCTTGATCAACTATGCTGGGTGTGATGAAAGCATAAAATGTGCAGGATATTCGACCTTATGGTGTCCCTTTTGTTGTGATTTGTAGGTTTTAACAGGTACAACTTCAAATGGACTCATCAGTCCCTCTTCTCACCCCATTCACAAGCTATTCGGAATGGAAGTTGAAGATGATTGCATCTCTGCAGAGATGAGGTCTCTATGAGGTGTCTATTGGACTTAGAAAAGAGTCTTATGATAATGAAAATGACTAGATAAGTGACAGCGATATAGATTTTGGAGAAATATGTCTGGCCCATTCTCATAGCTTGTGCTACCTTATTGGTTCTGCTGAATACCTAAAGGATCTCTGGACAAAATTGGACAGAACCTTTGGCAAGCACAATGAGGATCATAATAGAAATTTGGAGATCACATCCAGCACCACAAGAGTTCTTTACTCAAAATTCTCTGCCTCTACTCTCTCTGATGAAGTTGTTCAAGATGAAGAAGAAGCAGAATCTTCTACACAGTCAATTCGAATTGAAGAAAGTCTTCTTGCAGTGACTCCTTCTCCTAACGCACCGGAAGTTCATGAGATATCTGATATATCATATCCTCATATTTCTGAAACATAATAAGACATTTGAATCTCTGATATTGAAGAAAAAAACTGCTGCACTTCCATGCAAACATTCACCGGTGATTTTCCTTTGAATTCTGTGCAAAATTTACCAGTAATTGCTTCCAAAAGTGAAGAGAAATTTGATTTTCTCCCTCTAAAGTTGCTGCTGGTGTGAAAATATGTGATACATTTGATATTTTGGAATAAATATCAGATTACTAGAGTGATCCATTCGCTCCCGATGATCTAGATCTTCCAGCAAAATCCTGCAGGATTGCATGCACCAAAATTCAGAATTTTGAAGAAAAAGACAACTGTGCATCCACCGTCTCGGTTGACCATACTTTTGGATATGATATGAAACTTATTGGATCTGATATGATATTATTTGGATATGATATGATATTTCTTGGTTCAATATTTCAGGTTCATAAGCTTTCAGTACTGCTTGTAGCTTTTCTCATTAATTTTGTGAAGAAACAAGTACCGCAAGTCTCCTTCAAAACTGTTGCTGGGGATTTGATTTAATTTCACATTTTTGGATCTATTGTGAAGCTATTTGGATCTTATTTAATTTCTGATATGATATTATTTGGTTCAAATTCTAAAATCCAAGAGCTTTCAGTACTGCTTGAAGATGCTCTCACCGATTTCGGTGTGAAAAATCAAGTACTGTAATTCTTCTTCAAATTTGCTTCTGGGGATTTGGTGTTAGATTACTCTTATGAGGTTGCTGATATTTTATTTTGTGAATCATTAGATATTTTTTAATCTATATAATATTATGGATCTCAATCATTTTCTCTCCAAAGTCCCAGGGCTCCCCTACCTTTGGTCACATGCTCATCACCTCACAGAACTAGTAAAGAGGAAGACATTCTGCATCCGCTTAGACACTTGCTCCTAAGAATTGAAACTGATTTTACCACTCATAGTTTTCTGTTCAAGGCTGCAACATATCAGTTTCTTGAGTTTTCCACACATGGTTTGAATCCTCAAGAACCTTTGCTCTCTCTTCAGATGATTTTAGCTACTCTACATGGGTCCAATTTTCACCGTGCAGCTGTTTATATTTATGATTCAGTTGAGTGCATTGTTATTCTTCCAAAGTGGAAGATTCCTCTAGAAATATTCATTTAGTTTGGATTCATAGGTTCACATGCACAGTCTCAAGATGTTGCTGCATAGAAGAACCAATTCTTGATTTACTGCTTAGTTTGAGGGGGCTATTTTTCCCATGAGGTTTTCCCTGTTTCCTTGGTTATATTAAGTAGTTACCTTATTGTACAGGGTGACCTATGGCCTTTATTTCTAGGGCCCTATAATTCTTATGCACTTTATGTTTTATACTCCTCCTAAGTATAGCTTAAGGGGGGGTGTTGGAGACATTTACCACCATACACACTCATTTTGGTCAATTTGGCCTAGTTAAACCACTATCCTAAGTTTTATTGACTTAATTGACATCAGAGGAGCACTGTATGACATCAGCATGAGCACACCCATGCCTACCTTTAGTCAAGTAGGCTAACTTAGCCTTCTCCTTCATTCGGGGAGGCTAACTGGAGCACTCCAGGGGTGATCTGAGTGTCATAAATGCCCCATATTTCTAACTAATGGTTACAATCAATTAAATAGAGTAGTGAATATGCCTTTCTTTATTAAATTGATTATTTAATGAACTGTATTCAACATTGGCACCTCCAACCACTTCTGATGGTCAGTTACACTTCAGTTAACCTCATCAGGGTTCATTGGGGTCATTGATGCACTACCACTTGTTGGTTGGCTTGCAGTGACATGTGTTTGAGCTAATTTCAGTTAGAATCAATAATTTATTGCACTCTAACTTTAGTTAGGGTTCAGTTGAGTCAATTAGGGTTTTGATCAGTGCCTAACTTGAGTGTTGACTGTGGCTTACATTTAGTTAAGATAGACTCACTCATTCAATTCGAATGACCTCCTTGGGAATTTGAATTGACTTGGAATTCATGCTTCTAGCATGATCATTGTATTGTATTACTCATTCTTCATTGATTATATAGAGCAGCTCCTCATTTTGTAGCACTATTATACCATTTTCATGTCTTATTGTCTGAAATCTCTTATGAGACTGTGTTTTAGTCCCTAGATTACTGTGACAGATTAATAAGTAGGGAAATGGTCCCAAAAATCATGTCATGAATTTTCATCTATGGTGTTCTTTGAAGTCCTTGATGGATGAATCTATTCATTTGAGAATCTTTTAGCAGAATTTGACCTGTACGGCCAAAAAGTGGTATATTGAACTTCCACAACATTCGTTTGTGGATTTTAGCTCATTGGAAATCGTTTTTCTCACATAGTTTCAGCTACCCATTTGTGATGAAACAGGTGTGGACCTTTTGACTTCACTCTATAAAAACACTTCCACACACATATCTGACCATATCCATGAGTGGAGAAGGAAGAGATGACTCATTAAAGCACCCATCCCGAACCAATTATTAGCTGATTGGTTCACGAAATACTTGTTGCCTCCCATTTCTCGAGATGTGGCTATGGGTGGTACTGTTACCAAGGAATAGGCTACCAGTCACACTTAGTATCTGTACTTGGTGTATTCCCAATCTAGAACTTTGTATGACCTAATTCCTCAAGCTCCTCGTCCCTGTATGGACCCTACTAAGCCACCTACGAAAGCTCCTGTTGATGGAGTGGTTAGTTCAATCCAACCTTTGTCAATAGCTAAGCTTGCCAAGCAACCCAATGTTTCTATTTATACTCCTTCAACTCCTATAGATTCTGCCGAGGTAACTGGTATCCAAAGTACGTAGACAACCGACAATAAGAAAAAATGTAAAGGAAAAAATAAAAAACCTGGAAACCAAGAGGAGAATACCAAGGCTACAACCACAAAGAATGATAACAAAGGGAAGAGAAAAGATAAGTATCCCTGTCTATTGTGTGGTGGTGATCAATTCATGAAGGAGTGCCCTCATCGTGAAGAGATTAGTAAATTTTTGAAGAGTAACGCTACACATGCGATGCTTACTGATCCCTTCCCATCTCAGCAATAATTGATAGACCATCTGTCTAATCAAGAAACCTCTAGTTCTACGGAAGAAATCAAAATGATGTCCTCGGATACCATTAATTTGAATACTCGTAGTTAGTCTTATGACAAGCCAATAGAGAAGAAGGATGAAAATCCTTCTTCCGAGAAAGTTCCTTCTACTAGTTCCCCTCCATCTTCATCTAATGGTCCCCTCGTGACCGAGAAACCTAATATCGATTTAATTTACAACCGCCTAAGGATACCATCAAGAAGGTTGTTTTTAATCCCAATTCTCAAGCTGTACAATTCTATAATGTGGTTGAATATTTGTCCCAGGCACCTTGTGCAATGTCTACCTTGGAGGTACTCCAAAGCTATCTGATGCAGCGTAAAAACCTACTGATGGCTTTAGGGGAATTTGATGCTGACAATACCAACCTAATCCATTTCAATATGGAGAACTATAAATCCATATTACCTCACCAAATTCCATTTCAAATTGCTTCTAGAGTAGTTAGTAGAAAGGTCCATCGGACCATTCTGAATGAAGGAGGTTCAACCTCAGTGTTGTCTATATCCTGTTGGAGAGCCATTGGTTCTCTTGAACTTACAAAGTCACCTACGACCTTAAAATATTTCAATGGATGAGGTTTCCATTCCCATGGTCTGTTACCATCCCTTTCAGTCGAGCTTGGGGGAAATATATTTTCCATTCAAGTGGAAGTAGATGATGCTTCATTGGATTACAATCTCCTATTAAGGAGAAACTGGTTCTATGCAATGACGGCCGTCGCTTCGACAGTATTTTGAACTCTTTAGTTTCCTCATTTGGGAAAAATTGTAACTATTGATCAACTTGAATTTTGTTCACCAGATGTTACTACTCCCACTGCAAATAATATCTCTATGCTAGGTCAGTCCCATCCTCCTTATCAGTCAATTGGGGTAGGTATGCTGAAGGATTCAACCCTCATGGGAGTGTTTTCTTCAGCCCCTCCTAGTACGAAAGTAATGTCCATGAACATGATTTGCATGACTGGTTACAGTCCTAAAGGTAAAGAGGTTGTTGAGTCATCCTCTCTTGGCCCTTATGAAGCACTTCATGATGTTGTCCAATCTGCCTCCGATATCTAGCCAGATGATCTGCATTTGGTAGCTTCGGATCCTTACCACTTTCCCTACTGGCTAGAACCCTCTCTTCCTAGTATAGACTATCTCACACATAATTTTCCTTTAGACGAGTCCATCATGGAGATCAGGAGTGTGAATGAACCCGTATGGGAAGATCACCATCATCAATCTTCTTTTCTTCCCAACTCTAGTTCGGTAGGTTTTGAGCTTGTATCTCTTATCAGTACTAATATTGTCACCAATCCATGCATGATTTTATTATTGCAAGGCACAGATTCAGAAGAAAATATTTGCAACATCACTAGGAACACCCCGATTGACATATTAGTCAAGCTTGGAACTGTTGAGAACATCCATGTAGGCCAGAACTGCTCGACAGATTAAAACTGAAAGTTATAGAGCTCTTTTCAAAGAACTTTGTGATATTTTCACCTGGACTTATGAGGTGATTCTTGGGATCGATCTGTCAATTGTTGTACATGATATTAGAACCTATCCCATGACAAAACCTGTTTGGAAAAAATTACATCAAGTCCATCCTAGGAAGGCTACAGCTATTAAAGTTGAAGTGGAAAAATGTCTAAAGGCAGGGTTTATTTATCCCATACCCTTGATGAAATGGGTATCTAATATTGTCCCTGTGGATAAGAAGTAGGGAACTTTTAGAGTCTGTATCGATTTTTGAGACTTAAATAAGGCTTGTCTTAAGGACAATTTCCCTAGTCCACACATCGATCAGATCATCGATAACTATGCTAGGAGTGTCATCTTTTCTTTTATGGATGGCTTTTCTGGCTACAATTAGATAGATATTTTTCTTGTCAATCAAAATAAAATGACATTGATTTTCACATGGGGAACCTTCACGTATAGAAATTTACCTTTTGGCCTAAAAAATGCCAGAGCTACATTCCAGCGAGCCATGTCCTATGCCTTACATGATATCAAGAACATCATGGAGCTGTACCTTGACGATCTCCCTGCTCATTCACAGCAACGGGAAGACCATCAAGGGTACCTTAGAGACATTTTCCCTAGGTGTCATCATTATAATATACACTTGAACCCATAAAAATGTGTCTTTTGTGTTGAGACTGGATGTCTTCTTGGATTTGTGGTTTCCAAATATGGCATCTGGATTGGTCCATTGAAAATTGCTGCTATCTTGGCCTTACCTCCCCTGACAAACCTTACCAAGCTCTAAATTTTGCAAGGGAAGGAAACATTTCTTTGTTGTTTCGTGTGCAACTTCATAGAGAAAACACACGGTTATATGCGTCTCCTGAAGAAGGACACTTCGTTCTTCTAGGATGACCAGGCCCAACGAGCCTTTGATAATCTGAAGCATTCTCTTACCCATTCACCCATGATACACCCCCCATAGTACTCAAATTACTTTCTCTTATATGTTTCTACCTCCACTACTACCATCAAAATGGTTCTAGCACAGGTTAATCCCAACAGCCAAGAACACGTGATATATTACATGAGTAAGAGTCTCATTGACTCCAAAACCTATTACTCGCATGTGGAGAAGTTAGCTTTGGCCATGGTCATTGCTGTACAAATTTTTCATCATTACATTCTACTTCATACCACAACGGTACTCGTGGATCAAAACCCTATGTACTACATTCTAACTCGTCAGGTACTAAGGGACAAATATTCTTGCTGGATTGTTATCTTATAGGATTTTTATCTTGAGTTCACCAAGGCTACTGTTGTAAGGGAAAGTTTCCTATGGCTAGGGTTTAAGAGGCCATCAACATATTGGGGTTGAAAGAGAGATGAAAATGGTTTTGCAAGTAAATACAAGCAAGATCAGAGATTAGAATGGTTCATACCTTAGCCAAACGAAGGTTGATCCAAGTAGCCCTTCAATCCTCTTCTTGCTCCTCTCGCTCCTCTTGCTCCAAGAGACATGCAAAATGAATTATACCTTCCTCAAACCAATATGACCACATATAAAGCAATGATAATCAAATAAACATGAAATAATGATTTGACTAACATTATCATATGATCATAAACAAAGATTCAATCACACATTGAACAATAATTTGGGAAGAAGAAGGACATCACATCTTTATTAATCTTGAAAACAAGTACAAATATACCTTCTCTTCAATTTGGGCACCTCATGAAACCTTGATCTGGTTCTGCTGATTCTCTTCTCCAAGGAACTCAACCTCCAATCTCTGCAACACCAAGGGATGATCGCTAGGAAAAGGTGTGGGCGAAGAGAGTCCCAATTCTTCCAGCATGACAATGCAAAAGTTTGAGTTCCCTCTCATGGACCTCCCTACCTCTATTTATATGTTTCTAAAGAGATAGGGTCAAAGACAAATTAGTTACAACTGAAGGAGTCAGTTGCATAACTAACCAAACTACCCAAACTTTGAAAAACATATTTTTGGCATGAATACGCGGATTGCAGAGACATCAGTCACGTATGTAGTAGGTATACATGGGTTTCAATGGAAATATTTGCATATTTATGGCATACACGAGTATTATATATAGCAATTCACGTACCATACATAGGTTTCCTTAAGGAAACTCACCTATACATCAAGAGATCTCATTTTTAGGGTACTTTTGGGAATTTTGAGACTTTGGTGTCTTCTGAAAATTTTTACCTGACTCAGACACCTTTCCAATGGTGTAGAGATGAGGTTGAATGGAGTTACAAAACTCAATATATGGATCCTCCAACTTAGTAGTTTTTTCAGTGACTTTCATGAAGTGTCGTCATGGGAGTGTTAACATGCGACGAAATCATGGGAAAGTGGTCACAGGAAGAGATGTGTCATTTTGAGCTATAACAGATGCCCCCTAATGTATGAGGTTAGAGGGAAGATGATAGCTAAAATACATTATAAAGGAAACATCTGAGTATGGAGAGAGCAGAGAATCCAAGATCGAAAGGTTTGAACAAAGGTTCCTGAAAGAGAGATAAATGTCAGAAAGAACTGATCTCTGGGACATACAAGTCCATATACAAATCATCACCATAAAGATACAAGTGGATCCAACATATGTATAACTGATGAAACTATCATGGTCGCTCAATATGAAAAACAGCACCATATCAAATCTATGTTAGTTTTTCAACATTAAGCTAGCATTATTAGGATCTTTAACTAAGAGAATAACAAGCACATCAATCAAACACAAGAGACAATGAAAACAGTTTTTTTCCTTGGGGAAACCATAAAGGAGAAAACCCCGCAACTTCCTCAGATATAGAATCAGCACCAAAATAGAAAATCCCAAAACAGTAAGTGATATCCCACTAGCAGTAATCTTCTTCTTGTTTAGCCCCAGTGTCTTCTCCTTCCTCAACTATGCGCTACACTTGAGTGTGGATGAGTTGTGTGATAAATAGAGACTCCAGTTCTCTATTTATACTAATCCCAACATGACTAAAACCCTACTATGGCTGACCTCTACTAGGAGAGTCTAATAACCCTAGTGCCTCTGAACAACGAGGACTTTAACCCTTAAACAATCAGAGGGTTACTCACTATGACTTGACATGACTTGTTTACATAATATATCCTCCCGATCGAAGCACCGGGGCATGACAATATGACTCAATTACATAATAGATACATCCTGGAATAAACATCAGGTTGCAAGACATAAGATACATAGATGAATACATTCCGAAGTTACAAATACATCAACACTCCCTCTTAACTAGGAAGGTATTCTTTCGACACAATTTTCAGCACTGGTCTTCTTCTCTGCATCAACTGGATCATCTCGTCATCTTCAAGTATTCTTTAGTCTTCAAGTCTTCTTTGTCTTTGAGTCTCCAAGTCATCTTCTTCTTCAATTCTTCTTCATCTTTGAGTCTTCAAGTCATCTTCTTTTTCTTTATCATGGGATCTGCGTCATCATTACTACTGGCTCATCACTGCTGGATCATCACTCGATTTGGATCATCATCAAGTCTAGATCATCTCATCTGGATCACTTTATATGGATCTTCAATTATGGATCATCATCACAACTGGATCGTCACTTGATCTAGATCGTCATCAAGTCTGGATCATCTCATCTGGATCACTTGATCTGGATCATCATCTGCTATCTAATAATGGTGCTATCTCGATTCTTCTCGTCACAGGAATTTCTATAGAGTCAATCCTATAGGCCTACCCTTCATGTAGGTCTTCATCAACACTTATATCTAAAACTTAAGTCAAAATGGCCTGCCCAACTCTTACATCTGACCACATCTTGTCAAAAAGGCATGCCCAACACTCACATCTGACCTCATCTTGTCAGAAAGGCCCAACACTCACATCTAACCTCATCTTGTCAGAAAGGCTCAGCACTTATATTCGACCATGTGTAAACACATCGCATCGAAAAGGCTCTGCACTTACATCCAACCTCATCTTGTCAGAAAGGAACTGCACTTACATCCAACCCCATCTTGTTGGAAAGGCACAACACTCACATCTGACCATGTGTAAACACATTGCACCAGAATGGCTCAGCACTTATATCCAACCTCATCTTGTCGAAAAGGCTCTGCACTTACATTCGACCATGTGTAAACACATCGCATCGAAAGGGCATGCACTCACATCTGCTCATGAAGGAACTAATCCTATCATTGCATCAGAATGGCCCCCAGTCCCAGACTGAGCTACCTGGTAACTGACCAGGTGCCTCCATTCCTAGAATGGTAGTTTCCCTTACATCTATCCTACTCGACAGAATGGCCAACACTCACATCTGACATGGAAGGAACTTAATCCTTTAGCCATGATAGAATGGTTCAGCCCTTACATCTGATCAAGTGGGAACACATCCCTCTATCACATCAGAATAGCTTCTCATTCCTATACTGAATTTTCATGGTAACTGACCAGGTGCCCCCATTCCTAGAATGGCAGTTTCCCTTACATATGTCCTACTCGATAGAATGGCCATCACTCATATCTGACATGGAAGGAACCAATCCTCTCACCATGACAAAATGGCTCAGCCCTTACATCTGACCATGGAAGGAACCAATCCTCTCACCATGTCATAATGGCTATGGGTCTCATCACTTTCTCCTAGAGGAAACCTCGATCTAGAGAACACCAAGCTTCTCCTTGAAGTACTCGAACTTCAGCCTAGCCAATGGTTTTTTCAATACATCAGCTATCTGTTCCTCCGTCGCAACATACTAGAGCTTCATTGCTCCCCTCCACACCATATCCCTAATATAGTGATACTTGATCTCGATATGCTTTGACTTGTTATGGAACACTGGATTCTCTGACAACTTCATGCAACTCTTGTTGTCACAATGTATACAAGTAGCATCCAACTGGAGATCAAATATATCAGACAGTAGTTTCTGCAGCCATACTACCTCACAACTAGTTGAACAAGTTGCAACATACTCTGCTTCAGCTGTACTCAGTGCCACACAGGATTGCTTCCTGCCAAACCAAGAGATCACAACTGATCCCATACTAAAGCAACACCCTGAAGTGCTCTTCCTATTAATGGCATTTCCTACCCAATCTAAACCAACATAACCTTCCAGGTTAATCTTTTGATTCACATTGTACTTGAGCCCATAATCAACTGTACCCCTCGTGTACCTTAGAATATGCTTTGCAACAATCAACTGAACATTTCTTAGATCTGTCAAGAACTGGCTCAAGGTGTTCAAAGCAAAGCAAATGTCTGGTCTTGTGTTTTTCAGTTACATCAAGGACCCAATCATCTGATGAAGCATCACTCAATAGCTTCAGTTTTGATGCCATAGGTGTGGCCATAGTCTTGTAGTCCATCATCCCAAACCTCTTCAGGATCTCTACTGCATACTTCCCTTGTCCAAGGAAGATTCCATCTGTACTCTGCCACACCTCCATACCTAGAAAATAATGAATCATACCCAATTCCTTCATCTCGAACTCGGCAGCAAGCTTTCTCTTCGTATCAGTAATCAACCCATCCATACCTATCACAAATACATCATCTACATATAGTAGAAGCATCACTAGGTTTCCATATTCAACCTTGTAGGAAAGGTTGGAATCTGCTTTACTCTTGGTAAAGCCCAAACTGGTTAGAAAGTTTTCAATTATGTCATACCAGGTCTTGGGTGCCTGTTTTGAACCATACAGGGCTTTCTTCAATCTGCACACATGAGACTCCCTGTCATGTGTCTCAAAACCGAGTGGCTATTTTACATACACTTCCTCTTCTACTACACCATTCAAGAAAGAAGTCTTGACATCCATCTGGTGTATCTTCCATTTTATCATTGTAGCCAGAGCAAGTACTGATCTAATGGAAGTGTATCTAGCTATAGGTGCAAAGGTTTCTTCATAATCTATTCCTTCTTTCTGAGAGAAACCTCGAGCCACAAATCTTGCCTTATATTTTTCAATGCTACTGTCTGCAGCATGCTTGATCTTGTAGATCCATTTAGAAGTTATAACTAACTTCTCTTTTGGTCTTGGGACAACATCCCAAACATCATTCTTCATGATCGATTGATACTCTTCGATCATAGCATCCTTCCATTCTTTCTGTTCTACTGCTTCTTCATAATTGGAAGGTTCTTTATCAATGAAATCAAATAGTAAATATACATACCCGAAACAGGATCTGGTTCTCTTTCTTTCTTTGTGATTCTCTTCTGGAGCCCCATATCTTTCCACACCTTGGATAAGTTCTCATACCCAAGCAGGTTTCCTCTTGTGAGGATTCTTTTCCATAGGTGGATCTATAGGTCTTTTTGGTTCTTCAAATTCTCGATCTTCTTCTTGAATTTCTTCGTTCATGTTTGTGTCATGAATTCTGGGTGCTTCTGCTTCTTCAGGTTCTTCAGCAGGTCTCTTTTAGGATTTATTATAGGCTGTGTCTTCATCAAATGTCACATCCTTGCTGTTAACACTCAGAATGTACCCAGGTCGTCAAAGGTAGATCCCAAGGTAACAGCAAAAACCACTTTAGAATGTATTTCTGACCTAATACAATCAAAGAGGGATCTCTCACTATTTACAAAGTTTTTATACTCAAGATATTTCAATCAAAGACAATCAGATGGTCAGTTTTCTGATGGGACAAATAGGACAAGTTTGTTTTAAAAGACTTGGTAGGACGGTAATGGAGGAGACCATTGGGCAATGGAGTCAATAATCAAATCTGAAATAGATTGCAGGAGGTAGGGTTTTGAAAGTTTATGAACAGAGGCAAGGTAGGCACCATTTCCTCGGTATTCACGTATTAGCAGGTTGATTAGTAGACAAAGGGAGACATTCCATCAAACAGAGCACCTCTAGGGTGAATTCTGCAAGACTTTAGAAGAAAATATTTTGAAAATTCCACTAGTACAAAAGCGCGGATTTTTCCACTGAGGTTTTCCATGTTTCTTACTTTTTGGTGTAAAATCCGATGTAACAGGAATGAGGCATCGATGTATCCACGCCTAGCCATCGCTGTATCCACACCTGGACTCTTAGACGTCGCTGTATCCACGCCTAAACTCTTGGACGTCGCTGTATCCACGCCTGACCGTCTCTATAGCAACGACACCGTCTTTTGTTGACTTTTTACAACTCCACTGTTAACACCAAATTAACTATGACAATGTCCTAGGGGTAAATTAACTATGACAATGTCCTAGCGGTGAGCTATAATTACTTATATATTTGAAAATAACTATACAAATATACCTATATACATTTGTTTTTAAATATTTTATTTATAAATAATATTAATTATTAAACTATTTACATTATAAATTAAAAAAAAATGTTACTAGGTATTTTTTATTATATACTAATAATACATATAAAATTTTAGAAAAATATACTAAGTTATTTTTTATTATATACTATTAATACATATAAAAAAATTAAGTTAAACAAATATAAATATGATAAGTAATTTTTTATTATATACTATTAATATATATAAAAAAATTAAGTTAAGCAAACACAAATATGATAGAATTCAAGTTAAACAAATACAAATTTCATTCTGTTAGTGTAGTTTCACAATTTGGATTTTGGTGCCAACATGAAGTGGTGGGTGCCAATGTAGAACAATCTTACATTTCACTCCAGCTAAAGCCCAAGGTGACCCTGTTCAAGGCTTCAATGGCACAAGGTGTGTTTCAATCTATGGCCATTTTTCCCTAGTTTCGAATGTTTTTCGAGCTCATCTTAAATGTGGAAAGAGATCAAGACCCATTTGAACTTATCCGTCTTCAGACAATTGGTGGTAGAATAATGTGGATCGCAATAAAAGGTCACAATGCTTTCTCAATACAAAATCATTCACTACGTTACCTAACTCAAAATGGAGTAAACTTGCATATGTATGTATGTATGTAAGTAATGCTAAAAATAGATGTTTGAATATGAGTATTGTTAGAGCAATTCAAATAAAACAACAATTCTATATGAAAGCTTGACCCTTTAGTTATAGAAAATCTACAAAGGTTGCCATAGATATTTTCCTCTTTATTACCATACCGACTTGATTTAGGATGTCATTTACTTATTTCCCCAACTTGTTTTGTTTGTTGACAAGACTTGACATTTTAATTTACATTCTTGAGAATTTTTTCCAACACTATTTGGAATAACAAGAAATCTATCTAATATCTATCTAATTGCTTGAAGCAATTAAACTCTCTCTCTCGCGTAAGTGTTCAATTGCTTTGGATATTTTGTTTTACTAAGAAAGATGATGCACTATCCATAAGTCCTTTAAAAGAGTGTTAGGTGAATACAAAAGAACAAGAAGATTGCACTCGCCATCCAAAGTATTTATTTTCTATTTAAGTGGGGATGTTGAACACCAATAGTATCTTGAATCCTATTTATGACGATTCCATGCCCCCAAGTATTGAGAAAATATTGATTCTAGTAAATTTTTTAAAGGATAAACATTACTGGATACCCATTGAAATATTTTCAATTTCTAAACATAAAAATTCCCACATTGATATTAATGGAACAATAAAGGAAAGGAGATAAATAATAGTTCCTTCTATGTACACAAACACATTCTTGGATACTTTCAATATGATAGCATCTACAATAAATTGAGAAAATAAAATAGTTTTACCTCTATATTTTGAAAATAGTTTTTCCAATTAGGATTAAACACATATGTGGTTTTATCATTATGTAAAATATGATCTAAAGATCTAAGTTAACAACAAACATTACCCATATGAAGTAATCTACTGCAATAAGTCTTAAAAATATCCTAATTGTAACCCATATGAATCCGATCTCACTTCATTATCCAAAGACTTGTGTTTGAACTCGGAGAGTGGCTTGCCCTCTAATTATGCTATATTCATATGTTGTTATTGTGTCATTAAGTTTGCATGTTGCAGGACAAGCTCAAATAATAGTGGTCAAAATCATAACATCAAAAACCATTTATTTCTATCTACTCGACTAAACTCTACACGCATGTGAAAATTCTTTGCTATAAAAGATTCTGAAGAGTATCAATATCAATATCAATAGAATATATTGTTCTTGTCGACATCACTATGCTCAAGGGAAAGTTTTCATTCTCCCTCCTAGTTAATTTCATGAGAAATATTATCATGTATTTGAATAAGAAACTAATCACTTTCACTTGCCTTGTGAAAAGCTTCCAGTGCTTTAAAAACATAGATGGATGAAGCACATGATGCAAAATATTCATGGACTTTAATAATTCAACCATCACATAGATTTGACTTTATTCAATCTATGGCCATTTTTCCCTCTGTTCTTCCCTCCACATGGCATTTTGGTGATTACCAGGACGCTACTACAATGCAATGAAATATTCATCTCAGATCTGTAGGATGGAGTCCAATTCAAGGGTTTCTGCAATGGAAATCATGGTATATTTTAGGGGTTCTTTCCCTTTTGTTCAGCTGAAATCCGACATTCAGAGATTCGATCCGACTACCATTTCATCATTCCCTTCGAGGAATTCAGGTTCACACACAAAGGCCTCCTGGAAATCTATGTGAAGGATTCCTCGTACAAGGCCATCAAGGAGAATGATATCGACCTGGAGTCCATGGGGTTCTTCTTGAGCACCAGAGATGTCCGGCTTCACATCTTGCAAGATCTGGAACATGGAGAAATTCACTGTGGAGTCGAGAGTAAGCTCATCACACCCCTCCTTACATTTAAGGATTTGGAGAATTCATTTCCCTTCAACAAAACTTTGAAAGAGCTCGAAGCAAACCAGTTTACTCTAGTCTTTGCTAATTGTATCTGTGACATCGTGGTTTCAATGGATGTAACTACAGTTATTTATAATCTTGAGGGGGGCGGTGATGGCACCAGGCATTATCTTTCGACCGGTGAAACCCTTTTGTTGAATCTTTTTTTCACTGTCTTTGATATCTGTTGCGCTGGTTGGGGTTTGGATCTATGTGGTTATGAAAAACTGCCTTACGACCTACCAGACCCATGTATTCATGGCCGCCCTCGTCTATTTGAAAGCTCTAAATCTACTCTGCGAGGAAGAGGACAAATATTTCATTAAGAGAACTGAAAAAACCCATGGATGGGATAATTTGTTTTATATTTTTAGTTTTCTGAAGGGAATTATGCTTTTTACCCTAATTGTCTTGATTGGCACTGGCTGGTCCTTCTTTAAACCCTACCTGCAAGGCAAGGAGAAGAAATTTCTCATTTTTTTCATTCCCTTGCAAGTCTTAGACAATATTGCTACTGTGGTGATCGATGAGACTGGGCCATATGCCAAGGATTGGCTTGCCTGGAACCAGGTGTTTCTCCTAGTTTACATGATCTGTTGTTGTGTTTTCTTGTTCCCCATTGTCTTGTTTCTCCAGAGCTGCTTGGATCAGTTGAATTTGTGTGAAGGAGAAGCACAGAACATGCAGTTGAAGTTGAAACTCCTTTCTATAGTAGTTAAATATATGATGCATCGACCAAATTTCAGTACAGTGTTTTGTGAAGCTGTGAAGAATACTCATATAGGTGAAAGCATCCTTGGGGATTTGTCAAAGACCTTACATTTTTCATTACCTGAGCATATTGGATTGGGACTGGCCTTGGCAGACTCAAATGATACAAATCAAAGCCAAGAAGGTGGGTATAGCTGTGTCTATTTATTGTGAACATCTCACTATTCATTCTTGGAAACAAGGGTTTGTGAAATACATATTTGGCTTGTTTGTTTATTTATTCACAGTTTAAAATTTTTCCCTTTATGAGGATGGAATGACTTACCATAGGTATTTCTATCTTTAGGTCAAAACTTTTGTGAGTCTAAAATAATGGAACTGTACCAGAACCCAACAGCCAGTATTTCTGAAGATCTTATTGAGCAGATTTCATTATTCCTTCATCGGAGTGAAGGATTATCAAAGCATGTGCCCACTTTCCTCAAGGAATTGTCTTTGTTGCAACCCAAAGCCCAAACATCACTGTTACTGACTCCATTATTTACAAATGAAGTGAGTGTTGTTAATTCCTTGAGGTATGCACATTCTTTAAATAGTTTTTTCATCCAATGTTGTGTTAATAGTTACGACTTAACAATTTATAACAAGGTAGGATCATGGCCTTAATGGGAGAAAAGGTATATCTTTTGCTTTTGTCAGCATTGTGTGCATGTTTCTTCATTTCCATGCCAATTTTGTGTTGCAGGAGTTTTCAATCTCTCTCTACAAGCAATGGTCTAGTCTCTGATGATATTTTGACCCAGTTAGAAGAGGCAACTAATGTTGCAAACATAATGGAGGAGCTTGGATATGGATGTACAATTGATGTTTCACACTGCAAAGATATTTTGTCATTTTTTTCTCCACTGAAGGAGGAGACTGTGTCCAAGATAATTAGCATGGTTGTGTGCACTCATATAGGCCTTGAGGATGCCCATGGCACACATTCAACATTTTATACTTCAATGTTTAATAGTTCCATAACTGAATCGTCATGGTTATCATCTTGGAATATTGATGTTCTATTGGATTCTATCAAACAACTGGTGAGTGTTCTACCATTCACCTCATCTCAATCATTGTATTCAGTTAGCCGTATCTGTTGAAATCTGAAGTTACTTTTAGTGAGAAATTTTCAACAGTGGTGGTTACTTTGCAGGCTCCAGAAATCAACTGGGTTTCTGTGATGGAGTCTCTAGATCAGAAAGACTTTTAGTTTCCAGATCAGAAAGCCTTCTCTATTTTGATGTCAATTTATGGAAAAACTTTCCAAGTAGACATGTTAATTTATGGAAAAACTTGCCAGGTAGACATGTAGATTTATAATGCAGTTGCTGCTATCTTTGGGCTATTGACATGATGGATTTGTGTGTTCTGACATTTTGCTTGATAGGGAAATTAGTTTTATCTTGCCACAAATGGCTGCAATAAATCATTTGTTTGTATTATTTATATGTAGGATCCTTTTCCCATTCAAACAGTCTGCGGAAGTGTCTGGAACAATGATGAAGGCCAACTGTCCTTCTTGAGATTTGTTGTATCTGGCTCTCTTGAAATTTTTACATTTACACATTCAAGGAGGCTGTAGGTGATGATGTCATTTAACAGTTCATCTTTTTTGGTTTTGTTTTCTGGAGAAATATAGTCCCTCACTTGCCTAGTGAGGAGGATGGTGCCTTGCTAGACACCAATGGATTCCCCCCCTCTTCCCTGGTTTTCTGGATCAAGGATGCTAGTAACAAGCAGCTAAAATACCAGATGGTAACCCAAGGGATTCATGGGGTTTCATCCTGAGGCCTCTGTGAACTTTGCACAAGAGCGTCTACCAATAGAGCTAACCATTGGGAGATTAGTTTGCCCCTCTTTATTATTATTATATCTCTGCATTTCTTTATCTAACCAAAAGATTCCTCGTTTTGCAGGCACCCCTTGAAGGTCCACATGGGAGTTTAATTTCATGTGGTTCTGCTAACCAGGCATGGATGTCTGTTGATCTGGTAGAGGTATTGTGCCATATGGCAGAGATTGGGCATGCGAGTGATGTGCATGCATTGCTTGAGTTTCCTATTAAGCACTGTCCAGAGATATTGTTAATTGTCGTTGCCCAAGTTAAGGTAAAATGCAAGGTATTAATTATTTTTTTTCCTCTTGAAGTTGTTTTATGTTTGTTGAGCACATTATTGCTTTATGGTGACTAAAAGGAATGTAACACTGTTCTCCAAACTGCATTCAATTAGCTGCAACATGAAATATTCACTGCCCTTTTCCCATCATATCTTGTTGGTACCAATCCTAATTGTACCATTCTCCTACATCAACTATGGCTTGTTGATCCTGATATAGTTCTCTGGGGTATGATGGATCTCCATGCTAAGGATCCTAGCTACATATCAAATATTTTAGATGCATGCCAAGAGATAAAGGTAAGTGCTTGCAGTTAAACTCAATATAGCAGATAGATATAAGATCTGTATCTGTTATAGATAGTGTCCAACTTGTGTCTCTTTGATCTATATTTAGAAAATATTTTTATTTCTTATAAATAGTTTGGATCCTATTCATTTCTTAGGTAGAATCTACAATTTAAAATCTCAATTGACAAAATTTGTGATATTGTGAAACTAACAGAAGTTAAAAGTCAAAATGAACTGTGTTGTGTACCATTTTCTTTCTAGCAAGTCAAGTCAATATTGTAACACTTATAACACTTTATAACACTTATAACACTTTATAACACTTTATAACACTTATAACACTTATATTCACATTTATAACACTTTGTACCACATGATATACCCATGATTCTAAATAGCCTGTTCCTGTGGGAAGCTGAAAAGTTCCTCCTTGTGTAATCTGTATTAACTTATTTCTTATATTGAACATCAACCAGGATGGGAAGGTTGTAGAGTGGAGAATCATGTGTCGAAGAATCAACATCAGTCTTGAAATTAGCAAAGACCATCAAACCAATTGTGTTCTGTTAAGTTCCACTAGAGGACAACTTACATTGCTGAGGGTAGAAAAAATATTCTCTGCCATTTTTATTTTTTCAAATGAATTTGAAGAATGAAAATCCATGAGGAGAACTTCCAAATGAAATAGGGATGGAAGACTTGCACAAACTTCTTGGATATTTAAGCACCCTGAATATGTAGCTTTCACCTTCTCAACAATAAAACCAGCGTAGCCTTTGCATATTTTGAGTCTTAAGGAGTCATCTCCCAAACTAGACCCTATGGATGTCCTTATAATAAGAATGTGAGCTACAAGAACAAGAGCATCATCAGTATAAGCAGACCTCCCATCCTCTACCTTCAGAACTTGATTTACTAGGTGTTCTTCAAGTTCGATGGAAGAATGCCAATATTCACTGACATGTTCTTAATTAAGTTGGTGACAGGCTTCTTTGTAAATAGAAGAATGCCAATCTGGAGAAAAAATGCACTCTTTAATAAAACTAAGCACTTCAACAGCTCCTTGTAAAGGAATATTACTGGAGTCAGAAACACTGTCATTTGTAGAGCAGGGTTGTTCATGTCCATTAGAGATGACTACTTGCCTGCTAGCCTCTAAAAATATATCTCCAAAGAGAGCATCATCTTCATGCCCGCTTGCAAATTATACACCATTTACTCCCATCCCATCCTTGCTAGCAGTTGGCCATGACTTTTCCCCCCTGGGCCTTGTTTTTAAACCTTGTGCATGCAGAAAACTTGCGATAGCTATTAGATCCTCTAGCCAGTGACCTGCCTGTGGAAATATAACATTTAGTTGATTCTCCTTGCTGCGCTCAACAATTAAGGCAAAATGCTCTGAGCGAAGGTTACAGGACAAAGAAATAGAAGTTAAGTCTACAACCCCATCTCCTTCATGACCTCATTGAAGCCATGCTGCCCCTAAATCTATAAAATGCTATGTCGTGCAATTTAGATCATGTGACAGATATTATTCCCACAGTCCTAGAGATAGAGAAGCACAACACAGGCCCTGTGTATAATAAATTCCAAGTTAAACATGTATAAGAAAACTACCAAGTTAAGAGATCGGTTCTCATGAGTAGACATCAATTGAATGTCATCAACATCCCAACACAGCCTAATGATAGATTCCATATCCTGTGAACCGACATGAGTGGCCAAAACCTCCTTCGGAATTTCTTCATCTGTATTAGCTGTCAGCATGGAAGTTGTATCAATGTCATCATCATTGAATGACCTATCAAGTTGCACAGTACAACTTGAAATACCAGAAGCTGGATTATTTAATTCCAATTCCCTTAATATAGTTGTTGCTTCCTGTATCTTTCCTTTATGGTAAAGCCTTTTGATGAAATCAACAAACGAGATATCAAGCTCTAGCCCAACAAACAAATTATCAGTTCCCACAGAATTCAATATTCTAAAATATTCAGAGTATAATCTACTGTCATTATTGATGCCAAGAAGTAAATCCCTCTCAAGCAGTTCTTCTACAAGTTTACTTGCTTCTTCCATCCTGCCTTTACTGCAAAGCCCATTAATAAGGTTGGTGTAGCAAAAGAGATTTGCTGCAATTCCTCTCCTTTCCATTTCATGAAACAGTGTCATAGCTGCCTCCTTATTGCATATTTTGCAATGCCCTTTAATCAGTGACTCAAACATAAAACCATCTGGCAGAATACTCCACTTCTCCATTTCAAAGAGAAGAGTTGATGTTTCTGGGTGTCCTATGGGTGTCATGTACAGTACATGGTGAACATGCATGTTTTCATTTCTTTCCTTTTTATGGTTGTGATCATTAGTAAGAATGATGATTAAAAGGTAGGGAGTGGACAAAATTTCATGAAGCTCTAGGGTTTGGTTGCGTGCCACCATACCTTCCAGTGGGAGGTTCCATTTCCTATCCTCTATGCTTGCAAAATAATGATGCAAGAATCTGGTATTTAACTACACATGGAATTGCAGTTGGCAACTCAATTGATACAGAAACACATTTTTAGTTTTCAAACGCTTCTATGGGATATGCTTCTTTGAGATGCCCAAAAATGGAATTGTAACTAATATCATGGATCTTGTGATTTCTTAATATTGAATGAGTTGTAAATGAAATTTAAAGATTAGGCCTTGGTGTGATGATAGAGACAACCCCAATGTGAACAATCAATTTTGAATATTTTGTTGTCACTCGCATTCCAACTCTCTATATTGTGAGGGAAGGTATCGAAAAAGTTGATTCTTAATAGACAGTGTCGATGATTAGCGACGACTACCACTTAGAACAACACTATCGGAAGTGTGCCTATAATAATATTTGTAGGAGTAGTACAACCATGGGAAACATTAGTGGGAGTAGACACGCCATCATGTGTAACAATGGAAGTGTCTGCATGTCTAAGACCAATATAAGTGTGGTCAATGGGAGCATGCACTATAGATAGACCAAGATGGCTAATAGAAGGAGAAGGCTGAGTAGATACTATTAAAAGGCCTCATTTTAACTATTCCCCTTTAAAAAGATAGAAGTTAAGGTCATATTATCACTTATCTGAGTGAGCTATGCGAAGGGTTATCACTTACTTACCTTCGTAAGGATTTAGGGGAAAAAGAAAGGACCTTTTAGGAATTTGAAAAACCAATTGAATAAGATCAATCAATAGATGCCCTTATATCTGCAAGCTAGTTTATTTGCTTGAATACTATGGGGACTCAATGAGCTTGAACATGGATATTTTGACATAAGTTGGATATATCTTGAATGGATACTATTAGAATTAATTCAAAAAAGGAAGAGACGGAGCACACGAGCACATATACCAGGTTATAAGAGAAATTTAAAAATGTACTACCACCATGAAACATAGCACACAAGAACTGCATAAGTGTCTCTAAAGGGTGAACATGGCCTTCATGGAGAGGGAGGAAAACTACTATTCACATACATTTACTAATATTCAACTGCATTACTACCATTATTCTTCACTAAATCCATTCCATTAGATGAGTGCACAAGTAATTAGTTCAATATTCTGAAAATGTTAAAGCATGCTTTGTGAAAATGTTCAAGGAAGTGTTTTTCATAGGACATATCTGAAACACCAACCCCCTCCATTCTTTCATCAACTGAAAGCTGTGGCTGTAGCATTCGTAAAAGAGCACTGAACCATATATATACAGTACCTCTGACGTACCCAAGTACCCTGTTTCAAAAAGTGGCGTCCCCATCCCTGTACCCACGTTTCTTGGCAACTTAGAGTTTATCAAGTCATGCCTTTATAGTTCCATGCACTATATCCTTTAGGGAATTGGACAATTCTGCATGCTTATTTCATGATGTAAATTGTATATCTTTTCATTTCTATGCTTGAAAAAGAAAGAAATCTGTGAGTTTATTTAGTCTTTGGGTATATAGAGAATTTGGAGGTTCGTGCTTGCTGGGTTATAGAAACTACATATATATTTTTAAAATTTTCTCAATCTCTCTGTGCAGCTTATTGATGAGAACAGGTGGTATAATTTTGATGATAGTCATGTCTCTCCCATTAGTGAGGATGAGATAAAGACATCGGCAGCTTATGTGCTTTTTTAGAGAAAAGTCAAACTTGAAGATGGATCAATGAGTAATGGAGCACACTCATATGCAAACCATGACAATTTTGGGTTCAGAAAATAATAGAGTACAGAACACGTTTCAAACCATATTTTTAAATGCTAGGATATTGTCACCGCTATCAGATATTTTTAAATGCTGGGATATTGTCACCGCTATCTGTTCTGACAGAAGAAGTGCCTGATGATCAATATGTTCATGTATGTCTTGGTTCAAGTTTCTGCATTATGTCACGTGATGCAATCAAGGAATCTTTAGTTGATATATTTGGCAGTGTTGAGGTCAATGCAAACCTATTTTACAGTGGTTCATTCAGTCAATATTGCCATCTTCAAATAATGGATCTCCCTGCCAAAAGAATTCTATGGAAGGATATTACTTCTATTGATGACTAATGCATTGATATCCCATTCCTTATGGAAGCCAGATATATGGTGATGAGGTTGATGCTTCACTTGTGTAAATTGGTTTTTTGTTTCATTTATAAATATTTTAGATTCACTTTACATTAGCTGGCATCTTGTTTTTGAAAGTACATTTATTTTGCTGATTCCAAAGGTGAGGTATGCATAATATATTTGCAATTGCTTACAGGACTTAAACATAATGAAGCTCTTATGTTTATTTATTTGAAAGATGATTAAAATAAAAATCATATTATTTATTTGAACCTCTTATGTTTATTTCATCAGGTCCATCCAGCAGATGTGAACATCATAATCCTGATGATACTTTTGTCACCAGCTGCCAGCATCATATATGTAGGGTCTGCTTAAAGTCTAATGTGGCATCTATAATTGAGAACTCAATGGAGATGTCAGAACCCTCATATGTTTATCTCAGAGTAAAATTGCAATGCCCAAGGTAATGTATAAGCATCTTACAAGGAATTTGTGGAAACTTTTGACTGGTTGTGTTGTTTTGATCTTAAACATGGCAGTTGGAGTTTAGGCAATCGAAATGCATCTAGACAGGATTACACATTTAAGTTTTTTCACACCAAATTTTGAAAAAGATCAACTTATGTTATCATATTTCTTGGACCTTGTTGTATTGATATGTGTATTTTTCATGCCATTCATACAGTTTCCAGAATCCATAGCATTTACTTTCTTATTGATAATAACACCTTTATTGGTTTTATGTCCAATCCATCCACCTGCAATATGTCTGTCTTATTTGAGCAAGGAAACTTTTTGTGACTTAACATCATAGTAGTTTAATATACTCAAGTCATGATTCTCTCTAGTTCTGCAGAGAGAAGTATGGACAAATTTTAGATGCTGCACTTGATCTATATGGATTTTGTGATAATATTGTTTTCATAGTTTAACACCCTACCCTCCCTTCTTTGATACAGGAACCAAGGACTAAGCCATCTATCATAGGAACATCGTTCATGAACCTTGGAGAGTTTGTGTTATGTGGAAAGGATGCAAAACAGAGCACTAAGATCCCTGTTTCTTGTTGCATTGGAGGAGTGACAACTGAAACAATATTTTGTGTAAGATTAAGCTCCTTTTGTCATTCTATCTGGTTTTTACCTAAGAACTTACTATTTGCATAAGTTCACCATTGCATATATAACACTATCTAGTTACAAGGTAGACACACTAGTATCTAATGATGATCTCAAAGATTGAATCACTGGAAACAATTATGTCACTTGTTTCTTGCACTTTCGCACATTTTGACTGGGAACTTTGTTAAATTTATTTATGTTGCATTGTTTTGGAAATATTTTGGGTTACTAATTCTTGATAATATTAAGTCATGCATATATAATGGGTTGCAGCCTTCTATATTTGGGTGCATTCTTAATAGGGAGTCCTTTTCATGTCCATTTCCTTTTTCCATTGTATACCCTCAACTTGAGGACAATAGTGTTTTGATTAATGTAGTTTACTCTCAGCTTTTTGGAGCTTCAGACATCTCAGGAAACAATGGATGTTTTTCATAGGATTATAGTTCCTTCACTATATTTTATTGGAGGCCATTTGTCATCTGATAAGGATGAATTATCTGCTCTAAAAGCAGGTTTAAGGAAGGTGAATTTTTTCACAGAATATGTTGCAGTAGGGAGATCAAAGAAGGATTCTGAAGAAGAAGACAAGAGTGATGAGAAATTGTCTCTAGGGAGTGAAGAAAGTGAATTTTTCGAGTCAGATGACTCAGATTTTGCTGATGAATGTGAAGGGGATGGAGCTGATTATAGGCTTTGCTCTGAATTTAATAAGTGTTTGAGTTATGGACCTTTGGTGGCAACCAATCTTGTCATTGAAGGTGTCCTCCATCTAGACTCTAGAAAATGTAGTTGGAAAACTTTGGGTGACGAAGAGTTTACCCAATTTGGAACCAATGCCAAAGTTGATTGACAATCCATCTTCTTCAGATTCTGATCACTCTCTGCCACAAACTTCCATGCAGAGTCTTCTTTCATGGAAAAGGAGAAAGGTAAGTTTCAAAGTGGTACGAGAGATGGGAGTGCCATTGTTGAATGAGGCATGCAGAGAAGAGGGTGGAGATGATATTGATTTTAATCGCCGACAATCAAGATTTCCTACACAGCCTCCCCCAGTGAAGGTACAATTGCCTCTCTTACAATGTTTTCACCCCTCTTGACCGTATCACTTTCCACAATACATCATACATAAATTAAAAATAGGAAAGGTTATGGTGCAATGTTGATGTATACTTGTACATTTTTTGGCATATTTGATAGAATTATTTTGGTGCAACAAAAATCAATTGGTTTATCATGTATGGGAATCCTCCAAGCCAACTAGGAAAAACAGTGCGGGGAATCCTCCAAGCCAAAATTATCGATCTTTGATCAAGAGCCCTAGAGATTCTCACTCACGAAATATATGCCATAATGATAATTACCACTAACCAATCCCTTGGCCGACCAAAGCCAAGAGAAGTCAAGAATTCAGTCTCAAGAATTCTTCCAAAAATCTAGAACCCCCAAAAGGTCCTCCTCCATTTATTTTATAATAATCTCAATAAATCGTTATAGGCTACAATATGACCCATCATAAGGTTTGAAGAAAATGAGATGGGTTGAGAATAGCTATCAAGAAACTTAGTAAAGGAAGTGCAAGAAGCAATAAAACCATTCCTCACAATTCATGTGTAAAATGACTAAACTCTAGATTGGGATTAAGAATATCTAAATAAAGAAGATAAATTCTATTCTAAAGGAGAAGGTTGACACAACAGAGAGGATTCTCACAAGTGGAGGCTCTAAGCTTAAGTTAAAATATATCATATATGGAAAAAGTTAGGAATCATTCATTGAAGAGTATATAAAGTTGAAAAGAACTATAACAATCCACTATGAAGCATCCTCTCTTCAAAGGTTATAGTTGTTTAGGGAGCATCACATGAATGGATTGGAGAAAATATTCTACAAGAAATCCTAGTCGTAAAGAAAAATATATTCATGAGGAGAGTGACTTGTTTTCTTTCAAAGTGATCGAGTTTATCAAATTTATGTGTGAAGAGCCTGTCGCAGGTATAGCATCCCCGTCGCTATTCCTGGGGTTTGCATTTTTTTTTTTAAACTTATACAAAGCATGGATACAGTGACGGCCAAGCATGGATACAGAGACGGCAAGGCGTGGATATAGAGACGGCAAGGCGTGGCTATAGCGACGTCTTATTCCTGGGTTTGCATTTTTGTTTTAAACCTTATACAGAGCATGGATACAGCGACGTCCAGGCGTGGATATAGAGACGGCCAGGTGTGGATATAGAAATGGATTAGACATCTAACGAAATATATAACATTGTCGCTCTTCCAACGCAAATTAGGGGTCGTCTCTATTGCGACGGAATTGTTTCCACGGAAAAAAAACACTTAGACGTGGCAATATCCACGCTTTTCCGTGGATATTGCCACGTTTTGCCGTGGCAAAATTGATCACTTGTACTAGTGTGCTTGAACAATGGACCTAGAGCATGCAAGATGAATTCTATCCCATAAACACTAATGCTCAAGCATGAAATCAAATACAAAATGGAGTGGGAAATAGGACAAACAGTCACATAAAGAAATTACTTACTGAAGAAAAAGATGGCACAATAATCTCTGCCATGAAAAAGGTTTTACATTCCTCCTCTGCAAATTTAATTCATTTACTGAAAACGTGAAGCCATTACAATGTAGAGTCTCTCCGCTCTTGAAAATCCTCCCTAAAACTATCAATTACATTTTAATTTATATAAGAATAACCTCTACCTAACTTTGAATTCAAAACCTAACTGAACTCTAAAAATAGAAACAGTTACAACAACGTTTCTCATGCATATCTCTAATGGTGACAGCTGTGTGAAATATAGGAGAGTTTTTTATAATTGGACATGTGCCCAACAAAACCCATGTATTTATTTCTCCAAAATCATCTCAATCTCCTCTAAATATTCCTTTCAAGGTGATGACTCAAATAATAAAATTGTAGATTTCTGGAAAAATGACTTGTGAAGATATTTAAAATTCTCCCAACTTGTGATTACTGTGTAAAAAATAAATGATGTTTTTTATTATAGTCCTATTAGGAATAAAACCTCTCTCATTTTCGTAAAATTAAATTTCATTTGTCCCAAACAATTCTTTGAATTTGATGGCTGAAATAGTCCTTTGGAAAACATGAAACATGGCCTGTACAACTGACTTTGTTTCTGCTAAACCATAGTACCTGTGTGAAAAATGAAAGAGGTTATTGTGGATAGGTATGTTTTTAAGAATATACTCTCTCAATTTTACAAACTTCATCTTAATTTGATGTAAACAATTATTTTAATTTGATGACTAGAAGAGTAATTTTGAAATATGAACATTTTCCCTATGAAGATGACTTTGATTATCCCAATATGTAGCACTTGGGTAATAACTGAGAGAGGTTATTCTATATAACAATGTTATTGTGAAAAACCTCTTTCGGTTTTTGAAAATTCTTATTTTTTGTCTAGAAACAGGTCGTTGAATAAAATGACTAAAACAGTCATTTTCAGAAAAAATATGCTATGTTGCTTCTAAACCTTGAATTGTTTAACTGTAATTCATAAACAGAGAACATATAGCATCTATCCTTGTAATATCATCTACTGTAAGATAAATCCCATGAATTGATTGATCAGGGTAGCCATATTTGTTAATAGTGTCTCCAAACACTTGAATAATCCCAAGCTTTGGCACACTCTCCACTGCAAATTCTGTTTGTAAGACTTTAAACACATACCAATACCTTCACGAATGCTCTCACTGTATATATTTCTGCAACACTTCTGGGCTGATGTTCTTTTTGGGCTTCCCTTCTGCATTGTTGAGTGGTGGCTTCCCTTTTCTTGCTCTATTAAAATCAATTTCCATCTCCTTGATCAGACTCTTTATCTTCACTATTTTCCCTGTGACTGTAAACATGTAAAAGTTGACGTTGGAAATATGGAAGACTATCACCTTCCTTTCATGCACAGCACACAAATGAAATAATTTTTTTAAAAACCAAGCCAGCTTTACATAATCGTCTATTCCGGAGCCTTCATTGAGTTGTTTTTCTTAAACCATTTTTTTCCACAGAATTCACCAAAAGTTACCACGTGGAAAGTGGTTTAAATTTCGCTACCACCTTTCCAATTCAACCACCTCACAAATTTACTCTCCGGAAACACTCATTTAACCCGTTGATGAGTTTTCACTTTTTACATTAGCCATTGGATTATTATATGTGCTAGTGGTTTGATTATACCTTAAGAAAGGTAATAAATCTTGTTTAGGGCTTAAACCTTCATTAAGACTTGGTTTGGTGAATAAGAGGCCGCTTTTTGACTTTGGAAAAAATATCCAAAACTATATAAGTTTGAATATAAATAAAATAATAGGTTTATAAAACCCATTTTATAAATTTCATTCAAAAGTTAATAAAACTTTTTTCCCCACTTGTGAAAAAATTATTTCTCTTTTTACCTAAAATTCCTTTAACTTCTCTTCTTTGCCAACTTGGAAATAGCTTAATGAGAAAACTTTGGAAACCAACTCAATCACCCATGAAAACTTAAAATTTTGAAGGCAATAAGACCAATTCCGACAAAAATAAATTTAGTGCTAACAACTGGCTCCAACTAGGGATGATATCCTCCCTGCGAGGTAGCAAAGAACCCCATAGACTAGGTGCCAAATCCATTGGGTTTCTCTTATATTTTCTCTGAAATCCTCAACCTGTTTTGAACTGAACCATCAAGTGAAACCATTTTGCAAACAAATCTCAGTCTGTTAACTTGTAACCTGTAACTGAATTGCACTTGAAACTGAAACCATACTGAAAACTGCTGAAAGAAATGCTCGTCGTGTCGAGCTTATTCATGCCTACCTATCCTATTTAACTAAGCACAAATGCCCAATCAAGCAAAATATGACTTCCAATGAAGCCAATCAAGCAATTTATTCAATAATTCCATTTCTTCCTCACGTTTGATCAAAATTAGAACATAAGAACAAAATAGCAATAGGTTATGATGAAAAATTTGTCCTTTGCTGTAAACATATAACCAACTACTCCATCTGAAAAATTTATCCATGTACTCTGCTACTGGATCATAAAAAACATGACAAATTTCAAAATACTCAATCACATGTTTGTCATGACAAGGCTGTCCAAAAAGTAACTCCTCTTGCATACTGTCAAACCGATCTTTAAAAGAGCTTTGAAAGGAATTCTCATGATTGTTTTTAAATGATATATCAGCAACTTCATTTAATATTTCTAAATTTACAACTCCATTCTTCTCAAGCACTTCAATAGGAATATCATTTTGTTCTTCAACAAGATTAAGAAGAAAGATGTCTTTTTGACAAAATGTTTCTGAATTGGAAATATTTAAAGAAACATCCCATTCAGAGTCCTCCTCTCCTTCTTTGTGATCCCTTTGTTTATTGCACACTGTTGGTTCTTTCACATACTGAGATTGATGGAATGATTTCTCTTCCTGTTCATTATATATAAGTAGACTAAAATTTTCTTTAAAACCATCACTAACATAATTTTTAACAAGCTGACCGCAATCATCAGAAAAACCATCAAGAGTATAACCTTCTTCTTTCACATCACTAGGCTGATCATCTTCATGCTCATATCTTTTTTCCAATTCTAATCCAAGGTCTGATTTCTCTTTAATTGCATTTTCAAAAAATAAATATGTGGAGGGACCGTAAGACTGAAAATTTTCAGAATCAGAATTCCTTATGTAATCACCCACAGAAGCATTGGAGCTTAGAGGAAATTGCTGCTGCAAAAAGGAATTTTCTGATTGGGAATAAATAGCTTCATCTTGAAACAAAACTTCAGAACTTGAATAATATGAAGAAGGGTTTGATTGAACATCCCAACTTCCTTCTTGGTCACACAAAGAATGACAAGACTGCTGCAAATTATCATCTACTTCAGGAAAAGAAATGTAGTTGGTTGAATCAGAGCTTTGGCTCATGTCTTTTTCAGTAGAGGAAGAAATTATTAACTGCTGAGATTTTTCTTGAATGTGAAGACAACTAATTTGTATTTCTTTTTTCTAAAATGGGTTCTTATATAAAATTTCTAAAATCTCTTCATCCATTAAATCATCATCACTATACATGTTTTCCAAATCTCCATTGAAACCTTTAACATGCGTACAACAATCTTGAACCAGCAACAAGGAGGGGTATTGGTTTTTGTAATGTTCATGAAATAATGTATGAAAATTAGTAAGGGAAAATAAAAATTTTGATGGTAACCCTTCATACCATGACCTTGCATCTCCTTCTAAAGTAGTCATGAACATTTTCATTAAAGAATCCTCATGCAATTTAACTCCCAGCTTATGTATATGCATATGAAATCTAACCAAATGAAGGGCAGCATCATCATTCTTTTGATCTTTAAAATTTGGAAGACCTGTTTGCCAATCCACTTTAGGTATTCGATTTGGAAAACCAGGAATGTGAGCACGATTCATAGGAGCATACCTTGCAGACAAAGAACTCATATCGACAAATGAATATACTGAATCAACTCTTCAAACTTTACAATCTTTTGACAGTGGAGTCGCCATATGAATTCTGAAAAATGGATTCTTTGAAGGTGGAGTCACCAGGTGAAAGATGCACAACCTTGCTGATATTTGACTGTTCTTCACCATCAACAATCAAATCTGAAAGTATGTCATTTATACCCAGGGAAGATTTGAACCTTCGTTCCCTGGCAACGGCGCCAATTTGTTAACACTCAGAATGTACCCAGGTTGTGAAAGGTACATCCCAAGGTAACAGCAAAAACCACTTTAGAACGTATTTCTGACCTAATACAATCAGAGAGGGATCTCTCACTATTTACAAAGTTTTTATACTCAAGATATTTCAATCAAAGACAATCAGATGGTCATATTTCTGATGGGACAAATAGGACAAGTTTGTTTTAAAAGACTTGGTAGGATGGTCATGGAGGAGACCATTGGGCAATGGAGTCAATGATCAGATCTGAAATAGATTGCAGGAGGTAGGGTTTTGAAATTTTATGAACAGAGGCAAGGTAGGCACCATTTCCTCAGTCTTCAGGTATTAGCAGGTTGATTAGTAGACAAAGGGAGACATTCCATCAAACAGAGCACCTCTAGGGTGAATTCTGCAAGACTTTAGAAGAAAATATTTTGAAAATTCTTAAACAATGGACCTAGAACATGCAGGATGAATTCTAGCCCATAAAAAATAATTCTCAAGCATGAAAGAAAATACAAAATGGAGTGGGAAATAGGATAAACAATCACATAAAGAAATTACTTATTGAAGAAAAAGATAGCACAAGAATCTCTGCCATGAAAAAGGTTTTACATTCCTCCTCTACAAATTTCATTCATTTACTGAAAACGTGAAGCCATAAGAATGTATATTCTCTCCTCTCTTTAAAATCCTCCCTAAAACTATCAATTAAATTTTAATTTATATAAAAATAACCTCTACCTAACTTTTAATTCAAAATCTGACTAAACTCTAAAAATAGAAACAGTTACAACAATGTTTCTCATGCATATCTCTAATGGTAATAGCTGTGTGAAATCTGGGAGAGGTTTTTATAATTGGGAATGTTTAAAACAAAACCCATGTCTTCATTTCTCCAAAATCATCTCAATATCCTTGAAATATTCCTTGCAACGTGATGACTCAAATAATAAAATTGTAGATTTCTGGAAAAATTACTTGTGAAGATATTTTAAATTCTCTAAACCTGTGATTACTGTGTAAAAACTGAAGGAGGTTTTTTATTATAGGATTGTTAGGAATAAAAATCTCTCTATTTTTTGTAAAATTAAACTCCATTTGTCCAAAAAAATTCTTTGAATTTGATGGCTGAAATAGTCCATTGGAAAACATGAAAAATGTCCTGTACAACTGACTTTGTTTCTGCTAAACCATAGCACCTGTTTGAAAAATAAAAGAGTTTATTGTGGATAGCTATGTTTTGAAGAAAATCCTCTCTCCATTTCACAAAATTCATCTTCATTTGATGTAAACAATTATTTTAATTTGATGACTAGAACAGTCATTTTGAAATATGAACATTTTCCCTCTGAAGATGACTTTTCTGATCCCAATATGTAGCACCTGGGTAAAAATTGAGAGAGGTTATTGTAGATCAAAATGTCATGATAAAAAACCTCTTTCAGTTTTTGAAAATTCTTTTTTTTTTTTTTTTTCTGGAAACAGGTCGTTGAATAAAATGACTAAAACAGTCATTTTCAGAAAAATATGCTATGTTGATTCTAAACCTTGAATTGTTTAACTGTAATTCATAAACATAGAACATATAGCATCTATCCTTGTAAGATCATCTACTGTAAGAGAAATCCCATGAATTTATTGATCAGGGTAGCCATATTTGTTAATAGTGTCTCCAAACACTTGAATAATCCCAAGCTTTGGCACACTCTCCACTGCAAATTCTATTTGTAAGACTTTAAAAACATACCAATACCTTAAAAAATGCTCTCACTGTATATATTTATGCAACACTTCTGGGCTGATGTTCTTTTTGGGCTTCCCTTCTGCATTGTTGAGATGTGGCTTCCCTTTTCTTGCTCTATTAAAATCAATTTCCATCTCCTTGATCAGATTCTTTATCTTCACTATTTTCCCTATGACAGTAAACATGTAAAAGTTGACATTGAAAATATGGCAGGCTGTCTCCTTCCTTTCGCGCGCAGCGCACAAATGAAATAATTTTTTTTAAAAACCAAGCCAACTTTACATAATGGTCTATTTCGGAGCCTTCGTTGAGTTGTTTTTCTTAAACCATTTTTCTCCGCGGAATTCACCAAAAGTTACCACGTGGAAAGTGGTTTAAATTCCGCTACCACCTTTCTAATTCAACCACCTCACAACTTTACTCTCCGGAAACACTAATACCCGTTGATGAGTTTTCACTTTTTACATTAGCCATTGGAATATTAAATGTGCTAGTGGTTTGATTATACCTTAAGAAAGGTAATAAATCTTGTTTAGCGCTTAAACCTTCATTAAGACTTGGTTTGGTGAATAAGAGACCACTTTTTGAATTTGGAAAAAATATCCAAAAATATATAAATTTGAATATAAATAAAATAATAGGTTTATAAAACCCATTTTATAAATTTCATTCAAAAGTTAATAAAACATTTTTCCCCACTTGTGAAAAATTTATTTCACTTTTTACCTAAAATTCCTTTAACTTCTCTTCTTTGCCAACTTGGAAATAGATTAATGAGAAAACTTTGGAAACCAACTCAATCACCCATGAAAAATTAAAATTTTGAAGGCAATAAGACCAATTCCGACAAAAATAAATTTAGTGCTAACACCCGCTGATGTCAATATTCTTATATCCTGGGAAATATATTCTGTAAGCCTTCGAACTTTCAGTGTATCCCACAAATATACCCTTCTTTCCTGAAGGATCTAATTTTGTTCTCTTCTCTTTTGGAATGTGTATGTATACAGGACAGTCGAATATTCTGAGATGGCTGACTTCTGGTTTCTTGCTGGAGAAGACTTCTTCAGGAGTCTTGTTCTCGAGTACTCTATGTGGAGTACGATTCTATCCATACACCGTTGTTCTGGCAGCTTTCGCCCAAAGATGCATAGGAAGATCTTTATCATGAAGCATTTCTTTTTCACCTTCCATGATAGTTCTGTTCTTTCGTTTCGCAATCCCATTCTGTTGTGGATTATAAGGAGTAGACAAGTCCCTCTTAATCCCTAATTCTTTACATAGCTCTTTGAATTCATTCGAAGTGAATTCTCTGCCATTATCTGATCGAAAGGTCTTGATCTTCTTTTCAATGTGATTCTCGATCAAGGCTTTGAATTCCTTGAATTTTCTGAATACTTCATCTTTATTCTTCATGAAGTAAACCCATGTCTTCCTAGAAAAATGATCAATAAAAGAAACATAATATGCATACCCGCTTAGTGAGTTTGATGACATAGGACCGCATACATTGGAGTGGATGATTTGCAAGATTCCTTTTGCTTTGTTTTCACTACTTGGAAATGTCTTCTTTGTGTTCTTTCCTTTCGTACAGCCTTTGCAGACCCCGTCATGTTTTTCTTGCATTTCTGGAAGACCTTCAACAGCTTTGCTTGCAAGAGGTAGTGCTCTGTAATGCACATGTGCAAGACTTCTATGCCAAAGTTCACTTGGCTCTACTGTTTCATGGACCAAGGCTTGTTATGGATGGCCCTTCAATTTGTACAATCCTCCTTCTTGTTCACCAATCACTACAACATCATCGATAGTCTTTCCTCTTGGCCACATGATGACTTGACCATCTATGAATGCAAACCTCATTCATTTTGCATCCAATGCTGATATGGAGAGAAGGTTATTCTTGAGTCCTGGCACAAAATATACTTCCTTCATTGTTAGAGACTTACCAGAGTCTAGTTTATAGGAATATTCCCCACTACCTTTTATTGGATATTGGTATTCATCTCCTAGCTTCACCTTGGGAGGTGATTCATGTTCTGAAAGTCTCACAAAGGATTCCTTGAATCTAGTCATATGTTTGAAGGCCCCACTATCAATAAGCCAATCATCACTTCCATGAGTAATGTTTCCCTTGAGAGCGGAGATCAAAACATATTCATCCTCGCTTGAAGAATCTTCACTTTCAGATCTGGATCTCTTCTTGGATGGTTCATCATCCTCTATAGCATGAGCATGATGTCTTCTCTTGCTTCCCTTCTTCTTGTGAGAGCTACTTTTGTTCTTAGGACAATCTCTAGCAAAGTGTCCTTTTTCATCACATGTATATCAAATGAACTTAGACCTATATCTAGAATTTCTAGAGTTATTCCTATGATGAGAGTACTTACTTCTGTGATGGTTGGATCTGGATTTCTTGGATTTTACTGTGAGAGCTTGATCTTCACTTCCCATCTTCTCTTCTTGAGCTGCTATCTGAGATTCTTCTTGAGAACATTCTTCCCACAGTCTGTTGAACTTGACTAACTTCTTTCTAGCACAGATCCCTTGAATGAAAGAGTCCCATGTTCTAGGGAGACCATTCAAGGTGGTCATCACAATTTCTGCATTATCCACTTCTTCATCTACTTCTTCCAATTGTTCCTTGATCTGAGAAACCATTGTGAAGTAAGATTGGATGGTCTTTGCATTCTGGATATTCACATTCTTCAGTTTATTTCTCAGAGTTATTTTTCGGTTTATGTTCTTCCCTTCAAACAATTTGGTTAGGGCATAAAACATAGCTTAAGGTGTCTTGAGAGAGGACACCTGTGGGATAAGGTGATCCTTGATAGAATCAACAATGATCCTCTTTGCCATAACCATCTTCTTTTTATGTAAGGCTTTTTCCTCATCTCCCTCTGGAACTAGAACCTCCTCCTAGATGTAGGAGTCTAACTCATTTTCTTCCAAGACCATGGAGATCCTATACTTCCAGGCTCGGAAGTTATCAGCTCCCTCAAGCTTTTCATCAAGCTTGGTATGATGAGACATCTTAACAGAGAACCTCAAATGGAAATACAAAAGATTTTGGATCTTACCGGGTTCAAGATGTTGGATCTGAAACTTGAGCTGAAATCTTGCAGTACTGGATTAGAAGCAAATTAGGGTTTTTCTTTTTTAGAGTTCTGTCCACCCAAATGTCTTGAAATTTGTCCCTAACTTCGATTTTGGGGAGGAGATGAATCCAGGCATGGGCTCACTGAAAATTTCCTCTTCTGTGAAAATCCCTAATTTCCAGCAGCAGTGTCAGGTCCAAAACTGAAAAACCTTAGAATTGGATTCTGCTTCGACAGAAAGATGTGACCTAAGGAGGAGAGTTATTCCACCTTACTTTTGGCTTTGAAAATATGTGGAGAAACATCCACAAACTAGGAATCCCTAGTTCCCGCAGCTGCACAGTGTCTTCTTCTCAGGTTAGCTCTGATACCATGTTAGTTTTTCAACATTAAGCTAACATTATTAGGATCTTTAACTGAGAGAATAACAAGCACATCAATCAAACACAAGAGACAATGAACATAGTGTTTTTCCTCAAGGAAACCATAAAGGAGAAAACCCCACAACTTCCTCAAAGATAGAATCAGCACCAAAATATAAAAGCCCAAAACAGTAAGTGATATGCTAATAGTAGTAATCTTCTTCTTTTCTAGCCCCAGTGTCTTGTCCTTCCTCAACTATGTGCTACACTTGAGTGTGGATGAGTTGTGTGATAAATAGAGACTCTAGTTCTCTATTTATACTAATCCTGACATGACTAAAACCCTAGAAGGGACGACCTCTACTAGGAGAGTCTAATAACCCTAGTTCCCCAAAACTATGGGGACTTTAACCCTTAGACAATCGAAGGGTTACTCACTATTACTTGACATGATTTGTTTACATAATAGATCCTCCCGATCAAAGCATTGGGGCATGAGAATATGACTCAATTACATAATAGATTCATCCCGGAATAAACATCGGGTTACAAGACATAAGATACATAGATGAATACATTCCAAAGTTACAAATACATCAACAATCTAAAGGATTCATGGCCACAAATGAACAAGGTGGATCCATGCTCTACAATCAATCATAACCAAAAAAATACAAGGTGGATCTATGTCTCAGAAAAATGTCATATTAAGTGTGACAAGGTCTTGTGCAACTTGGGCAATAGCAAAAAATGACAATTCTATTGTTGGCCCAAGGTCTTCAATCCAAACCTACCAAAAAGGTACAAATCCTAACCATGTGAATAAAGGAGTTAAAGTCAAACATGGAGGAAACCGTTTGATTACCGGTTAATGATGAGAACCATTAACAAATGCGAGGGAAACCACCATTAATGAAAATGGTCCCCAAGGTACCTAGTACATTCTAACAAGTGTGAATACAAGGAATTGACATTGAACACTTGAAGAATCCATCAAGTAGGAGACAGTAAGGTATTCCCACTACCCAATAGCATGGGAAATTGCCACTGATGACTACAATCCCCAAGGTACTGTCATAAACTATAAATCTCATTCCCATAGCAAGATGTGTTGCAGTCGATAGGAAGAGATCCGTTGGAAGGAAGGAATTAAGGCATCCTTCATCATCCAACACAAGGTAAGTCAATGACTAATTGGATCAGGAATTGGTACAAAATTTCATGACAAATACTGCCGAAGACATGATGTAATGAATTGATACTAGGGAATGGCTGACAAAAAAGGTCGAGGCAAATGCAGAATGGCTGACAAAGTTTTAATCTTTGAACAGTGAGCATGACACAAAAAGTGACTTAAGAAACTTTTGACACAAAAATACCAATGACAAAAGTCTGCAATGTAAGAGACATTGACAGATTCCCCATATAATTGGAAAAGAAACCAATTGGAGGACTAAGAAACTCTGGATCAGGATAAGGTCAAAATACTAGGACCCAACTATTGATAGACTCAAAAATGGTGCTTTGTTCAAGGAAACAAGACTTTCTGCCATGATGTAAAAAACATGTGAATAAACTTCCCTTCCCTCTTTCTTGTAAAGGTTTAACGAGTCCAAGAAAGCAAACTCGGGACCTTGTTCATTTTTGGCAAGCTTGAAGAAGAGACAGAAGAATACTTGCTAAAGCATTGATTCCTAGATTTTATGAGCCCAAATTAGTGAATGCTCAATGGTGTTTTCATAGTTTAGAGAGTCTGAAAACTCCAAAGAAGACTCCATGGGGGGTGCTTTTTCATCCAATTTAGTCTCCTGAGGCTAGAAAAGTATAAAACAAACAAAAAAAGAGCTCTCTTAGCTTCCAAAGAAGTAAGGCGTACCTATTTCGTATTTAGTCAAGAAGGTCCGAGAAAGGTTAAATTACCACCTTCCCAATGCTCCTTCAAAAACAACATAAATCCTGAGTTTAACGAGTGTGAAGGAAGGAAAGATCACTCGAAAAGATCCATTTGAGTATGACAATTGGGGCTTACAATAGTAAACTCGATGCTTTGTTCTTTAGGGTTTAACGAGAATCAAAGACATAAAGTACACTCAAAATATTTTTCTTGTTTAGGTCTATAGCATGAAAAAGAGAAAACTAAGCTCATACCGGGGGTTCCTTTTCCGTAAATGTAGTCGCTCAGGTCTAGAAAAGTGATCAATATATGCTTGAGAATACTCTTCTCAATTATGAATAAAAGAGAGTGTTCCTTTCTCGTATTATTCCACATGGTCCAAGAAAGTGATAACCTACCACCAATGTGGATGCACGTTCACATATTCTTAACACACCTAAACAGATAAGTTTACTTGGCAGTCAAGTCTATTTTAAGGAGTCAAACCTAGGCCTAAAGAAACTCAATATCTTTCCTGTGAAGTTTTAACGAGACCAAAAAAGTCAACTCGCCACCTCCTTACTATTTTTAACGATCTCGAAGGAGAGCAAAAAGAATGCTCTAAATGCGAGGAGATGAGTGTCATAAGCAGGCAAAACTAGTTCCAAGCATAAGGAACAAACCTATGCATAATGCAAGGAAAGTGAGAAAGATAAGGACACTCAGGGAGCATCTCCTCAAGGTAAAGGGTGTCAAGTTTCAAAGGAAAAATGATACAAGGCTTAGCGATGATGAGAACAAAGATGAGGGCTTATACAACGAGTGAAAAGCATGGAAACTGACATCAGGCTCATAAGCATGAGCAAATCACATGCAAATGTAGTTACAGCTTGAACAACAAGACAAGGCCAGTAAACAGTTGTGAATCCAACTAAGAATCCTATCTCCAAGAAACAACAGCATCAGGATCATATTTAGAAGAAAAGTTCTGATACAGGTCACATTGGCATAAGACATGTGACTTTGCTATCTTCTACAAATGGTAAAGTCGGGGGAGAATCTAATGAATAATATTCTATAGCACCAAGGCTCAAGGTTTTATAATCAATCAGATTAACCTCAGAAGGAAAGAAAAAATAAACAAGGGAGATAGAGTCTACAGGAACAACCTCAATATCATAGGAGTTGAAAAGTTCATAAGAAAAATCAAACTCATCAAGATCACTGACTTGCTGTTCAAAGGAAGAGTCAAAAGACTCAACAAGACCAACATAAGAAAAAAGGTCAGGCTTACTATGAAACTCAGGGTTAGACTTAGTCACAACTGAACCAACATCCAATAGAAGGTCAGACTGTATCAAAGACTCTAGGAAGACTTCATCCGAAGGAAGGAGATCATCTAAGATAGGCCACATGTCTAAAATTTCAAATGGATCAATAGAGTGGAGAGTAGGCTCCATGGTCTACATAGGATGACTCACTTGGTCAACTGCTGGGACCAAGTCCCTAGAAGGTAACCATGAAAACAAAGGCTTCTTCTCAATAGCAATTGAACACAAAGGACATACGGCCACATATCTCACCTGTGGTGGGGTAGTGTCTATAGAAAATGTTAGAATAATCAACCCATAGTTACCTACCTTAGAAATTAATTAAATCATTTTTGTCTTATTACCTAGTCCCCTAGATTCCACTCTATGCTAGTTGCCTTCTACATGTCATAGAAGTCAACACTTTCTAAAACTGAGTCATGTAGTTCTTGGGAAACCTCCTAGAAACCATATTTAGCATGTCTTCTTTATTTCAGATCCTCCAAAGCACATATCTGCTTTTTCTGTAAAGCTGCTTGTTTTATTGAGAATTAAGGCAAAAGGAAAAGCTAGACTAGGTGTAGTTGACTTGTTTTTTTCCCACATCATACTCCATCCTTTTCTCCTAATAAAAGCATGTATGAGTTGTCTTTCCATCCCTTATTAGCTTTCCTACTTGAATTTTCCAATTCGTGAGCATCTTAGTGGATTTGGAAACTGCTTTATGCACCTATGGGGGATTTAACTAGATTTAATAAGCCTACTATTTGACTATTTCAAATGGAATCCTTATGCATTCAAATCTCTCATGTAATTATATATTTTAGCAGCCTATTACTTCATAAGGTTGGATATTTTACACTTATTCAATACAGATTAGTGTTATGCTCCAATTTCAGTCTCCTTTGATGTTAATTTTGCATGTTTGATTAGCAATTTTGTGAGTGTAATTTTTCTATCACTTGGGTACAATTTCCACATGGTATCAAAGCCTTTGTATATTGATTTCTCTCCTTCCATATTGCTATTATAGGTTTGACATCTTGACTGGGAGTATTTTCTGTTGACTGAAGGGCACAGTTTCTGAGCTATGGACCAATCTCAGAAGATCATCTTGACTCCATTTAATTTATTTGAATGGAAAGCTGAGGGGAGATATTGTTGAGAGAGAGAGTTCTCTACAATGTTACTATGGCAACTGAGGCAGAGCCCAATGCAGCTACAGAGAAAATAAAATGGCACAACAGGAGGGATGAGGCCTATGGTCTTTTGTGTTTGAGAATTTCAAGAGACCTCGTCTTCCATCTTGATGGATTGAAAGATGAGATGAGAGGACATAAAATAAAGAATGAGATGATCTACTTGAATCCCAATAGCTTTGAATCCTTACAACTCTATTTTTCCAAGTTTAAATCCCTTGTTTTGCAGCTAAAATAGTGTGGAATTGAAAAGATGGAATAGCAGCTCGTTTGTAACCAGGAATATTTCATCTTCTTTGGATAGAAGCTATTCCTCTGGTCTGAATGGTTCAGATCCAAAACAAATGAGTGAACGACAAAGGATGAATACCTTCCCTGAATGTCGTAGACACCTGGAATGCTACTTCGATAGTGAACCTGTGTACTTGCAAATAGATCAAACATGCAAATACATCAAAGCTACCAAAAAATCATCTACTTATCCATGTTAGTGACTAAGGAATCTAACAACATGTACATGTGAAATTAAAACAACAGTAATGTGGGATGGAAATCAAATTTGGATTAAATATGTATGGAGAAGATTACAACCATTTCCTTAGTGTGAACAAGCATCTCCATGAAAGAAACACTTCATCTCCATAAGCTCAGAATTTTCTCTCTATGCTCTCCAATGGCTTGGGCTAAGTGGTCAATCCAATAGCATAACAATACTTCTATAGTTCTCTCCCTCAACTATGGACATGAGATTGTATTTATAAGGCTCAATGGATAGGAATAGCTGAGATAATTGTGGATGAGGTGGCTCTAAGATCCTACCATGGGGGATCTCAAGCTCAACTGGCCCATAATGATAGGGATAAGGGAGAACATGAGGCTCATTATCTAGAAGCCTCAAGAAACTTTTCTTTTTCCCATTTTACCAAGGGTACCACTTTTCTGACAGACTGGTTTAGATGAAAAATGCTTATGGACCAAAGACCAAATGTGGTGGCACCGCTTATGGAAAATAGGATACAGGCGGTGTGAGGAAGGTACCGCTCATGGGACACAGGAAAAGTGCGATGCAAAGTTTTTTCTTGTAGAATTGACAAACAAAGTAGGTTTCCACTCTAACTGTTGGGATTAAGGGAAAACATGGAAGTTAAGGGTCTTATCACATGATGGTGATAGGATTTGGGTATAACAGAATGCCCCCCAAAGCATGAGACTTAGAGGGATACAATAAATGAGAGTTTTGAGAGAACAAGTTGTCACTTCAAGGTGAAAATATTAGCTCGATCGGAGCATGTGGTCAAGTAGGAATCTGTAGTACATCAATATTTTTGACTCATAGACATAAGTAAACAACTCATGGCTATAGACCAATACAACGTAGATCCATGGGAGGAATAAATAACCATGGCTACTAGAATACAGCATAGATCCATGTGATAGAGGACTCAAACTTGGACATAGCTACTAGACATACAACGTAGATCTATGTCATACAGATGTAGATTTGAGCATAGCCACGACCATACAAATGTGGATCCATTCTAGATATAAAAAACTCCATCACAACCTGGGAAAAGCAATGAACGCTTACATAACTACCCAGGGTCTTCATCTCATCTTCCACAAAGTATGATTCTATCCATGTGATTACAATTATCTAAAGTCAAACATGGTAGAAACCACTTGATTACTGGTCAATGAAGTGAACCATTAACAAGTGCAAGGGAGATCACCATTGATGTCAATAATTCCCAAGGTACCCTAGTACAATCTACTGAGTGTGAATAGATGTCCTAATGTCGAACACTTAGTCGATTCTATTGATCAAAGGTCAATGATGTGAACCTGTGTTGAGAGCAAGAGAATCTATCATTAAGGCATACAGATCTCAAGGTACTAAGTTTTTTTATTTCTAAGACTATTTCTCGGATGATGAGCTGATTTCGATGGGGATAGTCTAGTCAAAGGAGGGCCATGATGAGTCCCACATTGATGACACAAAACTCAGAACATAGTTCTGGAATGATGTGAATATAGTAACCATAAGACTAGCTCAAAACTACTGACACAGAGACTGTTTTGACTGCAGAGGAAAAACTTCTTCAACTTCCCTTTGAACATTGGGCAGCACAACCAAATACTTGGTAACATGACTAAACGGGACAAACACACAATGTGACAGTGGACAATGAATTCTTTTGAAAGATTCAAAAGAGTGACATGACTCATGGAAGTGGATTGTCATGGAGATCAGCTGAATACCCAATTGACTGAAATGATATGCAGACAAGTGCCATGTTCAAAGGTAATGACAAACTACTACCATTTATTTGCAAAATGATTCCCTTCCCATTTCCCCCGTCATGATTGATGAGTGCCTCTTTTCAGTTTTACGAGTTGAAAGAGGGTAACAAACACTCGGTATAGCTCGTTCGAAGACAATTCCAAACTCATATGTTTTACGAACCTTAGAGAGGAGGGGTTCGTTCCCAAAAACGGGTCTCTCAATGTTTAATTTAAAGAGTCCAATGAAATAAAACTCGATATTTTTCATGTTTAGAAAGTCTGAATGACCATGGAAGAAGACTCCAAAGGGTCCTTTTTCATATGATTTAGTCCCTAAGGCCTGAAAAAGTATAAAATAATACCTTAGAGAACTCTTCCAGACATGATTGGCTGGAGTGTTCCTTTTTCATAAATAGTCTATCTGAACCGAAAAAGAGATAATCTACCATTGGAGAGACGACTCTTCAAATGCTTTAACAGGCATGAAGAAGAAAAGGTCAATCGACAATCTTTTCGTATTTAAGGAGCCCGAAAAGAGTTTAAAGAAGATTCCATTATGTCTCTTTTCACAATGAGATATTTTACGAGCCTGAAAAGAATCAGAAATGGACTTGAACCTTTGATACTAAGTTTCGAGAGCGTGACCAAAGTGTTGCAATAAACACTCAACAACGTTTTCTGTTTTGTGGTAGTACGAAAAATTCAAAAATGAACTCCCAAAACTTTACTGCTACTGTTCTTCTATCCTGCAGCGACTCAAAAAAAGTGTTAAATGCGCCAATAACTAACATAAGGGATTATGACTGATAGATTTTGTGTAATAGATAATTTTAAACCAAAATTATAGCATGTCAAACCCAAAAATGTGTATAAAAGTAAAATGTAAATAGTGGAAAATCAAAACATTTTACTATTTACCCATAGCCTGAGAGCATTTGGAGCACTTTCCTAGCCATATTTTTAGTTGCTGATATCGATAGTTTCCACCGTCGGATCTGACTGCCATCAGTTCCAGGTAATAGCCTAGAACCTACTCTTTCATATTATGCCTTTAATTTTGACTTTTGATGGTGTTCTGAGCTTGTATGGCAAGCCCTAAAATTGTGGAAGCAGGCACCGCTATTATCCCTTGTGGGATACATGGTACCTTGCTAGAACCGCGCTGAAAAAAAAGTGCACAGGCGGTGCCACATCCTGTCTTCAATGGGGCATAGGCGGTGACGACCGTGAAGATGTAAAAATAATCACACAAGCAAAACTAGATCATTTTATTTTATTTGAATGATTAAGAATGATCCTAATGGGTCTTGTGATTGTTTTTTGTAGTTTCTTGCTGATAAAAAATGGTCATATGGAATGAGAGATAGCATAATAATGACGATTCCTTCGCCAAAAGGAATGTGGGTTGCATAGACGCATTGAGAGACTGCAGGCTCTTGAAATTATTTCGGACACCCAGTATGGTATCGCATGAGCGATTGCTAGAGCATATGCTCCGGATGTGGAATCCAGAGCAACAAAATTTCGAGGTTGGTGCTCATATTCTGATAGTTGAGGTAGAGGACATCTACTTCCTTACTGGCCTTTCAATACAAGGTGCTCCCATCTCACTGACTGGTTCCCACGGAGGGGACATCACTACACAAGAGTTGATAAACCATCATTGTATCCCTAGGACAAGGACATCGGGAAACAAAATCCCCATAAAGGAAATGATGGATGGACCTCTACAGACTGTATTGTTTACCATGTAGAGAGTGGCAGGAAGCCAAGGGGTGCACCAGGCTTATAGATCACATATGCTCTATGCCATAGAGGTCATGGTGCCTACAGTCTTTAACTGGGTGGAAGCCATGCTTTCGATATTCAAGGATCAACTAACCAAGTGTCGGTAGGGGTAACTGAAACAGTTCGGTTTTGGTTACTTCTTCAAGTGGGTACAATAGATGAGACCCCAGGTGGTATTTGTAGAGTTGAGAGCACGGGACCCTCGCATGCAGAGGCGGGTTCGGATTATGGCCTGTACTGGAGCGGCAGGGGAAAGGTAAAGTTCGGTGACCCATTCTTTTGATGGCTGAGAGATAAGATCCTCATGGTGGATGATTATGCATATGTAGGCACGGAATTTAGTGGAGACCCTGACTTACTGCTCCCACCTGGTTGACAATGGGGTGGCAATGGTAAGAAGCAAAAAACCCTAAATGGAAATAGTGTTTTTTATGTTTTTGATGTTTTATATTTTTTATGTTAAGTAACAAGACTCTAATATTTTCATGTAGACATTGGAGTAGCATGACCTAGGGAAGCTTCCCCATTGGATAGATGAGCCAAAGCCCATTTCATACCATCAGGTGATGATGTGACCAGGGAATTAGAGGAAAACTTGGAGAGGTTGACCCTAAACATCCCTGATGCTTCCATTTATGACCTCTCTCTGAGGTATCAGATACCTACAACGAGAGTACCGGGTTGGTTTAGTAGACTGCTACATAGAGTATCTCGAGCAGTGATGTGCTACCATGAGCATCACTAGACGGTGTATGTATGGTGTATCCACTGAAAGCTGATAGCTTCAGAATTTTGTATGGTGACTTTTACCTGAAAGCCTATGTGCTTCAAATGAGGTCCCGTGACCTATTTTTTGTAAACATGTTCATATATATATATACAGACTTTTACCTAGTGTTTATATGTCTCAAATGGTGAATGTATTTTACATGAGTTTTATGTGTCTTTAGTTGTTTATTTACCATGAACCATGTTTGATTTTAATGTCATGAATGGGTAATATGCCAATCTAGGATGTAATTAGCTAATGAGTCAGCAACTACATTATGTTCCCTAGGGATATACCTATAGGTGATAGTTTCAAATGACCTTTCTATCAAGCATACCCTTTGGAAGAGGCAGAGAAGAAGATGGTTCCTAATGGTATAAACATGGTTTAGATGACAAACCACAAGTTGTGAGTCCATCAAGATTACCAAATTGTGAACATCATGGGAGGTAGCTTCAGTTAGAAGACCTATGACTGCTCGATACTCAGTGATGTTGTTGGTAGCGGGACCAATACAAACCGCTCCTAAACTGAACAAAATCATAAGCTGGGGAATAGAGAACCCAAGCAGCTAAGGCAAGATTCAAGGTGTGGCAACAAGCACCATCAATGAAGCCATAGAAATCCATCTGCTATGCATGACCAAAACATGGTATAAATAGATACTGACACTAAACTCAAAACCATATTGAAAATACTTAAAGCACACTGAAAGTCAAGAAATATACATATATATAAGATACTATCCAAGAGAGATCTAGGCATAGTACCTCTTCAGGTACAACCCATTGCGAAGTTGTCCTAAATGGATTCCATCATAGTCAACAAGCTCGTAGGCCCCTGTTATAGCAGATTTCACCACACTAGGTGAATCACACATTGTATGGCTTTCCCCTGTCCTGCTGCAGACTCATTAGCCCCTATGGACCACTTTTGTCTTTTGATGTGTCCTTGATCATCCCTAAAAACATAAGAAAAGTGATATACGCGGTTTTTTCCCCGATAACCGTGTACATACTCGGATATTCCCCCTATAGTCACGTACATCGAGATGTATGAATAATCCAAATACTTTTGGAGCGTTCCTTGACTTGGATCCGACTCATATGACTCATGGCCTTCCATATGCCTTGAGATCGCACGGATTCGACCTTTCAGTATCCCTTTGAAAATCTATATAAGGAACCCTTGAGACATTGAAAGCATAAGAGAGAATTGAGAGTAACGAAACTATAGTCCATTGTTTCGAGAACTTATGCTTGAGTCTGCATCCCTTTGTCCCTTGGAGCACTGTTGTGTTCTTCCCAAGATTTCCTTTTGCTAGTAAGCTTTCTATCGAAGTGATGGAGGATTGAGGTGGTGGAGGCCCAAGTGGGGGATTCAGTTTCTCCAGTTCGCAGACGTGCCGTTAGAGGTTGTCACTTGTAATCTCTGATTCATATTAATAGAAATATCTTTTCCTGTCCAGTAATGTGTATTTGAATGAATATTGTATCCATTAAAATATGTCAAATGATTTTACATTATTGATTATATATGATAGAATAGATCTAACACCATGAAATATAGTATGCTTGTATTGTTTACTTGTTGTTGAGGAAGTATTCTATCAATTCAAGCTGAAGATTGGAAAGCTCAACGGGGATCTACTTCAACCGTCCAGAATAAGGTACGAGGTTCAATCCTTTAGTGTTAGACATTTTATTTCTATTGCATATTGGGAAAGATTGATTTCTGGAGTCTAGCTGTCTGTTGTGGTACCCCAAGCCATAGGAATTTATCTCCATAATAGAAATGGTGACTCCGATGGGGAGTTCCTAGTAATTTTCCTTTGGGGGTTGATTTCTTGGCATTCAATGTATTTGAATTTCTCTCTCTCTCTTGTTTCTGTGTCGGGTATGGGGGCATGTATGCCTGGTAGAGCCTGATTGGTGTGAATTTAGTCTCAGCCTATCTGTTTGCCTTGAATTTGTGCATCTTTTTCTTCCTGTACATGGGTTTGTCACTTACAGTCGCGTATACACACGGTTTCCCCTGGGATTTCCGCGTATACACGCGGGTTTACTGCACACAGTCGCGTATACCCAGGTTTTTACCTTTTTGTGGAAGATAGTGGATTGTTGGGTGAATTCTGTTAGTTTCTGAGTCTCCTTTGGCACTGCCTGAGTCTGTTAGTACCTCTGTTTCTGACCAGAAACGTTTTTTTTAGCCTAAATTTTTTCTTTTAGGAAAGTTCTTGTCATGGCATATTTGAATTTTTGTTTGAGATTAGTGCATTAGAGTCCTTTTGCCTTAGTGCTTTGTTGGAATGCTGTTTATGTGTGCTTGCAGAGTCTAGGGTGGGTAGAATCATTCTTTTTCTTTTTATATCTCTTTATTTTCAAAAAATCCAAAAACATTTGCTTATCATCATGCATTGCATTTTGCACTTTGCATTGTATTTGCACTAGATCTAGATTTGCTTTGGAGTAATAGTTAGGACTTCATATAGGGAAATTTTCATTCAGCATTTGAAGAATAAATTGTGCATTACACGTAGTACACATACCTTGTTTTCATGGACACAATGCATTTGCATTGATTGTTAGGTGTGCATTTTGCTTCTTGTTGCGTCATAACACCATTAGTTGCACGACCATATCCTATTTTTGAGTAATAAAGCCAACTAAAATCAACGCTAATTAAAATGAATTACACTCTTTTCTTTTCTAGGGTGCACCAACAAGCTTAGGTTTTAGGATCTTGGAATAGTTCATTGTAAGTTAATTCTCCAAGATCACTAAACGACAACAACTAGGTGTCTGTCCAGGGAGTGTGTGAAATCCTTGATATAACCGGCGTTCTCAGGAAGCTCCTCTCAAAAGGGATTCAAGCACTAGGCAATGTGAGCAGTTTTTGATTGGGATAACCCCTAGTCGATAACTGTGTAGCACCTGCGATATAGCCAGGATTGTATTCGTATCTGGGGGCTCTTTCGGGAGTTTTGGGCTTTGCTACCCTGCCCATACGGTCAATCTCGCCTGCGACTGTCTGCCTGAGCGTTGATTATATTGAGGTGACCTTAGTGACCTTACCTAGGATATCGAGTGGATATGTGTAGAGGTTATTCTACATGTGTCCCAGCCAGGTTGGGGTCGGACAGCATAGTCTCTTTACGCGTTGAAGCTGAGGGCCACAATAATTGGTTTCGAACCTCTGCTTGTGGTGACAAGGGCAACTCAAGCCTCTCCTAGGCGAGACATACCGACCACATTCGGGAGCTCACTTATCCAGCCCTTGTTTGCTTGCATTTGGCTTTAGATTTTATTAGTGATTGCTCTATGCACGTTAGTTGGCCTAGGGTTTACGTAAATAGAGAGTCTTTTCTTTTTGTTGAGTTATTGTGGAGTCAGGTGCAGTTCCGCGCCGTTCTCGTCGGTTAGTAGGACTTCCGCCTTCCACTTCTCCTCCTCCTTTGGGAGAGGGGCCTAGACTCTCCAGGCGGACTATGTCACACACTGATTCACACACCATGGAGGATCATTCAGAGACTATTCCTGAGCCACCTCCTCCCATTCGTATTGATGATGGGGAACTTACTCCTACATGCGATCCTTCACCTGACCTAGCTGAGTTCGGTCCTATGATTTCCCAGATAGGATCTTTGCATGATAGACCTACTCATCCTAGGGCAGATTCCCCATTGACACATTACCGGTATGGAATGCCATATGATTCCGAGACTCAGTTTGACCCTCCTAGCACTAGCTACGGTAGTTATGTTACGACTGGTTTTCCTATGCATGATTTAACATTTCATGTTGAATCTAACTTTGAGCCTAGCACTATGCCTGGGGGCAATCCCATGCCTTACCTTGCGGAGAGGTTTAGGAGTACTAGTCACATTGCACCTTCCATCCCAGTGGTGGAAGCTACATCTTATATACCTCCTAGGTCTAGAGTTAGTGATCCGATAGGGATACCAGGTTCTAGATGAGTGATGATAGGCACTAGTACATATCTTCTTACAGAGATTCCTTCGTCCTCGCTTCTGAGTTCTTCAAATGTAAACCCTCCACCTTACTCTCGTGGTCCTTCAAGTCGACACGTAGCTACGAGTCAGATCCGTACTGTGTTTACTAGACCAATTGTGTCTCAAGCCTACATACCACCCGTGGTTTCGGGAGGTTATGTTCATGTTTCTAGAGGTCAGATTGCTACTTCCATGACATATATCCCTACTTCCGGTATGTATATTCCTACTTCCAGAATGTATGTTCCTACCTATGGAGTGTCTCATGGGGCATCGCAAGCGATGACCTATGGACCCTATTATGGGACACAGTATGGACAGGTCTCTCCACCTTATGGAGGCGGGTATTCACAACCTTCTTACTCTCCTAATTACGGCTTTGTAGCTCCTACTAGTCAAGGTCCACCTTATTATGGTAATTCCATGCCACCCTACATGGGTCATACAGGAGGAGGTCACTATGGCCAAGGTCATGGTGGTAATCAATCCTATATGAACCAGGGAATGATCCATAGGCCTCATCATCCTAGGCTCCCTTTCCTTGCAACACTCAATCTACCTGACTTATCGAGACTTACAAACGATCCTGTGGCTCATGACCCGGCTTGGCCAGCTGTCCCTACCAAGCTTCCTTCGGACATACCTAAGTTCGAAGGAAAGCCAGGAGAGGATCCGAGCGAACACGTTATGACATTCCACCTATGGTGCTATTCCAATTCATTGCATCAGGACTCAGTCTATTTGAGACTATTTCAACGCACCCTTACAAGGCCTATGGTGAAATGGTATATAGAGTTACCTAGGGGTGCCTTTACTTTGTTCGACAACCTTGCGATGACTTTCCTTAATCACTTCCAGCTACTAGTGCACTATGATGTTGGTACTGAACTCTTGTCGACATTTCGGAAAGATAAAGCCACCCATATTTCTGATCATATTCAGGAGTGGCGTAGACGGAAGAGATTAATTAAAGCCTTTATACCGCCGGAGTTCCTCCTTGAGTGGTTCCTCAAATCTTTATTGCCATATATAGCGAAGGATGTTTCCACATCCGGAGTGCAGAATGAGGAACAAGCAATCTTTAGGGCACAGGAACTAGACTTGGTCTATGCTCAGTCTGGTTTGTTATATGATATTATACCCAACGCTCCTCGTTCTAGTTTCGATCCCAAGGTCAAACCTGGACCACATGCCGATGGCATTGTGGGTAGTGCAAGTAAGAAACCTACAGGTTCGGTTGTGAAACAAGTTGCTCAGTTGTCAATAAACCAATCTGCCTTGGGACAAGCTACGGCTTCGTCTCAGCCTACCCAAACGGAGAATGTACTTGCTGTGCAATCGTCCGACCAGAAGGGTAACCAGCAACCCGGACATAATAGAAAAAAGGGTAAAAACAATAATAATAAAAAGAGTGGGAATAAGAACAAAAATGCCAACAATAATGACAAGAACGGTAAAAATGTTGGGGGGGACAAGCAGAATAAACGTAAGGTTAAGTTTCCTTGCAAGCTATGTAAGGACGATCACCTCATAGAATGGATGAAGCTTCGAAGTTCATAGCACAGGGCCCAGCTGTGTTAACGAACCCTTTACTGCATAACCAAAATATGAACTCAAAGTCCCATGATCAATCTAGTGATGAAGATCCAGCTGAAACTAGTGGTCATGGGTGCATTAATATGGTCCGTGCCGTAAAAGTTGTGATGCATGCGAAAGATTATACTTCGTCACAACCCAACCCAGGCAAAGAACCCGATCCACCAGGAACCCCTTTGTGCATTGAGAAACCTACGGATAAACTTGAGGATGCACCTCTCATTCCTAAGGGGGTACTTAAGCGTTCGGCGCATAACCCAAATGCCCAAGCTGCCCAGAACTATTCAGTTGTCGAGGACTTGGGTCATACTCCTTGTGCGATGTCTACATTGGAAGTGCTTCATAGTTGTCCGTCGCAAAGGAAGGCTTTGCTTTTCGCTCTTGGTGTGAATGGTGATGATTCTTCCTCAATGATCAAATTTGAAACCACAGCACATCAGCCTCGCTTTCCCTACTATGTGTCCCTTTTGGTGCATGTAGAATGTCTTAATATGATCGTCAAGCGCACTGTCATTGATGAGGGCACTACTGCTTCTGTGATGTCTTTGTCTTGTTGGAAGGGTCTTGGTTCTCCTGAGTTGTCAAAATCTATGACCATGTTAACTGCTTTTGATGGGAGATCGTTTAGGCCGCATGGTATCCTCCCTTCCCTTAAATTCCGTTTGGGAGGGAAGACCGTTGCGATAGAGGTTGAGGTGGTTGATGCACCCCTTGACTACAATCTCTTACTTGGAAGGAACTAGATGTATAGTATGCAAGTCATTGCGTCTTTCATGTTTCGCGTTGTATGCTTTCCACATAATGGGAAGATTGTAACTATTGATCAAATGGCATTCAAGAATCCGCCTGTTACTGCATCTTCGGAAGCTTCGGTTCTGAAAGTTGAACATTCCCAGCTGGCAACTGGGAGTGTGGGTGTAGGCATGTATCCTTCCCTCATGGGAACCTTTAGTTGTCCTGCACCTGTCCTCATGATAGGATCTAGTTTCGATGGTGCTTCGATGTCTACGAGATCGGTGCCTTTTCGCACGAGTCATATGGGAGATCCTTGGATTCTTCCTTCACCGAATCCTTCGAGTGAGCCCATTGAGACGAGCATGCCATTTCCTGCAGTCATGATAGCTTACCAAGCTAATCTCCAGTCTGCTGCAGAGCCTTGTTCTTCCTCTTCACGGACGAAGGAGGAAAACCCCTATGTGCTGCCAGCATGGGCAGTACAGTCTTCTCATGCCCACGACTGCCTTGATATAGTTTTCCCTTCAGATGAAGCGATTATCAAGGCCATGTCGGATGTTGATCCACCATGGGAGGAACTTCGTCATAGATCATATTTCCTTCCAGAGTTTGACCTTTTGGAGCATGAGGATTATAGGGAGATTCTTAGTTAGAAAGTTGGTAGACCTATGGTTCCATTAAGCTCTCCTGGTCAGATGGCTGATGGAAACATGGAGAACATATCTTCAACTATTCCTATCAACATTTCTCGCAATCCTGGTACAATTAAGAATGTCTACATTGGGGCGGATTGTTCCCAAGATGAGATTCGAGAGTATACCGAGCTATTCAAGGAATTCCATGATATTTTTTCTTGGTCTTATGATGAGATGCCAGGGATTGACCCTCAGATTGTCGAACATGAGATTAAGACTTACCCCAACGCTAAGCCTGTTCGACAGCGTTTACGTGAGGTGAATCCTAGGAAAGCACCCGTCATGAAGGCAGAGATAGAGAAGCTATTGAAAGTTGGTTTCATCTATCCCGTTCCCTTGAAGGAGTGGGTTTCAAACCCTGTTCCGGTGGATAAGAAGCAGGGAGCAATCTGTATATGCATTGATTTCCATGATTTAAATCGTGCCTGTCCTAAAGATAACTTCCCCACACCGTTTATAGATCAGATTTTGGATGAGTGTGCAGGTAGCGAGGTGTTCTCCTTTATGGAAAACTTTTCCGGGTATAATCAGATTCAAATTAAACCCGAGAACCAACACAAGACCGCATTTATTTGTCCTTGGGGAACATTTGCGTATCGGAAAATGCCTTTCGGTCTTAAAAACGCCGGAGCTACGTTTCAACAAGCAATGACCTTGATCTTCCACGATCTCAAGTCTATCATTGAAGTATTTTTGGATGACCTCACTGCTCATTCTCGCATGAGGATGCATCATTCTTATCACTTGAGATTGGTGTTCGAAAGGTGCCGCCACTATATTGTTAGATTAAACCCTCATAAGTGCATCTTTTGCGTGAAGTCAGGTCATTTGTTAGGATTCATTGTTTCAAAAGAGGGTATAAGAGTCGACCCTTTGAAGGTGGAGGTAATACTTCAGTTGTCTCCCCCATGAAATATTCGTCATCTTCAGTGTTTGCAAGGCATGGAAAACTTCCTACGAAGATTTGTTGTCAAATTTGCCAATTTGACTAGAGGTTTCATGCGTCTCCTGAAGAAGGATACTCCCTTTGAATGGGATGAGCGAGCCCAGGAGTCCTTCAATGCACTTAAATGAGCTCTAGCATCGGCCCCGGTGATTAGTCCTCCGGATTATAGCCGTGATTTCCTATTATATGTGGCCGCGTCTTTAGAGACGATTGGTATGGTTTTGGTTCAAGAGGATGAGGAGCTCCAAGAGCATGTCATATATTATCTGAGCTGGAACCTTATTGATGCAGAGATTCGGTATTCTCATGTTGAGAAGCTTTCCTTGGCTACCGTACATGCGGTGTAGCATTTGAGACATTATATTCTCCTTCGCCAGACCTTGGTTGTTTCCCATGTCAATCCGTTTCAATTCATCCTCACACGTAGGATGATTGGGGGAAAGTATAATAAATGGATTGTCATCCTGCAAGAGTTTGATCTTGAATTTGTTTCAGCAAAATTGAAGAAATCTTTAATCTTTGCAGAGCTCATATCAGATTTTTCGAGCGAGGCTAAGGAGTTGGTATGTGAAGATACATTCGTTGATGAACACATTTTCTTAATCTCAACGGCTGACCCATGGTATGGGGATATCATAGTATATCTACAAATGCAGAAGACCCCTACTCACCTCTCACGAGATGAACGATGACGATTACGTCATGTTTCCAAGAACTACCTCATAGTGGACAATACTTTGTACCACTGTGGAGTAGATTCCCTTTTACGATGTTGTTTAACTCATGATGAGGCTGAGGTAGTGCTTAATGATTGCCATAGAGGGGAGTGTGGTGGTCATTTATCTGGGCTTTCTACAGCTCAAAATATTTTGAGAGCAGTTTATTTCTGGCCGTCGATCTTCAAGGATTGTATTGAAGCGGTCAAGAGGTGCCACCCTTTCCAGGTGTTCACACGTAATATGCGCTCGAAGCCTACCCCATTACACCCTATTATCACCGCCGGTCCCTTCACCAAATGGGGGCTAGATTTTATGGATTGCAACCCAGCTTCGGCTAGGGGGCACCATCATATCATAGTGGCTATTGATTACTTCACAAAATGGGTTGAGGCAATGCCTACAGTAAAATATGACGGTGAGACAGCCGCTCACTTCGTATTCAACCAAATCATTACTCGGTTCGGGATTCCGAGAGACCTTGTCACTGACCATGGCTCGCACTTTTAGAACCGTATGATGGAAGAGTTGGCATCCAAGTTATCATATAAGCAAGAGAACTCCTCTTCTTACTATCCTCAAGCGAATGGACAGGTTGAAGTAGTGAATAAATCACTTAAGTCCATTCTCCAACGAACCATCGCACAAAGCAAGACGAACTGGCATATTATGTTGTACCCTGCTTTGCGGGCATATCGAACCGCGATTAAGACTGCCACTGGTTTTTCTCCATATCAACTTGTTCATGGAGTGGAGTCGATATTGCTGGTTGAATGCGAGATTCCTTCGTTGAAGTTAGCCGTGGAACTCTTACCAAACACTTCGCCTTTGGAGGAGCGTTTGGTTCACCTTGAGCAACTCGATGAGCAGCGTAGAGATGCCTTGGTGACTCTAGAGGTTAATAAGCATCATGTAAAGGCCCAATACGATAATTTTGTCCATCCAAGTGTGTTTAGTGAGGGATACTTGGTCCTTTTGTGGGATCAATCGAAAGAACCATTGGGGGCAGGGAATTTCAATCCTATGTGGCGTGGTCCTTACGTGGTCAAGCGTGTATTAGAGAAGGGTGCCTACGAGTTAGTGGATTACAAAGGGATGGCCTTGGCTGAGCCTAGAAATGGGCTCTATCTCAAAAAAATACTATGCATAATCTTTAGCCAAGGCTACTTGTTGTATATTATTGTACAGCTTTTTTGCATAGTTAGGTCTTGTTTATCGTGATCGGGTTTGTGATTAGTTTCTGTTTCTTGTGGCAGATGTCAATGGAATCTTCCACCTACATAGGATTCGCGGATGGTGCAAGCCGTCACACTCAGCACTCAGCCTCAGCTGCTTGGGTGATTTATACTCCTATGGGTCAAGTACTGTATTCAGGAGGTGTATGTCTACGGCCATCTTCCAACAATGTTTCTGAATATAGCGTCGTTATTGAGCTTCTACGGGATGCCATTTCGTATGGTGTTCTCTCTCTTGAGGTACGTCTTGATTCAGAGTTAGTAGTGTCACAGCTAAATGGTTTGTACCATGTTAGAGATCCGACGTTATTGAGGAGATTCTTACGTGTGATATTGTTAGAACGACAATTTGAGAATATAACATATATACACATTCCAAGAAATTATAATCAAGTTGCTGACTCATATGCTAACTACGTGTTAGATTGGCATTTGTTTCATTCATCATAAATTAATCATAAACACAATTTTTACACATGTAAATAAATAAACCGATCACCATAAAACTTTTTATATACATCAAAAATGTGGTAATACATAGTGTCATAGTACAAAATTGGGGCTTTGAAAGCCACCATCATATACACGGTAGTACAAAATAGATACACTCCCAAGAGTCTAGTCCTGTGGAGGTGGAGGAGGGTTGTGATCATGATATGTCACCACAGCTCTAGCTAGCCACAGGAATAAATGCACCCATGCACATGGTACACCCACCACCTGTCTCTGCATAGCCTCAGGAAATTCCTCGACTTGCACCATGGAAACCCTATGAGTCAGTCGCACGAAGTTGGTATGGATGTTTTGGAGTGTTCGCTCTGCATCCACACCGGCGATATCGTCTCCTCTTCCCCTCTGTCTATGACATGGGAAGCCCTCTGGTCGCCGTGGTTCCACATCTGCACATGAATGGTAGATTTCATTATGTATTGTCACCCAAAAACATGTCTTTTTGATTCCATATAATCAAGAAAACACCAAAAAAATTAAATACTTTAAAAAAATTTAAAAGAGTGAGGGTCGAGATTAGTTACCTATGTCTCCATATGCTAATCCTTGTGGAAATGGCATGTCCAAATCCCCCCAAAAATCTATCCCTGCATAAGGGTAGTCATCTATGGCAACAATCTGTCGTCGCCACCATGGAAAAAACTCAGCTGGATAGGGGTTGGCCACCCTACCACCCCCCAGTCTGCGCATCGCATCTTCCCAATGTCGTTGGGCCGGATCTCGAACCCCGTGGAGAGGAATATCCACTCTAGGGCTCAATCCTAGAACACGCTCGAAGAAGAATGTGCTCAAAATGCTGCTGAACCCGAAGTTTCGTATCCTACCTTCCTTACACTCACTAAGCTGGTGTTTCATGTTGCTTAGTAGTGAAGTGCTCCAGTCATAGATGGTCGGCGTCATACACTCCACCGCATAGAACATCAGTGGCCGAGAGGCCTGATGGAGTGATGCTAAACCTGCTATCCTGCCCAGCGTCAGTAGTATGGCCTTTAGGCCCAGCACCTGTATAGCATTGGTGGGAACTTGACTCCCCACCTTCTCAGTATCTAGGTAGCAGTACACAGCTATGTACTCATCGATAGTAAGCTCGTGACCTACACCACCTCGAGAACGAAGGTTCACTATCTCCCCTCATCTAGATAGACCTGTGATAAAGTAGATATCCTCCACCTCAATGGTGAGGGACATACCGTCTATCCGGAAGGACTCTGAGTCTGGATCCCAATAGTCTACTAGCATCTGTAGCAGTCCTGGTTTGTCCCTCAAGCCACCTAGGCACCAAAACTTGTAGAGTCCACACCTTCTTAGAGCTTGTTGAGCCATTATGTCAGCCCTTACTACTTCCTCTACTTCACCATGCTCACGTTCTCGCCACTCTAGCACCATCCTACATGAGAAATTGACCAAATTTTCCATTAGATTCTTGTAAATCCTTTTGCGCGGCGTCATACGCAGCTGTTTTGCAAACAACCACATATGTATGCGGTTTTCAGCCCCTTTTCCGCGTATAGCCAGCCCTATATGCGGAAAAAGCCTCGATACCCGTGTGGGCCGCAGTGCTCATGTAGAATTGGTCTTAAAAACCTCATTTGACCATGAAAACTTGTAAAAATTGTATTGAAATGCAAGCTGAGAGCATGAGTAAATACCTAGAAGAAACGGTTGTGAATTCCGCCGGCTGGATCTCCTGGAATTTGCAGTTGAAAATCAGAGCTCCAATAGGTAAAAGTTTCAAATGATTTCTATTTTTTACTATTTATAGAAAATTTTTAAATATTTGAAAATTTTTACCCCCTTTCCTATAATTTTGACCGTTTATAACCATTTTGGACCGTTTCTAACCTAATATGTGATGTAGAAGACCATTTTCAGTGTTGTTTCAGCCTTTGGATTGACCCGTTCGTACTGATCTCAGGTATAACGTCTACACTGGCATATAGATTAGGTTCACCACCGTTTGCATTTTGCATGACCTTATGACCATGTCACTATATCCTTAGGTACGAACCCACTCTATTATGTCACGAAACCTTCTTGCTGCTATAGAAGTGGCATGATATGAGTGGTAGAGCCTCACCTTACATGGGTACCCTAGTTAGCACCTTATTTGCAATTGGTGCCCATGCCGATGTTTCTCCCTTTAGGCTGTGGGAGTCCGTTGTATAGTATTGCCATGACATTTCGCAAGAGCCTCATACTCCTCTTGATCTTATGCTGGCCATGATCCCCCAGACTCCCTTGTATCAAGTTGTGGATGCATTATCATGAGCTTTGTCTGTCTTATTGAGCTTTATGCCGACTACCCTGACATTGTGTTTCAGCCAAATAGCCCGAGCTTGTCTCATGTCTAGCCATGCAGAGCCTTTCTTTATATCCTTCGCAGCTTGATTCCCTTTTTACCGGGAGGGGATTTTCCCCCGAGTGTCGATATCCTACACATGTATCCTTGCATTGAGCATAGGTATGTTCCACTGCTTGGAACTAGTTTGTTTGCCCTAAATGACACTCGTCTCCTCCTAGTTTGTAACTATAAAGCTAGTTTATTCTTTTCTCAAGCTTTTCAAATAACTGAAAAAGACCAAAAAAATAAAAAAAACCAAAAAGCCGCACAAGAAAATATATTATCTTTGGCAGCTGTCAAGTCGTGTCACCTTCGAACAGAGCACTGTATATCACATCCATTGGTTGGGTTATAGTTTGACTTAGGAGTTGTACTCATTATCTGAGTTTATCTCCATCGACTGGTTAAGATTCCAGTCCCTATGGAGCCTCTATTGATGCCTCCTGCGTCATAGAGATGTCCTAGTTTGTATATTGAGTCTATGCTGCCTTCATTCAGTCACCATACGCCGTTATGCTCTTGTTCGAAGGAAGTTGAAACCTGAATCGGCCATTCCTCAGTTATCTTAACTTTGCATGTCAGCCATTCCCAGTACAGTTACTGGTTCGTGCACCTTATGATCGAGTCCTTCCACATTATACAGCTTTGCTGAGTACCTCGTGTTGGATGATGGGGGATGCCCTAATGCCCTCCTTCCAATGGATTTCATCCCATCGACTTTAGATCATTTATTCTGGGATTGGAGTCTAGAGTCATTTTTGAGTGCCTTGAGACTTGCAGTCATTAGTGGCAGGTTCTCTCGCCATCTACAGTTTTGGGAATACATCAATGTCCCTTGATCAATGGATTCTCTCAAGTGTTCGACCTCAACTCATTTATTCACACTTGTTAGTTTGCACTCTAGTACCTTGATTCTCATTTTCATTATCGGTGGGTGATCTCGCATCTGTTAATGGTATACATCAATGACCGGTAATCAAACGATGGACTACTATGTTCGACCTTGACACTTCTATTCACATAGCAGGACATGTGCTCGTAGCGGTGTGTGTATAAGACCTTCCAGATTGGTGGCATCTCTTATATGCTACCTCCTTGATCGTGCCAGTGTTCATGAGATTTCAGCTCTCGTGACTTGTTCCAGTATATGTCAGACATTTCTAGCCACTATGGAGATCTTGATCTATTGTATATCTTCATCCTTTGTGGAGATTATGGTCCTTTGTATATCTTCATCATGGAGATTCTGATCTATGTATATTGTACATAGCGATGACCACATATGTGTTATCATGTTTCATGCCTATTCATGGCCATTGTACTCTTATGTATCTGGGACTGCTATATGTATTTGCAGTTATATGCAGAGTTGTATTCTGGTATTATGCTGATTGGGTGGCTGGTCTTCCATTTGTGTACCTTCATCACTTCACTTCTAGGATGGACTTATAATGTATTTCAGCCATCGTATAACCCCTCTGATCTCATACATTAGGGGGCATCTGTTATAGTGGATTTCACCACACTAGGTGAATCACACATTGTATGGCCTTCCCCTGTCCCGCTGCAGACTCATTAGCCCCTATGGACCACTTTTTGTCTTTTGATGTGTCCTTGATCATCCCTAAAAACATAAGAAAAGTGATATACGCGGTTTTTTCCCCGATAACCACGTACATACATGGATATTCCCCCTATAGTCGCGTACATCGGGATGTATGAATAATCCAAATACTTTTGGAGCGTTCCTTGACTTGGATCCGACTCATATGACTCCTGGCCTTCCATATGCCTTGAGATCGCACGGATTTGACCTTTCAGTATCCCTTTGAAAAGCTATATAAGGAACCCTTGAGACATTGAAAGCAGAAAAGAGAATTGAGAGTAACGAAACTATAGTCCATTGTTGCCAGAACTTATGCTTGAGTCTACATCCCTTTGTCCCTTGGAGCACTGTTGTGTTATTCCGAAGCTTTCCTTTTTCTAGTAAGCTTGCTATCAAAGTGATGGAGGATTGAGGTGGTGGAGGCCCAAGTGGGGGATTCAGTTTCTCTGGTTCACAGACGTGCCATCAGAGGTTGTCACTTGTAATCTCTAATTCATATTAATAGAAATATATTTTCCTGTCCAGTAATGTGTATTTGAATGAATATTGTATCCATTGGAATATGTCAAATGCTTTTACATTATTGATTATATATGCTAGAATAGATCTAACACCATGAAATATAGTATGCTTGTATTGTTTACTTATTGTTGAGGAAGTATTCTATCAATTCAAGCTGAAGATTGGAAAGCTCAACGGGGATCTACTTCAACCGTCCGGAATAAGGTACGAGGTTCGATCCTTTAGTGTTAGACATTTTATTTCTATTGCATATTGGGAAAGATTGATTTCTGGAGTCTAGCTGTCTGTTGTGGTACCCCAAGCCATAGGAATTTCTCTCCGTAACAGCCCCTTTCTCTAAAAGTTTATAAATGATGAAAGGACTGTATGACATGGACTCGAACTTTCCTTTCCCTAATTTGTCATATCTCTGGTCATAAGTCAAAACTAGGTCACCCTCATTAAAGGCACGGGGTTGGGCAGATTTATCATACCGCTCCTTAACGTGTTTCTTATGTGCCTCATTAGCCAAGGCAACATCTCTCCTAGTTTCGTCAAAGTTGTTCAGGTACAAAAATCTCTCTTCCTCTGTGGTAGTGTCTAGGAGAAGTTCGATGGCAAGTTTCAAGGATGGAATCTGACATTGAATTGATAAGACAACTTCGAGTTCATAGACAAGCTGGAAAGGTGTGAAACCAATAGCTGTTTTCACCAAAATTCTTGTAATCCGAAAGAGCGGATAACAGGATATGGTGCCAGTTGGATTTATGGTCTCCAACCATCCGACGAAGCATAGTTTTCAAAACTTTGTTAATGGACTCTACCTGACCATTATCTTGTGGATAATATGGCGTAGAGTTGTCATGGAGAAATCCTAGCTTGGCACTTAGTTCCTCCATCATTTGATTACAGAAATGTGATCCATGATCAGTAACTATGGACTGTGGGACTCCAAATCTAGCTATGACATGATTGAACAGGAAGAGAGTGGCAGTCTTACCATCTTCCGCATATGTAGGCATGGCATCAGCCCACTTTGTAAAATAGTCAATGGCTACGATGATGTAACCATGTCCCCTGACTGAGGTAGGCGTACAATGCATATAATCAATCCCCGATTTGGCAAATGGACCAATGGCAATGACGAGGTGTAACGAAGTAGGATGCATGCGCTTTTTGGGATAAAAATGTTCACAAGGTGGGAATTTATTAACAACCTTGTGACAGTATTTAAAGACTAAATGCTAGAAATAGCCAGCGCAAAGGATTTTCTGGGCTATAGCCATCCCAGATAAATGACTGCCACATGCTCCAGAGTGGCAACCATATAACACATGTTCAGCTTCCTCATGGGTGAGGCATCGCCAGAGAATAGAATAAATCCCATGTCTATACAAGGTGTCATTCAAGATGAGGTAGTATTTCACGTGGTGACAGATATGGTGGCGATCGTCATGGGATAGATTTGCCTAAAATATCTGTGTTTGGAGATAAATAAGCAAATCTCCATACCATGGATTAGTAGTGCTTATCAGGAATAGGAATTCATCCGGAAATGAATCACTGGCCTTAGATTCCATTGAAGCATAGGGAAGATCACACATAAGCTCGACAAAGCCCAAGTATTTCTTTGATGTGGCTTTGGAAAATTCCAAATCAAACTCCTGTAGTATGACTATCCATCGTAAGTACTTGCCCCTGAGCACCTAACGAGTCAAGAAGTAATACATAGGGTTCTGGTCTGCCAATACAGTGGTTGTGTGGAGAAAAATGTAGTGACAAATTTTTTGCACAGCAATGACCCTATCCAATGCTAACTTCTCCATGCATGAATATTGGGTTTTAGAATCCATAAGATACTTGCTAGAATAGTAAATCATGTGCTCCTGACCGTCGGGATTTTCCTACACCAAAACCATAGCGATGGTAGTAGTAGAGGCAGTAATATATAAGAGAAATTCCTTTGAATAATCCAGGGGGTGTGTCATGGGTGAATGAGTCAGAGCGTGTTTGAGATTATCAAAGGCACATTGGGCTTGGTCATCCAAAAACAACGAAGTGTCCTTCTTAAGGAGATGCATATAACCGTGTGTTTTCTCTGCAAAATTGGACACGAAATGGAAGAGGAAGTTTTCCTTCCCTTGCAAACTTTGGAGTTCTAGAAGATTGGTTGGGGCTGGTAGAGCTAAAATGGTGGAAATTTTCAAAGGGTCTATCTAGATGCCATCCTTGGAGACCACAAAACCTAACATATGTCCCGTCTCAATGCAGAAAACACATTTATGTAGATTGAGCCATATATTATAATGACGTCATCTCAGGAAAATATCTCTAAGATGACCAGGGTGGTCCTCCCAGTGCTGTGAATGAGCAAGGAGGTCATCAGGGTACGGTTCAACAATATGTTTAATATCATGAAACGGATAGGACATCCCACGCTGGAAAGTGGCTCCATAATTTTTTAAGCCAAATGGTAAATTCCTATATGCAAAGTTTCCCCATGGGAAAATGAATGCCATCTTGTGCTAATCGGTGGGTAATATCTCAATCTGATTATAGCCAGAAAAGCGATCCATGAATGAGAAGATGACACTTCCAGCACAGTTGTCGATAATCTGATTGATATGTGGAGTAGGAAAGTTGTCCTTGGGACAAGATTTATTCAAGTCTCTAAAATCGATACAGAATCTAATAGTTCCCTGATTTTTATTGATAGGGACAACATTTGATACCCATTCCATCAGGGGTACGAAATAAATAAACCTAGCTTTCAGACATTTCTCTATCTTAGCTTTAATAGCTGCAACCTTCCGTGGATGGAATTGCCTTAGTTTTTTCCTGACAGGTTTAACCAAGGGATAGGTTTTAATTTCATGGACCACAATGGATGGTTCTATCCCCGACATTTCCTCATAAGACCGGGAAAAAATATCACAGAATTCATTGAATGCTTCAGATACATCTGCCGAGCAGATCTGCCCAACATGGACATGCTCGATGGTACAAGGCTTGGCTGATATGTCAATCGGATTTTTCTGAGTAATCTTACATAGGTTTCCTTCAGAATCTGTGTCTTGCAACAATATAGGACTTTGAGGTGTGTTGAAAATATCAGTGGAAAAAAAGGATACAAATTCATGGTTAACCGAACTGGTGTTGGGGAGGAACAAGGATCTATGATGGTGATCCTCTCAAATGGACTCATTCGTATTCATGATCTCCATAATGGACTCGTTGGAAGGAAAATTATCAGAGAGATAATCCAGAATAGGAAGAGATGGTTCTAACCAGTAAGGCAGGTGGTAAGGATCCGAAGACACCAGATGAAGCTCATTGGTGTGATCATCGAAAATGGTTTGAATGATGTTGTACATCTCTTCATGCAGACTCAATGAGGTAGACTCAACAATTTGTTTTCCCTTGGGCTCACAATCATATTTACTATCGTTGTGTCTGTGTTAGGAGGAGTGGACAGAAAAATTCCCATAAGGAATGAATCCTTCAACATGCCTACCCCAATTGACTGGTAAGGAGGAGGGGACTGGCCTAAAATATGGATGTTATTAGCTATAAAGGTAGTAACATCCGGAGTATAGAAATCAAGCTGATCAATGGTAACAATTCTCCCTAGATGTGGATATTGGATTGTTCAAAATACTGTCAAAGCAACAGCATTCATGTTGTAAAACCAATTTCTTCCTAGGAGGTTGTAATCTAACGGGGTGTCCACTACTTCTACTTGAATAGAAACAGTTTTTCCCTCAAGCTTGACTGCAAGGGCTGATATGAGAACGTGGGGCTAGAAGCCTCGTCCATCAAAGGCTTTCAAATTCCTAGGAGATGTTACAAGCTCAAGAGAGACGATAGCTTTCAAACAAGACAGGGACAAAACCGAAGTTGAAGCTTCTTCGTCTAAGACAGTCCTAAAGAATTTCTTTCTGACTACTTTCGTGATGATTTGGAAAGAAAGTTGGTGAGGTAGTCTAGACTTATATTTCTCGACATTGAAATGAATCACATTAGTATTGCCCAGGTCTAAAGCTCCTAACGTAGTTAACAAGATTTTGCGTTGTGTAGGACAACTTTGGAGCACTTCCAAGGTAGACATTGCACATGGTGCCTAAGCGATATCTTCAACTACATTATAAAATTGATTAGGTCAGGCATTAGGGTTAAAAAAAACCTTCCTAATATTACTCTTGGGTGGACGCAAAACATTATCAAGAGTAGGCTTCTTGATGGTTAGGGGGACAGTAGACGAGCAGTCAGGAGAACTAGTAGAGGGAGCTTTCCCTGAAGAAGAACAGTCTTCTTTCTTGTCTACGGGTTTGTCATAATTATGACTTCGAGTTTGCAAACGAATGGTATCCAAGGACATCATACGAATTTCCTCTAATGAACTAGAGTTTCCCTTATTAGACATGTGGTCTGGCAGTTGTTGTTGAGAGGGAAAAGGATTCATGAGAACTATGGGTGTGGGATTTATATTCAAAAATTGGGTGATTTCATCCCAACGGGGACACTCTTTTGTTAAATGGTCACCTCCGTAAAGTAGACATGGATATTTTGCTTTTCTTTTCCCTTTATCGTTATCATTGGTGGTTGGTTTTGGATTCTCCTATTGCTTTCTAGGTTTTTTATTTTTACTTTTAACCTTCTTTTTACTATTGCCAGAGGTTTGAATACTCTAAATAGAATTGAACTTGGCAGAAAACTTGGGAGTCGAAGGAGTATGGGTGGCAGTCTGGGGTTGCTCGACAGGTTTTGCTACTAACATGGATTGGATTGAACCAAAACTTCCATCAACAGGGACTTCTGCTAGTGGCTTTGTAGGATCAGTGCTTGGGCGAGGAGCTTTAGGAATCAAGTCATAAAAAGTTCCAGACTAGGAATAGAACAAGTCCAGATACTGGGATTGACTAATGGCTTTCTCTTCAGTAATGACACCACCCATAGCCACATCTCGGGCAATCAGAGGCAACAAATATTTAGTAAACCAATCATTTAATAAATGATCCGAAATAGGAGCCTTAATAAGTCTTCTTCGCCTTCTCCACTGATGGATATGATCGGATATGTGGGTGGAGGTGTTCTATCACAAATAAGTTAAGATATCCATACCCATTTCATAACAAATAGGAAGCTAAAAGTGCGTAAGAAATACAGTTGCCAATGAGCTAAAATCCACAAATGAATGTTGTGGAAGTTCAATGTACCATTTCTTGGATGTACCAGTCAAAGTTCACTGAAAGAGTCTTAAACAAACTGAATCATCCATAAGTGAGTTTGAAAAACACCACAGATGGAATTTCATGACATGGTTTTTCAGATCGTCTCCCTGCTTCCCATCAAACTTTGGAATGTTCGATGGTAACTTTACCGGAATGGGAGGCCACGAGGGGTTATGTCAAATGGGGTCATTAATCAACTTGGACAAATCAGGAAAGTCCAAGGTTTCTACGAAAGGTAACTAACGATTAGGTTGTACATACTGGTAATATTTATATGGCATATAATTACTAGTAGGACCATAAGTAGACTGATATATAGGTTGTTGTGATGAAGAGCTACCAAAAAATCTACCCACAAGGGGTTTATTTCTGGGGTCAGGACCTTTAGGACCACTAGGGCCTCCTAAACCACTAGGACCATTGGGACCACCGAGTACACTGGGACCACCAGACCCTCCGGGACCTCTAGGAGGTAAATATCTAGAGCCTCCAGAACCACTCGCAGGAGGGCCACCAGACCCTCCATGGCCATTAGGAGGGAAGCCACCAAGCTCCCCAGGACCACCAAGACCATTAGGACCATAAGGAGGAAAGCCACGAGGCCCTCCAGGACCATTAGGCCCCCTAGGGGAAGGACCTCCATAAGGCAGTCCTCCGACACCTCCTGGAGTATGAATAGGTATCCCCCCCATAGCTAGCATATAGGACCAGTTATGTTTCCCCCATGGCATGGAAGTATTACTAGGATATGGAATTATAGCATAAGGCATTCCTGTAGGTTTGGGTGGATAATTAATGTTTCCTACATGTATTTGATTTTCTGTATAACCATAACCCCAAGAGGTTTGATTGGTTACAGGTTGTTCCTCCAAGGGATAACCTGAACTAGATGGGGGGTTAACCTATAGAAATAATAGATCAATTCTATGAGCAATGATGCTAAGAATAATCATAGGAAATAGATCTCGCTACTAAGAATTCTCACAAGCATACACAGGAAAATAGAGAGAAGAAAAGAGACTGAATAACAAGAATGAAGAGATGAATATTGGTGTGTATCCTTCCATTGAATAATGATGAATAATAGTGTACATAAATGGTACAAACCTCATAGGAAAATCGAATTGTATGGAAAAAACTCATAAAGCTCAAAAAGGTTGGCTTACCAAAATATAGCAAACCCCCATAGGTGGCTAAAGCACTTCCCAAATCTATCAAGGACCTCATGATTTGGAAAAATCATGAGTGATTTGTCAAGGAGATGGAAAAAAAAATTTCATACTAGAAAATGGAGAAAAACTAATGGAGGATGGGTTGCAAACAAAAGCTCCCAGTTTCCTAATTGACTAGCTTTTATCTTATCCATAGAAAAGCAGGAAAAGCAGAATTTGCTGTAAAGTCCTGTATACTAATTTTGGATGGTCAAAAGGTGGTCAATATCAACCTATAATTATAAATAAATCATTCCTAGGATATAGATGGCATGTATTGACTTTAAGGTGCAAGTGGATGCCAACTAATTAAGCTAGTGGGTGAATAATTAATCAAATAATGATTAATTATTTTATCCTAAGCCGTGAGTGGGTTTAATATATTCAAACACCCCCCTATAAGTCTGACTTTATGATGGTATGACAAAAAATATGGATGCATATAGGGCCTAGCAACAAGGCTATGGTCACCCTTTAACAATTATTATGTCCAGAAAAGTGAGGAAAGAAGCAAAACCACACGGGGAAAATCCTCCCTCAAGATAGGACAAGGCACAAAATTTGACATATGTCTTCAAAATATCTTCATCTTCACTTTAATGAGCTCGCTAAACTGCTTCTGTATGAAGGACTTGGTGAAGAAATCATGAACTCCATGATCATGCGCTAGAGTGTAGAACTTGCAAGAAGGAAGAGGAGAGACTCCTTGTATCTCATCAACTGATGAAGTAGGAGCATTACCTAAATGATTCTTTCTGCTTCCAAACTCAGATCTGCAAACATAATCTGAAATGGAAAAGATATTTGTGCATACTCCTTTGCAAGGAGTACAAAAATTAAGACAATTTATTTCACACCCAATTCCATGAATAGCTGCAAAATTGTGATGTGGATCACAGGTCAATATTCCAATCTGATGTAGCACCTGTATAGATCTTATATGAGGCTGATAAAACTCTGATATATTAGAAATATTATCATATGGAACAGCAAGGATAAAGGCTTCAATGGCTCCATGAGGATATAGGGCTAGACTAGGAAAATTATAAGCAATTGGGGAAAACTGATAGGTGTAAAAGTATGAATGATGGATGGCCATAATATCTGAACCATAAGTTCTTAGAAAATATCCAAACATGTTTAATATCATTCCAAATATTACTAAGGACATGGATAACCAGCCACTGAAAGATAGGAAATACTTCAAACCATGTAAGATAAATATCACTGCATAAGAGACCAATGAGGAATCAACTAGTGATCTTGGGATTTGTATAGTCTTAGGATTATTCGGAGGTATGGTAGATGGTATGGATGGTGGTATGATATGTGTATCAACCTATAAATATGCTTCTAAAATATAATCCAAAGGATCACATATAAGCATATCAATAGACTCATGGGAATACACTAGTAATGAATCCTCTGTATGAAAGGAGGAAATAAGGAGATGTTCAAAATATTCAAGAAGGCTCTGAGTATTGATGCCAAGAAAAAAGGAGGATATGCTGAAGCACATGATATCAAGTAAGGTAAGTGGTATGACACAAATAATTCTTGATGTGGCTAAGAAAACATCCTGAAAGTCACTAGGTTGCGCACCATCAATGAGAGAGGTATGCACAAGGTGTGAAGAATCTGGCACATAGATCTCAGAATCTAAGATAGGATATTTAGGGAACAATTAATGGGTTATAGGATCATAATCAATATCATCAGAAGCTCCATATGTTACTTATTTTCCATCAATAGTATCACAAGAAGAAAAATCACCTTCAAGAGACACAAAAAAAGATGGCTCTTCAATATTTTCTTCTTCATTGACGGAGGAAGCATTCGAATCAAAGAGGGAAGCAACAACATGGCCTATATGAGAAACTTCTTCAGAATGATCAAATTCATTAGAGAATGTAGAGGCCAAGAAATCTTGAGAAATAGAACAAGAGGAGATGCTGGGTTCACTCCATGCTTCATCTTCTATTTCCTACAAACCAAAAGCTTTGTCAAAAATTTTCCAAAGCTCAAATGGATACTCAGCAGAATCTATGAGATGATATATATTTGGAGACCTTCCAAAACACATAATTCCATAAGCTCTATCACAATTATTAATCCAATCAATCTTCTCTTCATAAGAATCAAGTTCGCCCAATGCACCAATGGAGACATCAAAGAGACATTGCCTCTTCAAGTATGCACTCATCTTTGGATTCCAATCAGCATAGTTGAAAGGAGATAGTAGAGGAAATTTTGAATCCATAAAGAAGTTTTTGATATGCTCTAGTAGATACTCTCTGCAACCTACAAAACAAACTAGGAGAAAATCCTGTAAGCTAGACAAGCTCTTCTTTAGAGAGGGATAGGAGACTGGATGTGCTCCTCAACTCTGTAGAACTTGATGAACCTTGCTGCTTTGATACCATGTAGAATATGGAAAGGTTGTGCTCCCTGTATATCTGATACCATGTAGAAATAATAGATCAATTCTATGTGCAATGATGCTAAGAATAAGCACAGGAAATAGATCTTGCTACTAAGAATTCTCACAAGCATACAGAGGAAAATAGAGAGAAGAAAAGAGACTGAATCACAAGAATGAAGAGATGAATATTGGTGTGTATCCTTCCATTGAATAATGATGAATAATAGTGTACACAAATAGTACATCCCTCATAGGAAAATCGAATTGTATGGAAACAACTCATAAAGCTCAAAAAGGCTAGGCTTACCAAAATATAGCAAACCCCCATATGTGTCTAAAACACTTCCCAAATCTATCAAGGACCTCACGATTTGGAAAAAGAATGAGTGATTTGTCAAGGAGATGGAAAAAACATGCTAATCCTAGAAAATGGAGAAAAACTAATGGAGGATGGGTTGCAAACAAAAGCTCCCAGTTTCCTAGTTGACTAGCTTTTATCTTATCCATAGAAAAGCAGGAAAAGCAGAAAAAGAAGAATAAAGTAGAATCTGTGGTAAATTCCTATATAATAATTCTAGATGGTCAAAAGGTGGTCAAGATTAACCTAGAATTAGAAATAAATCATTCCTAGGATATAGATGGCATGTATTGACTTTAAGGTGCACGTGGATGCCAACTAATTAAGCTAGTGGGTGAATAATTAATCAAATAATGATTAATTATTTTATCCTAAGTTGTGATTGGGTTTAATATATTCCAACATAACCACATTGGTGTGGGTGGGAGGGACATAAACTGTAGATTTCTCTATACCAAAGTTATATTCTTGACTATGTACAATTTCGGTGCCAGATAACGTAGGTCGTGCTGGGGGTTGCCCCGGGCACTAGAAGGTAATGATGAAACAAGAATTGAAGGTTGAGTCCCAAGTGTGGAATACCTGGGAGGATTGGGAACAGACATAATATGGGAGGTGGTGGGGTTGGTAGTTTGACCTTGGTTGTGTGGAGTCACTGTGTGATCTAGAATTGGTTCAATGGGTCTCATTGAATCGACAAGTGAACGATATCCCACAGGAACAGCTGTGGAACATGATGGTTGTGTGCCTAATATGTCATCTATTTTCTTTTCAATCTCCTATGCATAGAAAATTGTTGCATGGTATTGTCTATGTTCTTCTTCATCTGGAGAAACTTCTTCGAAAAGTTTGAACGGGTGCCAAATGAGGAAATGGCTTGTCCTATAGAGGTATTCCAAAATGGAGCATTGGGACCATAATCCTGACGGGTAGTATCATCAACATGACCTTCTATGGGAGAACAGAATGAAGTATTACCCTGAGAAGGTTGTTGGACCAAGGGAGGTGAGTGTGAAGGATATGGTCCTCCACTTTCTGCAACCACGTTGTCTCCTACTTGGGAGGTGGTAGCAGCTCCTTGGTCGATAGATTCCATTGGATTTTCTCTAGAATGTCTTAGCTCAGATAGTTTGTACAACTCCTATCTAACCTAGGGTCTCAAAAACTAGAAAACACACCAAAAATTTCCCTACTCAAGCTATAGGTCAAACAAGTAAACTTAAATGACAGGAGGAGCTCAGATAGTCAGGTCTCTCACCAGGATTGTCAAGAAGGTGCCACGCGTGATATACCTCGAGGGTACGTGTGTAGTAATGTCCCTGAATGTTGTTTTCAATGTATGGCTCTAAGCAATATGGCCAAAGGGATTTTCTTAGATGGATAAGGTATCCTAGTGGGGTATCCCGATATACGCAAGGTACGTGGGAACTCAAATCGGTAGTAGTGTTGTCTAATGCATGACCATACACAAGGGGCCTTCCGATATACAATCAAGTATGTGAAGTACCTTTCTATATACCTCAAAGGTATGTGAAATGCCATTCGATATACCGACGGTACGTGGAAGAACTGCGCGAGTCTTGGGATGTAACGCGGATGAGTAACAACAACTCCTATGCTTAACGACACCTGAACACGTCTCTAACCTATCACTCAAATTGCTATGTAAATTTTAACCTATAACTATCGTTAATTTTAAAGTGGATGGTCAGGTGAATGCATGGAATTTTGACAGAAAAAGTAAAACCATGTAGTATGCATATGCAAATATTTCACTTTACCGTTCATGGTATGCCTACCTACGGGAGGGAAAGAGAGTATTTTCTTTTGTTTTAAAACCAAAATTTTCCAAACAACAATCTTGAACAAATCAAAATCAAAGACAAGCAACACTTTCCGAACTCATTTCTCTTTTCTGAAAGTAATCAAAAGGGGAAGAGTCTCTTTTCGTAAAAGAAAAACAAGAAGCACACTATAAGCATATGCACTCTATTTTTTGATTTTTCTTAAAACATAGATAGATCTAACTTAAAACTACAATATTTTTTATTTTGATGAGATAGAACTAATTTAAAAGAGACAAAAGAACATAGAGAACCTAAAAGCTTGTGAGGCCCATCAGAGATGCAATGTCTTATGCTCACTAATGATAATGACCTAATCTTAGTCAAAAAAAATTCTTTTTAAACAAGCAAAAAGAAGTCTTCTATGGAAACAAAAAATGAAATCAAGATGCTAATTAAATGTTTTTCCTTCAGTCTATATAATAGAAATGAAAAGAGAGCTCACTAAAACCTAAGCTTTCGAAAAATAAATCCTTTCACAAACACAACCAACAAGCCTAATCTAGATTTTGAATTCTTCAATCAAACCAATCTTTTACCACAGAATTTCAAACCATAACCATCAGAATCTAACACACAAGCCTGACAGTGCAGGGCTGAAAGTAAACAAACTCAATTTTTTGCAAAAAATGAGAAAAAAATAGTCTTGGAACAAGGCCTACCTGGCACTACGCTGGAGGGGTCTTGATAGACGGTTCTGGATGAGCACCGCTTCTGGGCAACAAGACTCAGGTGGTGGCACCGTGTACTGCTAACGGGGTTCAAGCGGTGGCACTGCTTATTGCCAATAGTGCATGAGCGGTTCCCTGAATATATCCAAAACACAAAGGAAAATGAAAGATCAAGTTAGAAATTGATCAGATCAAGAAAACAATTGATGGATTGACAATAAAAAAGAGCATAAAAAGTTGAAATAATTCAAATCTGAACATATATGAAAGTTTCAAACCAAAATTCACTAAGTTAGATGGCATATCTAACTGAAGAGAGTTGGATATGGAGCCTGGATTCAGACAAGAGTTCAAGAACTGAGGAAGATCATATCAACTGATATATGCACTGCTCCTCGACGGAGTCACCAGATTTGTAACCATGAATATTTCACCTTCTGCGGATAGAAGCTATTCCTCTGGTCTGAATGGTTCAGATCCAAAACAAATGAGTGAACGACAAAGGATGAATACCTTCCCTGAATTTCATAGACACCTGGAATGCTGCTTCGATAGTGAACCTATGTACCTGCAAACAGATCAAACATGCAAACACATTAAAGCTACCAGAAAATCATCTACTTATCCATGTTAGTGATTAAGGAATATAACAACATGTACATGTGAAATCAAAACAACAGCAATGTGGGACATAAATCATATTTGCATTAAAGATGTATGGAGAAGCTTACAACCATTTCCTTAGTGTCGACAAGCATCTCCATGAAACAAACACTTCATCCCCATAAGCTCCAACTTTGCTCTTTATGCTCTCCATTGGCTTGGGCTAAGTGGTCAATTCAATAGCATAACAATACCTCTATAGTTATCTCCCTCAACTATGGACATGAACTTGTATTTATAAGGCTCAATGGATAGGAATAGTTGAGAGAATTGTGGATGAGGTGGCTCTAATATCCTACCATGGGGGATCTCAATCTTAACTAACCCATAATGATAGGGATAAGGGAGTACACGAGGCTCATGATCTAGAAGCCTTGAGAAACTTCTCTTTTTCCCATTTTATCCAAGATACCAATTTTCTTCTCTTATGACAGAACGATTTAGAATAAAAATGATTATGGACAAAAGATGAAGTGCAGTGGCACCACTTATGGAAAACAGGATACAGGAGGTGCAAGGAAGGTGCCACTCATGGGCCACAGGGAAAGCACGGTGCTGAGTTTTTTCTTGTAGAATTGACAAACATAGTAGGTTTCCACTCTAAGTGCTGGGATTAAGGGAAAACATGGAAGTTAAGGGTATTATCACATGATGGTGATAGGATTTGGGTATAACATAGTTTTGGCCATACTCTCAAATCTTGGCCCTAACTATTCAGTGTTTGTTTCGACTTTCCATGCCACCAAGTTGACAGCTCGAGCCTGGAAGATGCCTAAGCTTGCAGAGTTCATGGAATCCCTCACCCAGGATCAATATAAGTTGGTGATGATGGGCACCATCAAACCTTCCAAATACCAACCTTTGGTTGCTAGAGATTCAAGGGTGGATTCAAAAAGAAATAAAAAAGATAAAAATCCACCTGATCAAAAGAGAGACAAGAACAAGTCTCAAGAGGAGCCCCAAGGCTCCAAGAAGAACTTCCAGAAGAAGAAGAACAAAGGAGAAATGAGCAAGTGTGCATACTACAGTAAGGGATATCATCCTGAGAGCTATTGTATGAAGAATCAAATTGACATGTTGACCCAACTCCTGGAGAAGAATAACATCCCCCTTCCTGATTTCTCAAAGAAGAGGGAAGGAGGATCAAATTCAGAGGAAAGAGAGAGAGGACATGCTTTGGTTGCTGGCACATCAAGCTCACCTAGCTTCATCACAGACTCTAGAGCTTCTAGACATATGGTTTTGACAAAAGATGCATTCTCCTCTCTTGACATGTGGAAAGATCGACCAATAGTTTTGGGAGATGACCATGGTATGTTCAATAATGTGTTGTATGTTCCAAATCTTTCCTCTAATATCTTGTCAGTGTATCAGATGACTCACACAAGGTCTCCAAAGAAGGTCATATTCTCCCCTAATGATGTTGAAATCACTGAGATTTCGAATGGTAAAGTCATAGCAAAAGGTGTTGTTGATCACATTTCGAAGGTATACATGTTTTCCCATTTTCTACACTACTCAAGCCCCTTTGCTCTTCTGATTCATGCTAATGAGGAAAGCAAGATTTGGCATGAAATATTTGGCCATATTAACTACAAGTATCTTTTTTATTTGAGTGAAAATGGTATGGTCGTAGGGTTACCAAAGATCAAGTTTTCCATGGGAGTCTGTCAAGGTTGTATCCTAGGAAAACACCCATAGCACAAATTTGAGAGAGCTAGTCATAAAAGAACCTCTGCACCTTTTGAGTTGATCCATAGTGACATTGCTGGTCCATTTCCTCATATGTCCATGATTCAAGCCAAATATGCATTGAAATTCATAGATGACTTTTCCGGGTATTGTTGGGTTTACTTCCTAAAGCATAAGTCTAAAGTGTTTGACCTCTTCAAAGTCTTTAAGGCCTTAGTTGAAAACCAGTCTGGGAGGAGACTCAAGATCCTCAGATATGAAAATGGTGGTGAGTATGTCAAGTCTGAGTTCATTCAGTATTGTAAAGATGCAGGTATTCAAGTGCAGCATTTGATCCCTTACACACCACAACAAAATGGTGTTGCTGAGAGAAAGAACAGGTCATTGAAGGAGATGGCAACCTGTATGATGGAGGATAAGACTTTGCCACCAAAGTTTTGGGCCAAGGGTATAAAGTGTGCATCCTACATCTATAATAGGGTGCCTCATAATCAGCGTGATGGTATGAATCCTTTCGAAGCTTGGAGTGGGAATAAGCCGAATGTGACCCATTTCAGGATTTTTGGCTCAAAGGCTTGGGCTAGAATTCCAATTGAAAAGAGAAAGGCTTTGCAGCCCCAAAGACAAGAGTGCCTATTTGTTGGGTATTCTAAAGATTCAAAAGGGTACAAGCTGATCAACTTGAGCACTAACAAATCCTTCATTGAAAGAAGTGTTCAGTTCCAAGAAGAGCCTTTAGTAGCAGTTGAAGTTGGAGAGTCTTCTTCACCACCAAATCCATTGATTGCAAGTGGAGAGACTAATGAGTTTGCTTATTCTGATATTTATGATAATGATAATTTGATTGCATATCCTGACAGTCCTGCAATACCAAAATGGGCAGCAAATACCATTCACATAGGTGGGGAACTAGCTGGAAATCCTAGTGACACTAGGAGGACTAGATCTCAGTTTGAGAGTGCCCTATGTATGAAAGATCCTTTGTCTACTGAGAAGTGATATCTGATGGTTGAATAAAATCCATAGACATATGAATATGTAGCACATGATCCAAGATGGAAAACATCTATGAAATAAGAATTCAGTTCGCTCGAGAAGAACAACACTTGGGAACTAGTTGATCTTCCCCCAGGGAGGAAGCTGGTTCAATGTAAGTGGGTTTTCAAGACTAAGTTTGCTGCTGATGGTTCAGATTTGAAATATAAGGCAAGATTGGTATCCAAGGGCTTCTCACAAGTACATGGCATTGACTACAATGAAACCTTTGCACCAATGGCAAAGATGGAGTCCATAAGGCTAGCTTTAGCCATTGCAGCTTCGAAGCGGTGGGAGGTACATCACATGGATGTGAAATGTGCTTTCTTAAATGGAGATATCACTGAAGAGATTTACATGAAGAAAAATAAATGGTGTTTTTCTAATCCATCTTTTGTGTGTAGGCTAAAGAAATCATTGTATGGGCTCAAGCAAGCCCCCAGGGCTTGGTATGCCAAGATTGATGGCTTTCTGTTGTCATTGAGTTTTGTTCAATCCAAGTCTGATCCTAATGTTTATTTGAAGCTGATTCATGTTTATTTGATTATTATTGTCTTGTATGTGGATGACCTTCTGATTACAGGAATTTCAAAGAAAGAGATTGCCTCCTTGAAGGATGCAATGAACCATGCATTTTTTATGGCAGATTTGGGATTGTTGAGCCAATTTTCGGGTCTCAAAATTGCTCAATCCCAACATGGAATCAAAGTACATCAGTCCAAGTATGCGTTATATTTTCTGAAAAATTTCAACATGAAATATTGCAAGCCAAGCAAGACTCCTTTCCTTTCAGAAGCTAAGCTTGAAGAAGCAGGTTCTTCTCCTATGGTAAATAATACACTGTATAGGCAGTTGATTGGGTGTTTTCTTTATCTTACACACACTCGACCTGATCTATATTATGCAATTAGTGTGGATTCAAGATACATGGATCAGCCTTATGAGATCTATTGGAGATCAGCCAAAAGGATCCTTAAATTTTTTCAAGGAACAAGAACTCATGGGATCTTCTACAAAGCTAAATCTGATCTTGATTTGATTGGGTTTACTGACAGTGATTGGGCAGGTGACAACACAGATTGAAAGTCAACATTAGGATATGTGTCCATGCTTGTAGAAGGACCAATCAGCTATTCAAGCAAGAAGCAGAGTGCCATAGCGCTCTCATCTACAGAAGCAGAGTGCCATAGCGCTCTCATCTACAGAAGCAGAGTATAGAGGAGTTGTAAATGCAGCAACTCAATGTTTGTGGTTGCAGGGAATACTTGGAGAATGTGGCTTCGAATAAGATTTTTAAACTATTATCTACTGTGATAATCAAAGCACCATTCGAATCTACAATGATCTAGTTCAGAGACAATGAACCAAACACATTGAGATCCATATGCACTACATTAGACAACTTGTGCATGATGGCACTATTCATCTACTCTTCTGTGCATCTTCAGAACAAGTAGCAAACATATTCACCAAAGTTTTTTTTGAGAAGACATTCAGCAATATCAAATCACTGTTGGGGATTGCTGATCATCCTATGAAGCATGATTAATGACAAGATTTTCAAATTTTGTTTTACTATCCATGTTTAAGGGAGGATTTTTCGACTGGATTTTTGCATGTTTCCCTGGTTGAATGGGCAACCAGTATGTAAAGGGTGACTAAGCCTTGTTTCTAGGCCCTATATTTTTCTGATATTTACTCATAAATTCAGGCTTAAGGGGGGGTGTTAGAATAATCAACCCATATTTACCTACCTTAGACATTAATTAAATAATTTTTGTCTTATTACCTAGTCTCCTAGATTCCACTCTACGCTAGTTTCCTTCTACATGTCATAGAAGTCAACACTTGCTAAAACTGAGTCATGGAGTGCTTGGGAAACCACCTAGAAACCATATTTAGCATGTTTGTTTTATTCCAGATCCTCCAAAGCACATATCTGCTTTTTCTGTAAAGCTGCCTGTTTTATTGAGAATTAAGGCAAAAGGAAAAGCTAGACTAGGTGTAGTTGACTTGTTTTTGGCCCACATCATCCTCCATCCTTTTCTCCTAATAAAAGCAAGTATGAGTTTTCTTTCCATCTCTTATTAGCTTTCCTACTTGAATTTTCCAATTCGTGTCATCTTAGTGGATTTGGAAACTGCTTTATGCACCTATGGGGGATTTGACTAGATTTAGTAAGCCTCCTTTTTGACTATTTCGAATGGCATCCTTATGCATTCGAATATCTAATGTAATTATATATTGCAGCATCCTATTACTTCATAATTTTGGATATTTTACACTTATTCAATACATATTAGTGTTATGCTCCAATTTCAGTCTCCTTTGATGTTAATTTTGCATGTTTGATTAGCAATTTTGTGAGTGTAATTGTTCTATCACTTGGGATCAATTTACACAGAAACACTGGGAATCAATATAGGAAATACTTGGTCTTCATTTGGGTTAGGATAAGGATCAATAAAATCCAACTAATCGATAGTGACAATTTCTTCACCATGATTAAAGTACATCACACGAAAGAATGTTGACACCATAGCTTGCATGGCATAGACATAATCACATCCAAGGAGCATATTAAATTCCAAGGGGTCTTCTATCACCATGAAGTCAACTAATAGGGTCTTCCCACCCAAAGTAGCAGGTTTTTGAGAAAGAATTCCTAAGGCTATACAAGTTCTTCTATCAAATGCCAGTAATTGACTAGCAGTCAACACAAGGCTGGGGGATCCCATGCCTCATGAAGCACGAGTAGAAAAGACACTAACTGAGGCTCCTTCATAAAAAATACAACGAGCAATTATGTATGATTCAACTTTGACCTTTATCTGGAAAGGCACATTAGAAGGAAGGCGCGGCTCAACTAGGCTATCCCAATTAAAGGAAGCAATCCAAGAGCTTGGTGGGGGTTGATCCGAAGTGAGTTCAATTCCCCCTTGTTCAGTAATTTCTAAACTAGCAGTGAATAAAATGTGACTAGCAGACACTTCACTCTCCAAAGGAAGAGTGGGATTGATCGAAAATGGAATCGATTCAACCGCTTTGTGAAACTCACTCTCTGAAGGGAGAGTGGGATTGACAAAAGGTGACATTGGTTCAATCACATAAGGATCACTCTCTGAAAGAAGAGTGGGATCGACCAAATCTGAAATTGTTTCAACCACTTGATCAACCAAAGGTTGAGTAGGTCGTTGATAAAATATAGGTTTTTTAGGAGAAGGAAATTCTTGAGTCTCGGACCACAGTCTTCGCACATCTGCGATAGCAGGGCACTAGTGAGTAAGATGATCTCCCTCACATATCTTACAAGGGAACTTAAGTTTTCACTTCAAACGACCAGTTTTCTCAACAGTGTCAACATGACTAGCAGCGGCTAACTGTTTTCTCTCAGCATGATCAACATAGGTTGAGATTTTTCCCCCAGCATGACCACTAGAGGTTGGGTGACTGGGTCCAACCTCACTAAGAGAGGTTGGTTGTTGAAAAAATTCAAAATGATAAAAAATAGGATGACCATGAAACCAAACTCTTCGCACCTCTGCAATAGAAGTACATTTATAAGTAAGGTTTTATCCCTCACAAATCTTACAAGGAAACTTGGGATTTTGTTTTGAATGGGTAGTCTTTTCAATAGTGTCAACATGACTTGCAGTGGCTAACAGATTGTCTTCAGTATGAACCACAAAGGCTGAGAAACTGCCCCCAGCATGACTTGCAGAGGCTAAGAGACTGGAAACAACATGACTTGCAGAGGTTGGACAAGCACCACCAGCATGAACATCAGAGGATGAATGGTTGGGATCAACATGCTTTGCATCAGTTGAGTGTGTTCCCCCAGCATGAACTTCAGAGGCTGGGTGGATGGACCCAACATGACCTGTAGAGGTTGGATGGGGAGGTTCAACTTAAACATCAAATCTTGAATGGGTGCCATCAACATGAACTACAGAGGATGAGCGACTGGATCCAACGTGACCTGGAAAGGTTGGAAGGATCCCATCAACATGATTAGCATAGGCTGGATGGTGAAGATCAACTTGACTTATAGAGGTTGAGTGCTTAGATCCAACATGACCTATAGAGGTTGGATAGGTGCCCCCAGCATGAACTGTAGAGGATGGGTGGTGAGGTTCAACTTGACTTATAGAGGTTAATTAGGTTCCCCCTTGCTTATTTTTCTTCTTCCTATTCCTCCTTCTTTTACTCCTTTTAGACTGTTGGTTACTAGTATCAGTACTTTCACTGCATGAGGTAGAAGGAGAAGGAGAAGCAGCTACAGGTGAAGGGGAAGTAGTGTTTTGATGCCCTTGATATAAGGAGCTTACTTGAGAAGCATCGTGGGCATTCAGGACAAATGGAGTGGAAAAAAACCACACCGGTATCGCTAGGGTGAATCCTAGTAGATTTAAGTTGGCCATCAAAGGAACACAAACATTCCCTATGAGAGGAATAGTACAAGGAGTTCCCAGCATGGGGATCTCTTCGTTGGTGTTCAAAGGGGTGCTAGACACAGTTTCAAAATAGGAGACAAAGTATGAGTTTGACAGATAGCCACAAGTACAAAGCACACACCTAAAGGCACATTAAGTACAGACAAACCACAGAAAACTCTCTAAAAAATTCCTAAAGCCAAACAGAAAAATGGGTATAAGATATGCTTTCTAGAAGAAGGCTGATAGACAATTACTTGGTGTCCCTATAGATGTTCTTAGGCACAAGCGGAGGAATCATGCACCACCCTCCCACACCTTCTACCAGGGTTACCTTCCAATCCCATCCAAGGTCAACCAGAAATAGCCTTCTAATGTACCTGTGTATGAACCCTAGATGTCAAAGAGACTAAAGGATACCTTAACTATATTGACAGTCTAGGGGACAATCGCAAGCCTTGTTCGTATGCATGGGAAGGGTAGAAAATCCTGAAACCCTGTCTAAGACAAAATCACCAGATGCACAAAAACCTTAGTCTACGCTTTGAGAAGGAATCAGAGGGTTATCCCCTCAATCCAAGCCTCCATGCGACTTCATGCTTAACTCCCATTTGAGAGGAGCTTCCCAGATACAATCAACATAGAAGAGGATTTACCTAGTGATTGGCCAACTACGTCTGAAATTTAATACTTGTGGAGAGTTAAAACCCCGTAATCCACAAGTCTAATCTGAGCTAGTTGGTGTCTGACCCTATAAAATAAAACTTACTAATAATTTTTAAATTATACCGTTTATTTTAAGGTTATTTTTTAGTCAAAGGGTAAATGCCGTGAAATTTTTGTGGTGTTTTGACTCAAAGTTGAAACAAAATTACTAAGCAAAGAGAAATGAAATGCAAAAAGAAAAACTATTCTCTTTTTCTTTTTCAAATAGAAACTTGAAAGCCACAAAAGAACAATTTTTTTTTTTCTTTCAAAAACAATGATATGCCATGCAATCTAGACTAAAAAATGTAATCTACATGCATATAAATCAAACATGTGTTTTTTTCCTTTTTCTTTTATCAATGAAAAAGAAAAAAAATCCTATCAACTAATGCAACCAAGTAATGTAAGCAAAGAAAATAGACAACCACTCTACACCCCACAAACAAACCCTAGGTTTCCCTAAAGTTGGATATAACCTCTCTTGGAAGAAAAGATCACAAAGGTAAACAAGCCAACAACTTTGGAATGAAGAGACCGAGAAAATAAGACTGACATAAACAAAGGTCAAGAAGTCCCAAGAATCAATCTAAACCTACAAACAGAGGCTTCTCAGTACCTTGTTCAACAAGGTCAAGCCAAAGAAGGAGGTGGGGGGGAAGGCAACAAAAACAAGTTCAAAGAATTGAAAGAGACTTATAAGATAGACAAAGAGCATCTAACAAAGATAAAACAATCTCTCAGGAGTCATGCACATGCAGAGGACCGTTGAAGACCCTACAAACAGCCCTCAAATCACCCAAAAACCCTAAAAAATGATGAAAGAACACAAATTCAGGTGCAATCAGCAGCCTGGTGGGAAGAAGAAGAGATGAAAGAAAGGGGAGGGAAATAAAAACAAGCAGAAACCTGCAAATAATGTTGATGAGGGAAAGAAAGAAAAGAAAAAGGTCAAATTCCTGTGTAATTTTTTCCATGAGGACCACCTCACTCACCTTTGTCCCCTTATGGAACAAGCCCAAAAGCTACTTAAAGCTCAACAACCGGCTGTCCTGAAGGATCCTTTTCCCCAAGGGTAGAACTCTACTTCAGATTCTAATGTAGCAGAGGGCACTCCCGGTGCCCCTTTCCCTAACTATATCAACATGGTTCAATCTTAGACTTTGCTACAGACTATGAATAAAAACTATGAGAAAGAGACTTCTGAGAAGGGTAAGTCTATAGGTGAAACTTCTAACCATCTCACTATCGAGAAGCCTGCTGAAACTATGCCTAAGATACCGAAAGGTGTCTTTAAGAAGACCTTGCATAACCCTAATGCTAGGGCTTCTTCAAACTACTTCGTGGTTGAAGACTTAGCCCAAACCCCGTGTGCAATGTCAGCTTTAGAGGTGCTACAGAGTTGTCCTGCCCAGTGGGATGCACTCTTAGCAGCCTTATGTAGCATGGAATCGTCGAGTCTCATGGCGAAATTTCATTTATCTAATGTTAAAATTCGCCTACCTTACCATGTAGCCTTATCAATAGATGTCATCCATGGTGGAAAGACCATTGGAAGGGCAGTTGTTGATGAGGGTGCTTCTACATGCATTATGTCCTTGTCCTGTTGGAAAGCTCTCAGAACCCCAGAACTGGTCCCATCAAACACTCTGCTTACTGCTTTCGATGGAAGGTCATTCTGTCCACATGGTATCCTACCAGCTTTTGAGATAAAGCTGGTAGGGAAAGTAGTTTCTGTTGAGGTGGCAGTGATCGACACACCTTTGGACTATAATTTGCTTCTGGCAAGAAGCTAGACTTATGCCATGTCCGCTATTGCGTCGGCCATCTTTCGCGTGGTAGTTTTTCCACATGAGGGAAAATTGGTTACTGTTGACCAACTCAATTTTACTTCAAAAGGCCGCATGGATTCTAATGAGTCTGCTGTTCCATTGGTTGATCAGGTCAAACCTACTGCACAGAACTTGGGGGCTGGAATGTACACATCACTGATGGGCTCATTTGATCTTCCAGCCCCAATTAAATACATTGGTTCTACTAGTGTGGGGAAGTTCATAGCCACGGTTTTTTATAGGACTGATCCTTGGGTTCTCCATTCCCCCCTTAAACCAGAAGTGCCCTTAATAGTAGTGGAAGTAGCTTACGAAGCTATCACTCAAACCAAATTTTGATCCCATTCTAGACCCTCTCATAGTTTCAGAGGACCTAGAAGAAGTCTATTTTCCCGCTTGGGCGGAAAACTCTTTGCACTCTACGGACTGTTTAGATATGGTTTTACCTTCTGATGAAGACATGTGTGGACATGGTAAGATCTATGAATATCTTCACCATCGATACTATTTTCTTCCAAAGCTAAGCAGGATAGAAAATCAAGAGTTTCCTATGAGACTATCAGATGATGTTTATACACCCATCAATCCCTTACCCAGGGAAGAAATGTTTGCCGAGGGGAATATGGAAAATATTTCCACTACTATCCCTATCAACATATCTGTGAGTCCAGATGTCATGGAAAATATACATATAGGTGCAAACTGCTCTCCTAAGGAGGTTGCAATATATACGGACTTGTTCATGGAATTCCGTGACGTCTTTTCCTGGTCATATGAGGAGATGCCAGGCATTGATCCATCAATAGTTGAACATGAGATCTGAACATACCCTGATGCCAAACCTGTTCGGCAAAAGTTAAGACCTGTTAACCCGCATAAAGCGGCAGCTGTGAAGGCTAAAGTTGAAAAACTATTGAAGGATGGTTTTATTTATCCCATAGCTCTGACGGAATGGGTATCCAACCCTGTTCCTATTGATAAGAAGCAAGGGACCATACACGTCTGTACCGACTTCAAAGATTTGAATAAATTCTGTCCTAAGGACAACTATCCCATGCCATTTATAGACCAGATTATAGATGCTTGCGCAAGAAGCGAAGTGTTCTCGTTTATGGATGGTTTCTCCGGAAATAATCAAATTCAAATAAAACCAGAATACCAACATAAAACTACTTTCATTTGTCCTTGGGGTACCTTCATGTACAAAAAAATTCCCTTTGGATTGAAAAATTGTAGGGCAACTTTTAAACAGGCTATGAACTTTTCCTTCCATGATATGAAAGCCATTGTCAAGCCTTACCTTGATGATCTTCCTGCACATTCTCGTAAGAGGATTGACCATCCAGATCACTTACGGTTGATATTTGAACGATGTAGATACTATAAGATCCACTTGAATCCCAACAAGTGCGTATTCTGTGTCGAGTCAGAGAAATTGCTCAGATTCATTGTCTCTAATAGAGGCATCTAGGTGGATCCATTAAAAGTAGAGACCATTGTAAATATTCCTCCTCCTCGTTCTATCAGGTAACTTCAAAGCCTAGAGGGAAATTCTAATTTTCTTTGACATTTTATCGTTAACTATGCCAAGATTACCAAGGGTTTCATGCACGTGCTAAAACAGGACACCCAATTTGTATGGGATGAAACTGAACAACTCGCTTTCGAGGCATTGAAAAAATATTTATTGTCGGCACCTTTACTGCGTCCACTAGATTACTCTAGGGATTTTATATTGTATCTGGCCGCGTCTGAGTCGACCATAGAGGTAGTCCTGGTCCAGGAAAATGATAAGATCCAAGAGCATGTTGTTTACTATCTTATCCATGCTTTAGCTGGACCTGAAATCAGGTACACCCACGTTGAGAAATTAGCCTTAGCAGTTGTCTATGTTGTCCAGAGGTTACGTCACTACATTTTATTGAGGACTACAAAAGTAGTGCGGATGTGAATCCATTTTAGTATGTTTTGTCTTGACAGATTGTTGGGGGAAAATTCAATAAATGGATAGTCATTCTCCAAGAGTTTGACTTGGATTTCCAGTCTGCTCAGTCTAAAAAGCCCTTAGTTTTTGCTGAGCTTATAGTAGGATTTCCAATGGAAGAAGATGTAGTCATTGAAGAGGACTCATTCCCAGATGAGCATATCTTCTTGATATCCACCTTTGATCCCTGGTATGGATATATACTTATATATCTATAGAATTTGAAGTATCCTCCAGCTTCCTTGTGGAGGAACGACTTAAATTACACCTTCATGCTAAGAACTACCTCATCAAAGGAGATACTCTATATCGAAGAGGGGTAGATTCCATTTTGTGTCGATGTCTTACCCATGAGGAAGCGTAGATTGTCTTGAATGATTCCCATGGTGGAGCATATGGGGGTCATTTATCTGGGTTAGCAACAACCCAGAAGATACTATGTGCTGATTATTTCTGGCCCACAATCTTCAAAGATTGTGTGGAAGCGGTGAAGCACTGTCATCCTTGTCATATTTACACCAGAAAAATGTGGTCACATCCTGCTCCGTTGTTTCCCATTGTCTCAGTGGGCCCCTTTATGAAGTGGGGGATTGATTACGTGACATGTACCCAGCCTCGACTGGGGGGCATAAATATATCATTGTCGTTGTTGACTATTTTACAAAATGGGCAGAGGCAATGCCTACCTTTAAAGCCACGGGGAAACCACAACTTGATTCATATTCAATCAGATTATAGCACAGTTTGGCATACCCAAGGTGATTGTCACTAACCATGGCAGTCATTTTCAAAATAGCATAATGACAAAACTAACCACTATGCTTGGATTCAGACAAGAACATTCATCTTCATACTATCCTCAAGCAAACGGTCAGGTTGAGGCTGTCAACAAGAATTTGAAGACTATCCTCAAACATACAATTGATGCAGCCCATTCTAACTGGCATATCATGCTATACCCTGCTCTTTGGGCATAGCGAACTAATGTAAAAAATGCTACGATTTTCTCCCCCTTCCAACTCGTTCATGGAGTGGAAGCCATTACCCCGGTTGAATGTGAAATCCCATCCTTGAAAATAGCTATTCATGTGTTACCCAATACGACAGAGCTTGAAGAACATCTGGTACACTTAGAAAACCTTGATGAGAAGTGTAGAGATGCGCTGAGTGCTAATCAAGCTCACAAGAATAGGGTCAAAAAACAATATGATAAGTCGGTCAAACCTCAGATTTTCTCTAAAGGGGAACTTGTTTTTCTTTGGGACCAAGACAAAGAACCCCTGGGGGTAGGAAAATTCAAGCCCATCTGGTTAGGGCCTTATGTCATGTCAAAGGTCTTAAAGAAGGGTGCATATGAGTTAATTGATTTTGATGGGAATAATCTACCTGAGCCTAGAAATGGGCTCTACTTGAAAAAGTACTATGCTTAGGCTTAGCGCTTTTTCTTGTATTTTATTGTATGTATTTTTATGTACATTAGTTTGTCAGTTTTTCTTTTTATACTGTTTGTTGGTTGTTGCATATGTCTTCTGAGAGGTACATAGGTTTCACTGATGGCACCAGTTGCCACACTTGTAATCTAGCCTTAGCAACATGGGTCATTTATTCTCCCTCAGGATAGTTAGTTGCCTCTGGAGGCGCTTGCTTAGGTCTTGCTTCTAATAATGTTGCTGAGTATAGGGCTGTAATTGAGCTTGTATGGGATGCTTTGTCACGTGATATCACCCAGTTGGAAGTCCTCCTGGACTCTCAACAGGTGGTTTCCCAACTCAATCAAGCTTATTAGGTGCGGAACCCTATTCTATTACGTCAGTTTCATGCAAGTTAGGTTATTGGAAAGAAATTTTGAATTCATTATATTCAATCACATTCCAAGAAATCAGAATTCATTAACTTATGCATATGCTAATTACATTTTGGATTGGCAACTAACACACATTTCATAAAAATATACAGCATGCACATAAAAAACACTTGTAAATAAACCAACGATATATATATGTGTGTGTTTGTGTGTGTGTGTGTGTGTGTGTGTGTGTGTGAATATCTGTATATAGATAGGTTGAGTCTATGATCCTCAGATCCAGTCATAACTATATAATATACAAAAATATACAAAATGTGGATTGTATTCCATCAAAATGTCCTAGATCTAAGCAGGACCACCCTGGTCACTTGGACCAACTTGGTCCCCATGGTCTCTCTATACTCTGGCTTCCTCAGCCTCTTCAGCTTTGGCAGCCTCCACAATATCTATGTACACTAAAACTACTCTGGCCACCCACCTCAAAGGGTGTAACCAGGCAGGTGGAACTCCAACCACGAACTCCTACATGACGGCCGGGATATGCTCTATCGGCAAGGTGGGAACTCTCTAGGTAAGCCTGGCCATCTTCCTCTCTAGAACCCTAATAAGCCCCTATTCTTCGCCTAAGACAGGATGAACAAACATACGTGGATGCCCCTCAGGGTGGACTGGTCTAATATCTGCATTTTGACATGTTTATAGGATTAGAACTCTTATACATATGTATATATCTATATATTAAAATTCATAAAAAAATTTAAAAACTTGAAAATTAAAAATTACCTAGCTCTCCCCATGCTCCTCCTGGAGGGAGGACAAGGTTTGGATCACCTCAAAAATCCATCCCGACATACGGAAACTGCTCCAATGCTGGTAACTTTCGCTCCTACCAAAAGTAGAATTCATCATCATATACACTCTACACTGAGCCACCTCCTCCTTGGCGAAGGAAGATATCTCCCCATCTACTCAGCCTAGGCTGACGTGGAGATCGTACTGGTAGGGGTATGGCAGGGCTCAACCCTGGAAATCTCTTGAAGAAGAAGGAAACCAATATGCTAGAATACCCTAATTTCTTCCGTCTTCCTCTCTTGTAGTCAGAGAGTTGCTTTTTCAAAATCAGGACAACTCCCGAACACCAATCATATAGGTCACCCTGCATACAATCCACTGCCAACTTCATTTGGTTCCATGTAGATAGATGGAGTGAATATGATCCCGCAACCCTCACTATGGTACTTGTCAATACCTATAGTGGAATATCACGTATATGTGCAATGGGGATGCAACTCCCTCTCTTTTGGGTACCTGGTGCGCAGTACACATCAATGTAATTCTGGACACTTAGAGGATCACCGCCTCTGTCGATGCCCTCTAAGTTGAATGGTGATCCTCGTCGTGATAGACCGGCAATAAAATATATGTCCTTTGAATTAATTTCCAAAGTCTCACCTTGTAGGTCAAACATCCCTAAATCATGGTCCCAATAGTTTATCATGAACTCTAGCAAGTGGACATTGGCCCGCATGGGTGATGTGCAAAATAATTTCAACAACCCACTCATTCGTAAAACATGTATGGTGGGAGTAATTTGGAGTGCTTCTTGGTCCATATCCTCATGCTTGCATTCCCTCCATTCAAGCACCATCTTCACACCTAGCAAAAAAATCATTATGAACCTTCATTATGATATAAAAATTCAAAATTTTGATCCAAAATATTAGTTTTTCCCTTCACGCAGTACACGCTACTGTCTAGTTAGACATGTCACGTACTGTACATGACTGTCCTTCAGGGAAACTCGTGTACAGAATGCGTGTATGCGAGTTTCAATATAATGAACCCGCGTAAACAGCGTGCCTTGCTTTAAGGTGCTTAAAAACATAAAATTTGGAATCAAATTTGAAAATTTCTAGGATCAAATTGAAGAGCTCGGGGTGTAGGCTTACCTGCCACTTGCGGAATTGGATTTCGTCCACTAAATTGTCCACACTGATCAAATGAAGGTAGAGGTGAAAACTTGCTTTTTATGGTTAAAATTTAAAATGGTGAGTTTTATTTTAGGTTTTGAACTATTTATAGAAATTATATTTCTAAAGTGGGTTTTTTCCTATATTTTGAAATCTATTTAACTAATACCATATCTCTTTTGGCCTTGTAACAGGTTTTTCATCGTTCTAAAGTTTTTTTTGCTCCTATAGGGTGGTTTTTGTCATTTTCAATGCATTTTTGCATCTATACTTAATCCATTTTAAACTTAACAATCAACATTTTTAACCACGGACTATGGTATTTTAAACCATTAGTTCCTTCTCTTTACCATTTTTCTTCCGTGGAAAGGACCTTCCTCTCATGAGTATCCTCATTTAGAACCTATGTTGTCTTTTGATACTCATGATGCAGTTGTTTCAAGTACAGGGGTATCCTCTTAGCTATTTTTCATGCCAAATGGAGCCTTATTTTGGTCTCTTTTTACAAGCTATCCCTTTATAGGACTCCCTGCCCTTATGGAGTTTCTTTAGGCCCAGGTCTTACTCCTTAAAAACATACTTGACTGCCGAGTTAACTTGTATGTTCAAGATTGTTAAGAATATGTGAATGGCCATCTGCATTGGTGGTAGGTTATCTCTTTCTCGGACCGTGTGGAATAACACGAGAAAGGATCCCTCTATTTTCTACTGAATTGAGAAGAGTATTCTCAGGCATAGGTTTATCACTTTTCCGGACCTGAGGGACTAAATTTATGGAAAAGGAACTCCCGATATGAGCTTAGTTTTCTCTTTTTTCGTGCTCTGGACCTAAACATGAAAAAGATTCTGAGTGTAATTTGTGTCTTTGTCATGCTCGTTAAACACTAAAGAACAAAGCATCAAGTTTATTGTTGTAAGCCCCATTTCTCGTACTCAAATGGATCTTTCCGAGTGATCTTGCTTCCTTCACACTTGTAAAACTCAAGCTATATGATGCTTTCGATGGAGCGTTGGGTAGGTGGTAATTTAACCTTTTTTGGACCTCCCTAATTAAGCACGAAAAAGGTTCACCTTTTCTTCTACGTAAGTTAAGAGAGTTCATCTGTGGTATGTTTTATACTTTTCCAGCCTTAGAATACTAAATTGGATGAAAAAGGACCCCCCTGGAGTCTTCTTTGGAGTTTTTAGACTCTCTAAATGTGAAAACACCGACTGAGCATGTACTAGTTTGGGCTCATTAAATCCATGAATCAGTGACACTATCAAGCATTATTCCCTCTTCTCTTCAAGCTTGTTAAAAAAAGAAGAGAGACCCGAGTTGACTTTCCTGGACTCATTAAAATTTAACAGGAAAGGTAAGGAAGAAGTTTTCTCTTGTTTTCAGTTAGTGGCAGTATGTCATCCTTGAACATAGCACTCTCTATCTTTTTCGATACCCATGTCTTAGTGTTCACTTTTCGTTCAGCTATTACTTTGAATTTATTACTCCTCCTCTTGTCGGTTCTACCTGGGGAATCTGATCATGTCTACTACATGACATATAAGTCTAGTGGTTCTATCTATAAAGTTAAAAGCTTCCTTGGGTCATCTCTATGTCATGCTCACTATTCAAGGAATTAACTCAATGTCTAATCTATATCCTGATTCCATCATTGTCGTATCTATTATCACTTGTGTCTCCCTTCCTTTACCCAATTCCTAGTCACTCTTGTGATCCGTTGGAGGATCTATTGCCTTCCTTATCACAGTATGGTTCCGCATCAGCACTTCCTGACGACGAAGCCCTAGATTTTTTATGCTTGTACCTCATGATTCACTCTCATCATTGGTGAACTCCTTCGCTTCAGTTGTCGATTATCACCTATTGATTGACAATTTGTTGAATCCGCTACGTGTTCGACTTCAACCTACATTTATTCACATGGCTTGGATTGTACTGGTTCTTTGGGATTGTTTATGAAGACCTTAGTTCCCTATCTATGGACTAAGTTGCACAATATTATGTTCCACTTATCTACACAGCTTCCAGATCTTTGAAGACTCATCATTATTGTATCTTGTGGCTTCGATCCACCTTTGTAATAGACGTGGTCTAGTACCCATATTATATGATGTAATCAAACATTGTAAAGGAGCTAGTGTTCTAGTATATTGAACATAGTATCCTCAAATATGACTTTGTATATGACATTATTATGTATTTGTTTTAGATACTACCTCTAATCCATTGGATTTCTGAGTTCTCCAAAGATAAAGATTATAATGTATTTCGGCCATCACTTCCCTCTGACCTCACACATTAGGGGGCATCTATTATCAACCCAAATGGAACTTCTCTGTATGAGTGCCAACACTTCATATGTTGTCACACAAAAGGAAATTTATGGATTGAAGGTTTCCTAAAACACTATAGATGGGCAAGTTATGAAATACATTCACTATCCACCCAGCTTGCCATTTTTACATTTTTATATGTTGATTGTTGTAAGCGACTATTATCACAGCAACCCTTGTACATATGCGACTATTCCTACAGCATATCATGTACTGTATGCGAGTATTTTCATTGCAACCCGCATACAGATCTATACGCGGGTTTCCCTTATAGCAACTCGCATGTCATACGCAGGTTGCTAGTATCAACACTCACGTACGTCTTCATTTGAAATTAAAAATAATAAAATACGATTAATGGAGATTTGTTAATCCTTAATCATTAACTATCTTGACTGTCTCAACCTCCTCAACCTTCGAAAATTTCCTTTTTCCTTAAGTATAAATAAAGGTCTTGGGGAGGGCATTAATCAATCATACTTGGAGAGCAAAGTTATGCTGGTGGTATCTATTTAGAAGTCTTTGGAGCAATAGAACTCAGAATCCTTTGGTTGCAGAGGAGTCCTTGTTTCAAGCATTGGGTTGTACACTTATCTCATTCACTATTGTTAATAAAGAGAATCCTTCTTCCAACTTTGTGTTGAGTCACTTTCATGTGTCATGGTTTGATGAATATTTATGATTGAGCACTTTATATATTGTTTATCTAACTTGTCATATATACATGGATAAGTTTGTACTTGGAGGATTTGCTCTTTGTAGCTGAAGGAGGTGCATCCCTGAAAGCTTTGGAGAACAAGCAGAGCGGGAGAAGTCAAAGCTTGGATCAACCGGCGTTAATTGGGTGAGTCCATTCTATCTTCCTATTTCATTTTTGTACTTTAAATATGATTGTCTGTAATTTTTAAGAGTACGTTGGTAACCCCAGACCTTCGATTATAAGGGTGTTTATTCCTGAACAACAATATGCGGGTTTCCTTAAGGAAGGTCATGTATGACACGTAGGTTGCAGGTAGTGCAAGTCACGCATACAACATAGACACATGACTGTTTAGCCTGAAAGTCGCGTATGGATGACAAAAAACACAAAAAGGGTTAAAAATTGACCTAGGAAGGTAGGAAAGGTGTTCCAATAGACTCAAAAGGTGTTCCTAACTTGTAAGAAGCACATGAAACCTTACAAAAATCAAGAAGAAATATAGAGAAACCCCAAACAGAGAAGGCTATCCCCAACAGAGTCGCCAATTCTGTTGTAAAGGAAAGTTTCTATGGCTAGGGTTTAAGAGGTCATCAATGTACTGGGGTTGAAAGAGAGATGCAAATGGTTCTACAAGTAAATACAAGCAAGATCATAGATTACAATGGTTCATACCTTAGCCAAATGAAGGTTGATCCAAGCAGCCCTTCAATCCTCTTCTTTCTCCTCTTGCTCCTCTTGCTCCAAGAGACCTGCAAAACGAATTATTCCTTCCTCAAACCAATATGACCACATATAAAATAATGATAATCAAATAAAAATGAAATAATGATCTGACTAACATCATCATATGATCATAAACAAAGATTCAATCACACATTGAACAATAATTTGGGAAGAAGAAGGACATTTCATATTTATTAATCTTGAAAACAAGTACAAATATACCTTCTCTTCAAGTTGGGCACCTCACGAAACCTTGATTTGGTTCTGTTGATTCTCTTCTCCAAGGAACTCAGTCACCAAGCTCTACAACACAAGGGGATGATTGCTAGGGAAAAGGTGTAGGAAAAGAGAGTCCCAGTTCCTCTAGCATGACAATGCAAAAGTTCGATTCCCCTCTCATGGACCTCCCTACCTCTATTTATATGTTTCTAAAGAGATAGGGTCGAAGACAAATTAGTTACAACTGAAGGAGTCAGTTGCATAACTAACCAAACTACCCAAACTTCAAAAAACATATTTTTGGCATGAATACGTGGGTTGCAAAGACATTAGTCACATATGCAGTAGGTATAGATAGGTTGAAATGGAAATAGTCACGTATTTAGGGCATACACGAGTATTATATATAGCAAGTCGTGTACCATACGTGAGTTTCCTTAAGGCAAATCACATATACATCAAAAAATATCATTTTTAGGGTACTTCTGGAAATTTTCAGACTTTCGTGTCTTCTAGAAAGTTTTACCTGACTCATACAACTTTCCAATGGTGTAGAGATGAGGTCAAATGAGGTTACAAAACTCAAGATATGGATCCTCCAAGTTAGGTTTTTTTTTAGTGACTTTCATTAGGTGTCGTCATGGAAGTGTCAACATGTGATGGAATCATGGGAAAGTGGTCACAGGAAGAGATGTCTCATTTTGAGCTATAATAGCTACTTCGAAGAAATCCTTGGTTTTTGTGGAGTTGATGTGTGACCTTCTGTCTGCTTTGACAGAAGTTGATCCCGATGATTCATTCTCGGATGAATTCTTGTTCGTGATAAGAAAAACTTACCCATAGTATGGAGATTTGATCATCTCTATCCAGACTCAGAGATTTAATCTCGACATATCTCGTGGTGATCATCGTTGTATCCATCACCGCACATAGTACTATCTCATTATGAATGATACATTGTACCAACGTGGTATTTATTCCATCCTTCGATGATGCCTTACACATGAAGATGTGAAAACGGTTTTGAATGATTGCCACTTTGGAGCATGTGGTGGTCATCTTTCTGGGATGGCTATAGCCCAGAAAATCCTTCGCGCTGGGTATTTTTGGCCTTTGATATTTAAATATTGTCATGAGGCGATTAATAAATTCCCACCCTATCAACACTTTTATCCGAAAAAGCATACCCACCCTGCTCCTTTACATCCCGTCATTGCAGTTGACCCTTTTTCCAAGTGGGGTATTGATTGTATGCATTGTAATCCTACTTCAGCCGAGGGGCACGGTTAGATCATTGTAACCATCGATTACTTCAAAAAATTGGCTCAGGAAATGCCTACATATGCAGAGCATGGTAAGACTGCCTCCCTCTTTTTATTCAACCATGTGATAGCTAAGTTTGGAGTCCCGCAAGCTATTGTTACTGAGCACAGATCTCATTTCTGGAATCAAATGATGGCTGAGATGCATGATAATATGGGTTTTCTCCATGAAAATGAAACTCTATATTACCCGTAGGATAATGTTTAAGTCTAGGCCATTAACAAGTTTTTGAAAAATATGTGTAAGCAGGAATATTTAACCTTCTGTGGACAGAAGTTGTTCCTCTGGTCTGAATGGTTCAGATCTAGAACAAATGAGTGAACGATAAAGGATGAAGACCTTCCCTGGATTTCATAGACACCTAGAATGCTGCTTCGATAGTGAACTTGTCTACCTGTAAACAGATCAAACATGCAAACACATTAAAGCTACCAGAAAATCATTTACTTATCCATGTTAGTGACTAAGGAATCTAATAACATGTACATGTGAAATCAAAACAACAGTAATGTGGGACGGAAATCAACTTGGAATTAAAGATGTACAAAGAAGCTTACAACCATTGCCTTAGTGTCAACAAGCATATCCACAAGACAAACACTTCATCCCCATAAGCTCCAACTTTTTTCTCTATGCTCTCCAATGGCTTGGGCCAAGTGGTCAATCCAGCAGCATAACAATACCTCTATAGTTCACCCCTTAAACTATGGACATGAGCTTGTATTTATAAGGCTCAATGGATAGGGATAGTTGAGATATTTGTGGATGAGTTTGCTTCTAAGATCCTATGATGGGGGATCCCGAGCTCAACTGACCCACAATGATAGGGATAAGGGAGGACATGAGGCTTATGATCTAGAAGTTTCGAGAAACTTCTCTTTTTTCCATTTTACCTAGGGTACCACTTTTATTCTCTTATGACAGGGTGGTTTATATGAGAAACACTTATGGACCAAAGGCCATATGCAATGGCGCCGCTTATGGAAAACAGGATACAGATGGTGCGAGCAAGGTATTGCTCATGGGCCACAGGGAACATGCGGTGCTGAGTTTTTTCATGTAGAATTGAAAAACTGAGTAGGTTTCCACTCTAAGAGCTGGGATTAAGGGAAAACATGTAAGTCACAAGTCTTATCACATGATGGTGACAGGATTTGGGTATAACAGAATGCCCCACAAAGCATGAGACTTAGAGGGATACGATAAGCGAGAGCTTTGAGAGAATAAGTTGTCACTTTGAGGTGAAAATGTCAGCTCGATCAGAGCATGTCATCAAGTAGGAATCTATAGAACATCAATATTTTTGACTCATAGACACAATTAACCAACTCATGGCTATAGACCAATACAAGCCAGATCCATGGGAAGAATAAACAAGCATGGCTACTAGAATACAGCGTAGATCCATGTGATGGAGGACTCAAACTTGGACATAGATACCAGACATACAATGTAGATCTATGTCATACAGACACAAATTTGAGCATAGCCATGACCATACAAATGTGGATCCATGCTAGATATACAAAACTCCATCGCAACCTGGGGAAAGCAATGAGCACTACACAAATACCCAAGGTCTTTGTCTCATCTTCCGCAAAGTACGATTCTATCGATGCGATTACAATGATATGAAGTTGAACATGGTAGAAACCACTTCATTACCAACCAATTACATGAACTATTAACAAGTGTGAGGGAGATCACCATTGATGTCAATGATTCCCAAGGTACTCTAGCACAATCTAATGAGTGTGAATAGATGTCCTGATGTCGAACACCCAGTCGATTCTATCGATCATAGGTCAATGTTGTGAACCTATGTCAAGAGCGAGAGAATCTGTCATTAACGCATATAGATCTCAACGTACTAAGTTTTTGTTTCTAAGACTATTTCCTGGATGATGAGCTGATGTCAATGGGAATAGTCTCATCAAAGGAGGGCCATGATGAGTCCCACATCGACGACACAAAACTCAGAACATAGTTTTGGAATGATGTGAATGTAGTAACCATAGGGCTGACTCAAAAGTACTGACCTAGAGACTGGTTTGATTACAGAGGTAAAAACTTCTTCAACTTCCCTTTGAACATCGGGCGGCATGAAAAAATACTTGGCAGCATGACTAAATGAGACAAACACACAATGCGACATTGGACAATACATTCTTTTGAAAGACTCAAAGGAGTGGCATGACTCATGAAAGTGGATTGTCATGGAGATTAGCTGAATACCCAATTGACTGAAATGATATGCAGACAAGTGACATGTTCAAAGGTAACAACAAACTACTGCCATTTATTTGAAATATGATTTCCTTCCCATTTCCCCCATCATGGTTGATGAGTGCCTCTTTTCAGTTTTACGAGTTCAAATAGGGTAAAAAACACTCGGTATAGCTCATCTAAAGATAAGTCCAAACTCATATGTTTTACAAACCTGAGAGAGGAGGGGTTCGTTCCCAAAAATGGGTCTCTCAATGTTTAATTTAACGAGTCCAATGAAAGAAAACTCGGTATCGTTCATGTTTAGAGAGTCTGAACGACCATGGAAGAAGACTCCAAAGGGTCATTTTTTGTATGATTTAGTCCCTAAGGCCCAAAAAAGTATAAAATCATACCTTAGAGAACTCTTGCAGTCATGATTGGATGGAGTGTTCTTTTTCATAGATAGTCTATCCGAACCAAAAAAGAGATAACCTATCGTTGAAGAGATGAATCTTCAAATGCTTTAATGAGCATGAAGAAGACAAGATCACTAGACAGTATTTCGTATTTAAGGAGCTCGAAAAGAGTTTAAAGAAGACTCCATTATGTCTCTTTTCAAAATGAGAGATGTTACAAGCCTGAAAAGAATCAAAAACGGACTCGTACCTTTGATACTGAGTTTTGAGAGCATGACCAAAGTGTCATAATAAATGCTCAATGACTTTTTTTGTTTTATGGTAGTACGAAAAATTCAAAAATGAACTTCCAAAAATTTACTGCTATCATTCTTCTATCCTGCAATGACTCAAAACAAGCGTTAAATGCACCGATAGCTAACATTAAGGGATCAGGAATGATAGATTTTGAGTAATAAGTGATTTTGAACCAAAACTATAGCATGTAAAACCCAAAAATGTATATAAAACTCATGTAAATAGTGAAAAATCAAAACATTTTACTATTTACCCATAGTGGAGAGCATTTGGAGCACTTTCCTAGCTAGATCTTCAGTTGCTGATATCGGGAGTTTCCATCGTCGGATTTAAGAGCCTTCGGTTCCAGGTAATAGCTTAGACCATACTCTTTCATCTTATGCTTTAATTTTTACTTTTGATGGTGTTTTGAGCTTCTATGGAAAGCCCTAAAATTGTGGAAGTAGGCACAGATCCTATCCCTTGCGATATATGTTGTACCTTGCTAGAACCGCACCAGAAACAAAGCGCACAGGCGGTGCCACCGCCTGTCTTCAATGGCGCACAGGTGGTGCCGGCCGTGAAGATGTAAAACTATTCACACAAGCAAAACTAGACCATTTCATTTGATTTGAATGATTAAGAATGATTCTAATGGGTCTTGTGATTGTTTTTGGTAGGTTCTAGCTAATAAAAAATGGTCATATGTAAAGAGGGACAACATGATAATGATGAAGCCTTCGCTGAAAGGAATGTGGGTCACATAACTGCATTAAGAGACTGTAGACTACTAAAATTATTCTGGAATCCTAGTATGGTATCACATGAGAAATTGCTTGAGCATATACTTCAGATGTGGAATCCAGAGCAATAATACTTTGAGGTAGCTGCTCATATTCTGACAGTTGAGGTAGAGGATATCTACTTCCTTACTGGCCTTTCGAGATGGGGTGCTCCCATCTCACTGACTGGTTCCCACAAAGGGGACATCACTACACAAGAGTTGATAGACTATCACTGTATCCCTAGGACAAGGACATAGAGGAAGAAAATACCCATAAAGGCAATGATGGACGAACCTCTATGGACTGTATTGTTTACTATCTAGAGAGTAGCGGGAAGCGAGGGAGTGCACTAGGATTCTAGGGAACATATGCTATATGCCATAGAGGCCATGGCACCTACATTTTTCATCTAGGTGGAATCCCTGCTTCCGATATTCAAGGATCAACTGACCAAGTGTAAGCGTCTACAAATAGCATATTTATCATAAAGAGCATTTACAGGCGTTTTTTGAAGCGACCGACGAATTTTTCCCTATAAATGGATGTTTTGGTCATTATTTTAAATCAATTGTTCCCACCGAACCGAGATGATTTTTCAGAAACTGAGATATTTTTTTATTCACAACAAAACTATCTACAATAAACTTTGTCAGTGTTTACCCAAGTGCTGTGGATTGAGAGAATCGAAGTCATTTCAGAGAGCAAATTTCTAGATTTTTAAATGATTGTTTCAGTAAATTATTTCAATCAATTGTTTCCAGAAAACCATAAAGAATTTTCCAAAATTGAATGAGGTTTATCTTAAGGATAGGATCATGTTCAATAACCTCCTTCAGTTTTTACACAGATCCTATGGTTTAGAAGAAACAAAGTGAGTTCTACATGCCAAGTTTAGGTTTTCCAAAGGACTGTTTCAGACATCACATTCAAAGAATTGTTTAAGCCAAATGGAGTTGAATTTTAGGAAATTGAGAGAGGTTTTTATTCATCACAGGCCTATATACAAAAAACTCCTTAATATTTTACATGGGTATCACAGGTTGAAATAATTTAAAATATCTTTACAGGGTATTTTTCCAGAAATTTACAGGTTTACTATCTAAGTCATCAATTTCAAAATCAGACTTTAACAAGATGGAGCTGAATCAGAGTAAAAGAAGACATGGGTTGTGTTGGGAACATGTCAAATTACAAAACCTCTTTCAGTTTTTGCATAGCTGTCACCATTTGGGATATGCAAGAGGGGATTTTAAGCTTGTTTTTCTAGTAGTCCACATTATATTTTTGTCTTATGTGAATAGTGGTGTGTAGGCCACATCTGAATTTTGTTAGAAGATGTTCTCTAGTTTGTAAAAAATTTTGATTCCCGAATGTCGGTTTAGGAAGTCCAAAATTCTATAAATATACCTCCTGAAGAAAGATAAAAGGTTGAAACCAATGTAATTTTGTTGTGTATGCTTTCAAGAGAATTTTAATAAAATTGCAGAGCCAAGGTCGGCGTTTCATAAAGGGATTCATGTGTCATTTGTATTTGCAGTTTGTTGCTTCCTTTCTTATGTGAATGTTTTTCTAGTTTATCTCTCCCTCTTTGTTTTCTTTCATATCTGAACATAGTGTATAACAGTTTGAAATTCATACTTGCTATGCTCCATCTGTTGTTTCAGATATTCGCCAAAGTTTTCTTCTAAAGTTAATACAGAATTCATTTTTCAATGCTCTGTGTTGATGGTCTATTCATGTTCTTCTTTTCCACTGGACAATTTTAAATTGACTGTAATCGAGTGGCTATATTTCCCCTATGTTGAAATCACTTGCATAAGTTTTGTTTATTTCTATTACACATCTTGACTCCATCACCCAATGGTTCTGTGTCTTGTTTCAACCAATTTTACAAACAATTTATAGTTTCACTTGTATATATCTGGCATTGTTAACATTTGGGGAGAGATCCCTCTCGGAAGAGCAGAAGGCCAGTTCTCTCTTCGAAAGTGGTTCTGCTGTTACTTGGGAGCAATCCTTCCACAATCTTTGGCTCAATTCTAGTGCCAACAGTGCGTAAGAAATACAGTTGCCAATGAGCCAAAATCCACAAATGAGTGTTGAGGAATTTCAATGTACTATTTCATGGCTGTACCGTTCAAAGTTCACTGAAAGTCTCTTAAACAAACTGAATCATCCATGAGGGAGTTTGAAGAACACCACAGATGGAATGTCATGACATGGTTTTTCGAATCATCTCCCTGCTTCCCATTGAACTTTGGAATGTCCGATGGTAAATTTACTGGAATCGGAGGCCACGAGGGGTTATGTCGAATGGGATCATTAATCAACTTGGACAAATCAGGAAAGTCAAAAGTTGCTAGGAAAGGTAACTGACGATTAGGTTGCACATACTGGTAATATTGATATGGCATATAATTACCAGCAGGACCGTAAGTAGACTGATAGACAGGTTGTTGTGAGGAAGAACTACCAAAAAATCCCCCCGTAGGGGGTTGATTTCCAAGATCATGACCATTAGGACCACCAAGGTCTCCAGGATGAGGACCACCAGGGCCCTTGAGACCACTAGGACAATTGGGACCACCAAGACCACCAGGAGGTGGACCACCAGACCCTTTAGGACCTCTAGGAGGTGAACCTCCAGAGCCTCGGGAACCACTAGGAGGAGGGCCACCAGACCCTCCAGGGCCATTAGGAGGGAACCTACTAGGCCCCCTAGGACCACCAGGACCATTAGGACCATAAGGAGGAAAGTCACCAGGCCCTCCATGACCATTAGGACCCCCAGGGGGAGGGCTTCCATAAGGTGGTCCTCTGGCACCTCTGGAAGTATGAATGGGTATCCCCCCCATAACTGGCATATAGGACCAGTTTGGTTACCCCCATGGTGTGAAGGTATTACTAGGATATGGAATATGGAATTCTAACATAATCCATTCTTATAGGGTTAGGTGGATAATTAAGGTTTCCTATAGGTACTTGATTTGTTGTATAACCATAACCCCAAGAGGTTTGATTGGTTACAGGTTGTGCCCCCAAGGGATGACCTAAACTAGATGGGGGGTTAACCACATTAGTGTGGGTGGGAGGGACATAAACTGTAGATTGTTCTATACCAGAGGTCTGTCCTTGACTAGGTACAATTCCAGTGCCAGATAACGTAGGTCATGCCGGGGGTCACCCCCCGGTACTAGAAGGTAATGACGAAACATGAATTGATGGTTGAGCCCCAAGTGTGGAAGACCTAGGAGGATTGGGAAAAGACATAATATGGGAGGTGCTAGGGTTGCTAGTTTGACCTGGGTTGTGTGTAGTCACTGTGTGATCTAGAATCGGTTCAATGGGTCTCTTAGAATCAGCAAGTAAATGATATCCCATGGGAATAGCTGTGGAACATGATAGTGGTGTACCTAATATGTCATCTATTTTCTTTTTAATCTCCTGTGCATGGAGAATGGCTATGTGGTATTGTTTATGCTCTTCTTTATCTAGAAAATCTTTTTCAGAAAAGTTTAAACGAGTGCCAAATGAGGCAATGTCCTGTCCTATAGAGTTATCCCAAAATGTAGCATTGGGACCATATTCTGGATGGGTAGTATCATCAACATGACCTTCTATGGAAGAATGGAACAAAGTATTATCCTGAGAAGGTTGTTGGAGCAAGGGAGGTGAGTGTGAAGGATATGGTCCTCTTCTTTCTACAACCACATTATCTCCCACTTGGGAGGTGGTAGCAGCTCCTTGGTCGATAGCTTCCATTGGATTCTCTCCTGAAACAGGAATAAAATTAGGTGGCAAGTCCTGTACTCTTTTGGACTGTCTTATCTCAGGCATTTTTTACAGCTCCTATGTAACCTAGGGTCTCAAAAACTAGAAAACACACCAAAAATTTACCTACTCAAGCTATAGGTCAAACAAGCAAACTTAAATGAAAAGAGGAGTTCAGATAGTCAGGTCTCTCACCAAGATTGTCAATAAGGTGCCACTCATGATATACCTCAAGGGTACATGCGTAGTAATCTCCCCAAATGTTGTTTTCGGTGTATGGCTCCAAGAAAGATGGCAAAAGGGATTTTCTTAGATGGATAAGGTATCCTAGTGGGATCTCCCGATATATGCATGGTACGTGGGAGCTCAAATTGGTAGTAGTGTTGTCTAATGCATAATCATACACAAGGGGCCTTCTGATATACAATTGAGTATGTGAAGTACCTTTCTATATACCTCAAGGGTACGTGAAAGGTCATTCAATATATCGATGGTAGGTGGAAGAACCGCGCGAGTCCCGGGATGTAATGCAGATGAGTAACAACAACTCCTATGCTTAACGATGCCTGAACACGTCTCTAACCTATCACTCAAATTGCTATGTAAATTTTAACCTATAGCTACCATTAATTTTAAAGTGGATGGTTAGGTGAATGCATGGAATTTTGACAGAAAAAGTAAAACCATGTAGTATGCATATGCAAATATTTCACTTTACCGTTCGTGGTATGTTTACCTACGAGAGGGAAAGAGAGTATTTTCTTTTGTTTCAAAACCAAAAATTCCTAAACAACAATCTTGAAAAAATCAAAATCAAAGACAAGCAACACTTTCCAAACTCATTTCTCTTTTCTAAAAGCAATCAAAAGGGGTAGAGTCTCTTTTCCTAGAAGAAAAACAAGAAGCACACTATATGCATATGCACTTTATTTTTTTATTTTTCTTAAAACATAGATAGATGTAACTTAAAACTACAATATTTTTTATTTTGATGAAATAATACTAATGCAAAAGAGACAAAAGAACACAGAGAACCTGAAAGCTTGTGAGGCCAATCAGAGATCCAATGTCTTATGCTCAAATGATGATAATGACCTAATCTTAGTCAAAAAATTTCTTTTTGAACAAGCAAAAATAAGTCCTCTATGGAAACAAAAAATGAAATCAAGATGCTAATTAATTGTTTTTCTTTCAGTATATATAAAAAAAATGAAAAGAGAGCTCACTAACACCTAAGCTTTTCAAAAAATAAATCCTTTCACAAGCACAACCAACAAGCACGGAAGGAAATGGACAATCATCAAGCCTAATATAGCTTTTGAATTCTTCACTCAAACCAATCTTTTACCATAGAAATTCAAACCATAAGCATCAAATTCTAACACACAAGTCTGACAGTGTAGGGCTGAAAACAAACCAACTTCAAATTTTTTGCAAAAAATGAGAAAAAAGTAGTCTTGGAACAAGGCCTACCTAGCACCACGTTGGAGGGGTCTTGACAGAGCAGTTTTGGATGAGCACCACTTCTAGATAACAGGACTCAGGAGGTGGCACTGTGTACTGCTAACAAGTTTCAGGTGGTGGCACTTCTTATCGCCAACAACATATGAGCGGTTCCCTATATAGATCCAAACACAAAGGAGAACGACAAATCAAGTTAGAAAAAGATCAGATCAAGGAAAAAATTGATGGATTGATAGTAAAAAAGAGCATTAAAAGATGAAATAATTCATATCTGAGCAGATCTGAAAGTTTCAAACCAAAATTCACTGAGTCAGATGGAAGATCTAACTGAAGAGAGTTGGAGATGGATCCTAGATTTAGAAAAGAGTTCAAGAACTGAGGAAGATCAGATCAACTGATATATGTACTGACTCCCTAGCGGAGTCACCTGATTTGTAACCAAGAATATTTCACCTTCTGCAGACATAAGTTGTTCTTCTCATCTGAATGGTTCAGATCCAAAACAAATGAGTGAACGGCAAAGGATGAAGACCTTCCTTGGATGTCTTAGACACCTGGAATGCTGCTTCGATAGTGAACCTATGTACCTGCAAACAGATCAAACATGTAAACATGTCAAAGCTACCAGAAAATCATCTACTTATCCATGTCAATGACTAAGGAATCTAACAACATGTACATGTGAAATCAAAACAACAGTAATGTAGGACGGAAATCAGCATGGCATTAAAGATGTATGGAGAAGCTTACAACCATTCCCTTAGTGTCAACAAGCATCTCCATGAGACAAACACTTCATTCCCATAAGCTACAACTTTTCTCTCAATGCTCTCCAATGGCTCGGGCTAAGTGGTCAATCCAACAACATAACAATACCTATATAGCTCTCCCCCTCAACTATGGACATGAGCTTGTATTTATAAGGCTAGGGATAGTTGAGATATTTGTGGATGAGGTGGCTTCTAAGATCCTACAATGGGGGGTTCTCGAGCTCAACTGACCCATAATGATAGGGATAAGGGAGTACATGAGGCTTATGATCTAGAAGCCTCGAGAAACTTTTCTTTTTCCCATTTTACCAAGGGTAACACCTTTCTTCTCTTATGACAGAGTGCTTTAGATGATAAACTACGAAAGGCCATATGTGGTGGCACCACTTATGGAAAACATGATATAGGTAGTGCAAGCAAGGTACCACTCATGGGCCACAGGGAAAGCACGGTGCTGAGGTTTTTCACGTAGAATTGACAAACATAGTAGGTTTCCACTCTAAGAGCTGGGATTAAGGGAAAACATGTAATCCAAAGGTCTTATCACATGCTGGTGATAGGATTTGGGTATAACACTATGTTGCATAGGATGGTTGGAGATCACAAATCCAACTAGCACTTGACTTTGTTTTCCACACTTTGGGATTATAGGACTTCAGTAAAAACGACAACTAGTTTCACATCCTTTCAGTTGGTTTATGGACTAGAATTCGTCCTCCCTATCGAGTGTCAAATTTAGTCACTTACCCTTCGACGCCTTTGTTTTCTTTCTGGATGAGGCTTAGTGACTTCCTCCACTTCTGGGGACTTGCGCTTATCTGGGCGATTAGGGTCTGAAATGGTCTTGACTTATTCTTCTTCTTCTTCATCAGCTCCGTCATCTCCACCTTCGCTCTGCTGTGACTCATCTTATTCTTTGCTCTCTTCTAGTGGGTCATTCTGCTACGGTTGACTAGGACCTACGCCCACATCGGTTACTGGAGGGACTGGTATGTCAGGCCTTGTTCCTTCGTCCTTCATCCATTCAGCCGGCCACTGCTGAACTACTGCGAGGATGTATTCCTGGTTCACCATGTATGGTAACTTCCACCATGTATATTTGTTATCTGCGTGGGCCTGGATGAAGACATTATGCATATCATCCTTGAACTCGGCCACTCCAGTATACTAAGAAAATAGCTCATTACTGAGCCGGGGTGTTTTCAGGATCTCATATGTAATATTCATCGAATAGAAGGCGAACACGTAGTTCGTCATTTGCTGCGAGGCTTTATCCTGTGAAACCCAAAGAGATGCATACCTTGCTACGCTAGGCATCTCCGGAGGCACATCAAAAAACTGTGTCTCGATAGGTTCTCTCCATCCTACCAGTGCAATAAGCACTAACAACCATGAATAATGAAAGGCTCTACCTTTCTCCTGTGCATCGCGGACATCTGCAAGGAATTCTCTAGCAATGTGCTTTGTCCATTTGTAACTGTATCCTTCGGCACAGTTCGCAGCAGTACTGACAATCGAGGCAGGTACTTCATTAGGTCTGCACTTCCTCATTAATTTGCATGCTAGGAGCTCTGCGGTGAAGCGAATGTTCTGGTGCCGAATAGTTGTTGTTTGATACCCTTGATTTCCTTTTGTCAACCTGAAGCGGTCCTTCATGTGCTGCGCTAGCTTCGTATCTTCATGCTTTCTAACAAACTCAATTCCAGGATCAGGCCCTTCCTTCGGCAAGCCTATAATCCTATGAATCAGCTCTCCATTAATAGAAATTCTCTGGTTTCCTATCCATAGGTGCCCATCATGCACCAACGGTAATAAATGCTTCACCACCGCGGTAACCTATGGGCTGTGACCAAAGTGGGGAACATTTAGCATCTTCAGCAAGCCAGCTTTCTCCAAGCTAGCAGCCCACTATTTTACTTCAAGTAACGTCGTTCCAACCTCCAAATAATGAACAGAGTGCAAGTATTTCCCAAGTGCGAATTGCGGAAACTTCTCACGATCATTCGTATCATGGTCTGCGTACTTGAGCCAGTCTAATATTCATGTCATTGTTCTGACCAACTTCACACCTTGTGGCAGCGAAGGGGTGAGAAACACGAACTTGACTATCCGCCGAGGTGGTTGAAATCCTGGTCACACAGGCAGGAGATATGGTGGGTACTGCGATGCAACGTTCTCATCCTCACTGAAGTCTTCAAAATCTTCAGGTGGGAGCTCTGCCGAACCAAGAGGATTCATCTGAATCATGAGATCCTTCGGTGTCTTTCTTGATGGTTTATGCTTGTCTTCGTTCCGCTTAGAGAGAACTTCTACCTTACACTTCTTCCTATTAGATCATGTCTGCATCAATTGATTCGGCGCTGGGGGAGTCTCTTCGCGAGGTGCAGATGCAGGGGGATTCCTCATAAGGTTCTACAGGCCCCTCTTTCTAAATTCTCTCACCACTTGTTGGACTTCTGTTGGGCTATAGGGTAGACCTAAGTTTTATACCTTTAACTTCGCACCAACAAAAGACCCACAGAGTTGGCCCTTTCGGCAACAACCAGCGAACAGGTTGCAATCTCACCCGAAACAGCTACGGGGTGCCGCAGAACTAGATTTCTACAAGAAAAAGAGGGATATTACTATACCTTTAGCTTTTAACAAATTATAAATATAAATCACAGAGCTTAACATTCACTTATTTAGCTTCGCAATTAGATAAACAAACAGTGCCTTGCACAACCCTTTACTGGGAATTCACAGCAAAGTTATTATCTAGCAATGATCTTTACTTATCAGATATATAGATATAAATGCATGAAAGAACACAACATAAACAACACATAGAACCACGATACAAGATATAACGTGGCTCACCCCCAGTGTAGGGGTTACGTCCACAGAACTGTGTTTTATTCAATCTTTCTACAAAAACCACAGTTCTGATCTGTGCACTCAGCTACAGATCCCTTCAGTCCTCAAAGCCGTGCACACAGCTACAGGCCTCTACGCACACAGCTGCAGATTTCCTTTATCACCCAAAAACCCTCTGCGCACACAGCTGCAGAGGTCGTCCACGCACACAGCTAGGACTTAGCCTTTTCTTACAAAATTAGCCTTAGCTTCGCATCAATTCATTTTTCATAAAAATCCTAACCTCACTTATTTACAAGAGTGCCTATTTATACAGCGCACTATTACAAATCCATGGACTTAAACCATGGGCACCCCGAACCCTAAACCCTAGATTTAAACCATGGGTTTATTACAAAATAAGGTTTTTGACTCAGCCCCGACACCCCTAAGACTATTTAGAGCCGTAGCTCCGCTTACAAGCTCCCAAAAACCCACAGAGTTATCCATCTTAAGGACCGTTAGGGTGCGCGCCCCAACAGGCCCCTAAGACTCACCAGTGTCTCGTCCCAGGACACTCTGCTGGTTTCCTGGAAGACAAAGCTTCTTTGCGAGGACGGTGAACTGAGTATTTAGACTGTGCATGATGTCATCAGCTGCTTTCTCCTTTTCCACCAACTCTTGTAGTACTACGGATGATGCTTCGCTAGCCTTTTCCTATGCAAATGCATCATATTCCTTCAGAATTTTGAACTGGATATCCACCACAGTACTTAATTCCAAAGCCTCACTGACAAGTGGCTACATAGAGTTTTCCAACTATGTTACTTTCACCCTGCACGACTCAATTTCTTGCTGGAGTTCCTTGCTGTGCTTTACTTTGAGCATTTTCTCCATCAGTGGCAGAGTCTTAATTTCCTCTTTTACGGCATCCAACTCTGCCTGTCGCTACTTGATGGTTTCTTGCAGCTGTCCTATTTCTGGATGTTCCTGCAGGGTGGTCCAGGCCTCGACACTGTCTCCAAGCAACTTTTCTACGCTACCCACAATATCTGAAATTTTCGCTGCAGATGCCTGAATGTTTGCGCGGTGCTATTCTTTGACCTTAGGTGGAGTTTCCAGAGGGATGCGCAGTTGAAGCTCCGCGATCTGAGCCTCATGTGCTGCTTTGAGTTTCTCAATTTCGCTGCGAGACTGCTGTGCATAGTCTTTCAGCCTGACTAATCTTTGTTCTGGCTCTTCCACCAGCTGCACATCGAAGTCAGGAAGACTTCGACATGCCTCATCCAAAACTCAGACTAGTGTAATCCGCTTTCTTTCGGCATCCCTCTTTCTCTGCTCTGCTGCCTCTAGCTACGCTACGAAGCCCTGCTGCTGACTTATGGCCTCTTCTAACTGCATCTGCGAATATTGGTCTCGTGCCTAGATTTATTTCATAATTGCTAACTGACAGAGGTGTAGCTCTGTCATGGGCATATTAGTGTAATCTATTCCAACCTTTATGCTCATCTCCGCATGCAACGCTTTGTCAATGAATATGATGGTTGCACTTGACACTTGTCCTTTGTTATCTCTGGCCGGCCATTGCCTTAGGTCTGGCTGCGCACTAGCTGGGGTGCTGCTAGCTGCAGTGCCAGTCACTGACTTCGCTGCTAAGTCCTTAAGCTCCGATATGTGCTTGGCTACGCCGGTGATGGCATCCAGCTATGCAGGGGCAAACTCTGACCATTTTCTAGTGAGGACTTCGGTGGATTTTGACAAAGCCTCATCAAGCTCCTCACTTGTTAAGCCGGGCGCTTCATCGATATTCTTAGCCTTTGATGCCTTCACTTTCTTTCGAGACTGCGGTTTGTTTACTTCCTCTGCTTCCGGTGTCTTGCGCTTATGCTGCCTATTAGGGTCTGAGGTAGTTTTGACCAAGTCTTCTTCTTCTTCTTCTTCATCTTCATTTCCACCATCTCCTCCCTGGTTACTGTCAGTCTGCTACGACTCAGTCTGTTCGTCACTGTCTTTGGGGGGGTCCTGCCGCTATGTGTGACTGGGGCCTGTGCCCATATCAGTGACCAGGGGGACAGGAATCTTAGGTTTTGTTCCTGCGTCGTTTAACCATTCTGTCGACCATTTCTATACTACCAAGAGGATGTCATCTTTATTCACTACATATGGCAACTTAAACCATTGATGCTTCTTATCTGCGCAAGCCTGGATAAAAATATGGTGCATATTGGCCCTGAAATTCACCGCTCCATCATACTGAGAGAACAACTCATTACTGAGTCATGGGGTGTTTATAATCTCATACGAGATACTCATCATATAAAAAGAAAATACATAGTTTGTCATCTGTTGGTGGGTTTTATCCTGTGAAACCCACAGCGATGCGTACCTGGCTTCGCTAGGCATGTGCGCCGGTACAATAGCAAACTGGGCTTTAGTAGGTTCTTGCCATCCTACCAATGCGCTGAGGACAATCAACCATGAGTAGTGGAAGGGCCTACCTTTCTCCTGCGTGTCACGAGCATCTTCAAGGAATTCCTTCGCAAGATAGGATGCCCAGTTGTAGCTGTATCCTTCGGCGCAGTTGATAGCAATTCTGATGACCGGGGCAGGCACTTCAGTTGGTCTGCATTTCCGCATAATTTTGCATGCTAAGAGCTCATCTGCGAAGCAAATGTTCTTCTCTTGAATAGCGGAAGTGTGATACCCGTGTTTCCCCTTCGTCAGGCCAAAGCGCTCCTTCATGCTTTGTGCGAGCTTCATATCTTCATGCTTTGAGGGAAACTCTGTCCCCAGATCAGGTCCTGCCATTGGTAAGCCTGTGATCTAATGAATGAGCTCACCATTAATAAGAATTTTCTTGTTGTTGATCCATAGGTAGCCGTCATTTACTAACGCCAGTAGCTATTTGACCACGATGGTGACCTCTGTGCTGCGACCAAAATGGGGAACATTGAGCATCTTCAGCAAACCAGCTAGATCCGAGCCAGCAACCCACTATTTTACTTCCAATAAGGTCGCCCCAGTCTCTTGATATTTAACAAAGTGTAAGTATTGGGCTGGTGCGAACTGGGGAAACTTCCCATGGTCATTCATGTCGTGGTCGGTATACTTAAGCCGATCTATTTTCCATGTCATCGTTCTGACTAGCTGCACACCTGGGGGTAGCAAAGGGATGCATATAGTGAACTTAGCACTTCACCGAGGTGGTTTAACTCCTGGTCGAATAGGCTGAAGATATGGTGGCTGCTGCAGGGCAATGTCCTCATCCCCTTCAAGTGGGATCTCTGCTGAGCCAGGCGGATTCATCCCAGGATCCTTCGATGTTTTCCCTGATTTCTTATGTCTGTCCTCGTTCTGCTTAGAACGAAGTTCAGGATTAAACTGTTTCCTGGCAGATCGTGTCTGCATTGGTGGGGTCGGTGCTGGTAGAGCCTCTTCATAGGCTGCAGGCTTCGGTGGGGGGGTGAAAATGTTTTGTAGACCTTTCTGTTCAAATTCTCTCAATAAGTCCAGGAGTTCACGATCAGTTGACATGGGTTCAATTGTGAAACTCAAGGAAATGCGGAATGCGATTTCCCCATGCCTGGGTGTCTTCATATACAATCTATCGACCAAATCTTCCATAAATGTACATTGAAGGCGCCAAATCTGACAGAGGTCCTGTTTCCATGGTGCTATATTTCGGCGGATATCATTAGGACAAGCAATTAAGGCAAGTAAAGTACCGGCATCGCCAAACCGGTAGTGTTCCAATGGTCGGCTTTTGGGCTACAGCGCCTCCAGGTCTGCAGCTGCATCACAATAAGGACCATCGACACCATATTGACCTTCAGCATATCTTGACAAATTCCATGACCAAGTTGTGAGCTTCGATCCCGCAGGTTGGTACTTGGTGATTTCTTTGTCACCAGACCTATTAGCATGCCGAGGCACGACCTCCATATACCAGTTCTCTGCTACAGGTGCCTGGATATGTATAAGCCTATGTTCCCGTCGAGGTACATGTTTCCATGCTATGTAACAGTGCTCCAAGTGTTCCTGCATTCCACCCTGCCCAGCGAACAAATTGCGCACCTCCTGGAGCTGATCCACAAAGCTTAGGCGAAGAGATTTCTGACAAGCTTCCTAACTAGGTATGTACTTTTTATGGTTATCCCTCCATATTGTTGCGGTGGCATGGAATGCGGAATCCAGAGTCTCTCATGTCTATAAATCCGATATCTATTTTGATAATATCACACTAAACTCTTATGGGTCTGTTGAACCATCAAAAACAAGTAGGACTCTTGTAAGCCATCTGAGAGACTTGGTAATTCTGGCACATCTGTGTCCATGGAGCTCATACAATCAGTTCTTCCAGTTCTCTAAACCATCATCTGATTCCATCATACAGGAGTTGTCACACTACCAATCCATAATACCTTCGGCACTGGGGTCAATATAATCTTCTTCCTTCGCGGTGATGTTATAGATGTGCTCCAGAACATCCTGATCTTCGTTTCTGAGTGGTTCTGTGTATCTTGCTCCTTGTGAGGGATCCAATGGGACTATGACTCTCAAATATTTCCCTTCGAAAGTCATCTGTCTCTTCTTAAGGTTAATAACTGCAGCATTTGCCATTGCCCACTCAATACCTAACAAGGCTGGATAGGGATTGCTGTCGTCAATGATCTCAATAACTTCGAATTCTGCTACAGTACAGATGCCATCAATATCTACTGGGACATTAGGAAATCGTCCTAGGGGAACAATCTTCTACTGATTAGCTAATATCAACTGTATAGGGAACCAATCAAGGGTAGGTTTGCCCATTTGTTCCCAGGTTTGCTTGGTTAGGACATTGACTTCTGACCCTAATTCCAAGATCACATCAGTCATCTCATACTCTCCTATCTGAACATTCAACCTCATTTCCCTACCAGTTCTTCTAACTCTATGAACAGCTTTTGCCTGACCAGAACCTTGCTGAGGTTCGCAGGAAGCAATAACTTTCCACAACTCACTTAAAGCATTCTGATTTCTTAAAAGTTTCAGACAACTCTGTAAAAAGGAGGACAGTGTACTTACTTTATCCGTCGAAGATTCTTGCAGCTGCGACTGCTGCTGGTGTGGCTGCGCAGGTGCTACTGCTGGGATAGAATCCACAAAATATTCCTTGGCTTCCATGAATGTCTCCTTTTCTCTTTCACTATCAAAGGCAGGGACTTTCACGAGGGCCTTACGAACCCAAGCCTCGTCAGGTTTTTTCTCAGCAGGCTGTATATGCGTCGTAGCTCAACTTCGGGTAACAACATTAATGGCTGGGGCAGGTCTTTGCTCGATGGAAATCATCTGAAGATTCTAAGTAGGGGCACTGTTTCTTTCCTGAATCTTAGCTATCAACTGCGGGCACTTCTTGATCACATGATCTACTGCTCGGCAATGCTGGCATGTCGTAGTCGGGTTCCGACAGTCGTGAGCCAGATGTTCGGCCTGGTTGCAGTTATAACACACCACCTGACCACGACCTCTACTAGCCATGCCACCATGACCACGGCCTCCAAAACCACCTCTACCTGATGCACCACCGCAGTAGCCATAGCCATCATTACTCTGTCCCTCATTTTGTACCCGATAGGCATCGTAGGTGCACTCTCTCATGAGGTCATAACTGCAACATTCATCTTCATTATGTCCTACGAACTTACAGAATTTGTAGTAAGGGTTCTTGGGGACTTGCACATACCTCTGTAGCAGATAACAATTCTCAGGTCAATGCTGGCCAGTTGTCCGACAGATCTCACAATATAGAATAGTAGGGTTGAACGGGTTTGGCGCACCAGTATTCAGGTAATTTCTTACCACGAGACACTGTTCCTTGTCGTGACCCTCTGTACGACATTGTGTGCACCAGACCTCTTCATGACCGGTTTTTTCTTTCTTCATATCGCGAAGCTCCAGAGCCATCGCTTCCAACTGCGCTTGGATTTTAGCGATACCAAATTTATCTTCGACAGGAGCGGTTTCAAGCTTCATCACAATTTCCAGAGCCTCCTACTGGTCAGCAACCTTCTGTTGCATGAGTGGATTTATGATATGCGGTAGCAACGCTGCAATAAACCATTCCTTGTGCTGCGCAGGTCCAATGGGGAAACTGACTTGGTCTAGCAAAACTTTGAATCTTTGATCAAAGTCCCACACTGATTCTCCATGCATCTACTGAATCTCTTTCAATTCAGTGATACACTGCGACTCGGATTTCGGCTTCTTAAATTCCTTTATCATTGCTGCTTTTATGTCAGCCAATGCATGGTTCTGAGTGCTGGAGAACTTCATGAACCAGGTCAGAGCACGGTCTCTGAAAGAAGTAACCAGCTGCGCCCTTTTTGTATCTTGATCCGTAATGGACTTAGCAGTCCACACTGCTTCACATAAAAACCAAAACTGTTCTGGATCCTCTGATCCAGTTCCTTTGAAAATAGGGAGCTTGATGTCGTCATGCATATGGGCCATCACAGGTCTATGGGGGGAGGGAGGGGGACTGGGAATAGGCGGGGGGGAACTTACTAGGGTAGACTGACCTGTGACAGGAATACTCGGGCTAGGGTGACTTTCAAACTGCGACGGGTTCTCAGGGATAATAGGTCTTCGCTGCGGGGTTACTGGAGGGTTTCCAACAGAAAGGGTTTCTTCGGGTTCTGAATCTGTGGGATTTACAGGGGGATACTCGGTATGCTGACCTTGGGAATAGGATCCAAAATCTCTCTTGTACCTTTTTCCACTTCGCAGCAAACCACTTTTCTCGTCGAAGGTATTTTCACTTACAACCATAGGTTAGTAATACTAAATCTAATAGTCTGATTCAATTAGCAATATACCTTTTTCAACCAATAGCATTTTAATTCGCAAACTAAATGAATTCAAAAACTTACCCCTTGGCCCTTTGAAAAACTGTCGCTCGGCTTCACTAAAGGAGGTACTCGTGTCGATGGCGAACTCCATCACAAATGCTTCAAGGGTTCGCGTTGTCCAGAAATCAACAGCGCGGGATATCTCGGCATTCACCCTTTTTAGTATATTAATTCTCGTGGGGGTCCAAGCAGGAAACTGACGTGCTTGGAAGTTCGTCCTTCGCTTTGTTAACCTGGATAACCACTGGTGCAACTCTATGTGGATACTACCAAAGAAAATTTCATAAATGTCACAAAAAACATACCTTTGTAAAAAGTCGTTTGCACTACGACACGGATCTTTGTTCTCTTGCTCAACAAATTTCAGATAAGTCTCATCAAGCCAATCACCGATTTCCTTCACAGAGGGCCTCTAGAACATAGCCCTTGAGGTACGACGTAAACCCCTCTTGAGCAGATACTGAGTTCAACCAGAAATGGAACCAATTTGTTGGGCTATAGGGCAGACCCTGGTTTTATACCTTTAACTTCGCACCAACAAAAGACCCACAGAGTTGGCCCTTTTGGCAACAACCTGCGAACAGGTTGCAGTCTCACCCAAAACAGCTATGGGGTGCCGCAGAACCAGATTTCTGTAAGCAAAAGAGGGATATTAGTGTACCTTTAGCTTTTAACAGATTATAAATATAAATCATAGAGCTTAACATTCACTTATTTAGCTTCCCAGTTAGATAAACAAACAGTGCCTTGCGCAACCCTTTACTAGGAATTCATAGCGAAGTTATTATCTAGCAGTGATCTTTACTTATCAGATATATAGATATAAATGCATGAAAGAACACAACATAAACAACACACAGAACCACGACACAAGATATAACGTGGTTCACACCCAGTGTAGGGGTTACGTCCACAGAACTGCGTTTTATTCAATATTTCTACAAAAACCACAGTTTTGATCTGTGCACTCAGCTGCAGATCCCTTCAGCCCTCAAAGCTGCACACACAGCTGCAGGCCTCTGCGCACACAGCTGCAGATTTCCTTTATCACCCAAAAACCCTCTGCGCACACAACTGCAGAGGTTGTCCACGCACACAGCTGGGACTTAGCCTTTTCTTACAAAATTAGCCTTAGCTTCACATCAATTCCTTTTTCATAAAAAGCCTAACCTCACTTATTTACAAGAGTTCCTATTTATACAGCGCACTATTACAAATCCATGGACTTAAACCATGGGCACCCCGAATCCTAAACCCTGGATTTAAACCATGGGTTTATTACAAAATAAGGTTTTTGACTCAGCCCCGACACCCCTAAGACTATTTAGAGCCATAGCTCCGCTTACAAGCTCCCAAAAACCCACGGAGTTATCCATCTTAAGGACCATTAGGGTGCTCGCCCCAACAACTTCACGATCAGCTGACATGGACTCAACTGTGAAACTCAAGAAAATGTGTAATGCAAAATTCGCAGGCCTGGGTGACTTCTTATAGAATCCAACGACTAACTCTGCCATAACTGTGCATTAAAGACACCAAATCTGACCGAGCGGCAGTAGATCTTGTCCAAACGGTGCTAGATTTCCCAAATACGGCTGTGGATTCGACCAAAATCCCATCATTACAGGAAGTTAATGCAGTTAATGTACCGGCGCCGCCAAATCTGATTTTTTCCAACGGTCGCATTTTAAGCTTCAACACACCTTTCTTCTTTGAGTACATAACCACTAACTTTGGCTTCACCACAATAAGGATCTTCGACACAATATAGACCTTCGACATAGCATAATTATAGTCTGGTACCCAATTTCAACTGTTCTTGGTACTTAGACTCTTCTTCTTGCTATTACTTCTGATCAGGGGGTACAGGCCCGTCCCTGTACTTCTTTAATCTACTTCCATTCACCATGGAGGGAAAAATTTATTCATTCAATTTAGCTAACTGAGCTACACCACCATCGGTAAATTTATGAAGTATATATGGTCCTTTCCAATGTGTCTTGAACTTACCTGGGAACTTCATGAATTTACTGTCGTACAAGAGCACAAGATCACCATTCTGAAAATGCTTCTTCTTAATGTGTCTATCATGCAATGCTTTTCCTCTAGCTTTCTGTACTTGCTACTGGAAACCTGCAATGAATCTGTCTTCCTCTAGTTCTAGTATCTTTGCCAGCTGTTGCAGCTGCAACTGTTTTTCCCCAAATTTCTTAAATTTCGGGCCCCTCCTCATGATTTTGCATTGTTTTAATCGTTGGATCCTTTGAAGTTTTGGCCGATTTTAATTTTTAATGATTTTGCGGACTGATTTTCATCTGTTTTCAATGATTGCATGTATTTGGATTTTGTGACTGATCATAGATGGGTGTTTGGTTCACTAACTGATGATGTTGGATCTTTTATTCTTCGAGTCCATGGTTTCGGAAGTGGAATTGGTTTTTAACCTCTGCTAATTTTCTTTTAAAAGCTTTCGAACACCTAAGTTTTCTGTTAAATTGGGTGTCACACTATGACAAATCGGCTGCTTTTGTCCTTTTCCCTTCCACCATTGCGGCTCCCGAAGCAGTTTAGAACCCGAAGTCCGAATCGTTCCAACTGCCGACGCGTTTTGTTTTTGTTTTCCTTTCTTCCGTTGCGGCTGGGAAAGTCTTTTGACTTCCGATGTAATGTCTTCCAACGTCCGATCAAGCTTTTCTCGCCTGCGTTTTGGATGTCTCTAGCTCTTGTCCCTTCCGTCGTTGCGGCTCTCAAAGCCTTTTTAGCTTCCGAAGGGTGAAGCCATCCGATCTCCGATTGAGTTTCCTCCCACCATCGCTTGCCCGCAGTCTTTACCTTTCCGCCGTTGCGGCCAGGAAATTCTTTCCTCTTTCTATGTCTAAACCATCCGACTTCCGATTTTAAAGTTTCCCTCCCTCCCGTCGCATGCCTGGAGCCTTTACTTTTCCGCCGTTGCGGCCGGGAAAGCTGTTTGGCTTCCGATGCTGGTTTCTTCCCGTTTTCCACCGTTGGTTTTGTTGTCACAAGCCTGTAGGAGGATAAGGTAGTATGGTCGGTGCTTAAAGAATGACGGTGGTGCACCTGGTGATTTCCTTGTGGAATAGTCGTTTCAATTGGTAGAATTTGCTACTATTGAATGATGCTTGTCGATTGATTGTAGGTGGTTTTGGGAGATCGGTCAAACTACCGTGGTGCATAGGAAGACAGACCATTTGGCAGAAGTATAACTGAAACCAGATGGATCGCCAGGAGGACCAGGGGAGTAAAAAAGTGAATTCATGAGCTATAAAGAGGCGGACCCAAAAAACTGATCAGTTACCAAGTGGTTCATGATTGCATACAAACAAGATAGAGGAACGTGAAGCGTTTGAGAAACTGAAAGGTCAGGCATTTGTGGGGGAAGCCCAAGCGGTCTACAGTTGTAGTTTAAATATTGGAAAGTAGAACTTAGAAAGGGATTTTTCCCTTGAAAAGTTGTAAACCATTTTTGGCTTGTAAGAGGAACTACTTCATTTTACAATCAGAAACTGCAATTTTTCCTACTGGAGAAAGCAAAATGTGGAATGTATCAACATGATTAAATGAACAATGTTGAAGGGGAACTATTTCGTTTTCAGCTGTGTTTCATTAACTGTGAGAGTGTTTGATTTCCTGAACCTATGTTCTAGTTGAATGTTCTTCAGTATATTTTGTGATGTTTTCCACTATGAGTAATAAGTGTTGTTCATAAAACGATTGGCTATCTGGTTGTTTAAATATCTGTAATTGTTCATGTGTTTGAAAGAAGTATCAGCTACCTGTAACTTTTCATAATGCACGTACAAAATGTATTACTCACCAATAAATGATAATTCTGCTCCCTAGGGATAGTTTAGGTAGTTAGTTTATTTTCTTGATGTATGTGATTTGGATGCTTGTGAGCCTTAAGATGTAAGGTAAGAACTTGCACATCACATTGTGACTACTCCTTGCATTTTTATCACCCTGCATGTTAATTAGGCACTTGCATTTCATAACTTAAGTCAAAAAATACACAAAACTCGGTGGACCGAGCCGTAATCGGTGAAGACTTTGTTTTGTACTTGACCTACGGTAGCCAGACCGCAAACCGGACGGATTCCCTATACCAAACAGTCAACGGGCTAGTTGGGAATGTTGATTGGGGAGAATCCCTTACTGTTGCTGCCTGTGATTTTTAGGGCCTCAACAGTTTTGGTGCTCGAAGGAGGGCCTCCAATGTATGGCTAGCCGAGGAAACCCATTTTCCTGAGAATATTCCACCAGTAACAGTTCTGAAAGCAGTGGGTTTCATAATCCAATTCCGGAAGAAAGAGAACATCTATATTCTGTTGGCAACGAAATTGTTAATGATCTGAGAAGACACACCAGGGCATATGTAAAGAAGATTGCAGGATTGCCAATTATCCCTGAATTGCCCAGAAGAGAGTATAAAAAGAAAGATCGTCCTGAGGCAGAAGGCTTAGTGTTGGTTGGAGACTGGGAAGAACTTGTAGAGATAGCCTTATAGGAATTTGTGCTACCTTTGACTCAAGAAGGCCCAAGAACCCCTCACATTTCCCCTGCTCACACTCCCGTTGGTTCACCTCCTCACTTTCCACCCAGACTCATGGCTGGCATAAACGCAAACCAACCACCTAACCCACCAAATCCACCACCTACACGGAGAGCCAGACCACCATTAAACCTAACACCTCCATTACAGGACCTACCCTAAGCCTTTGACAAGATGTTTCCCAAGTTCGACCCAAATGAGAAGATACTAGTAGATGATCATATGCAGAGTTTTTACTTGGCGATAGAAGGATTGATGGCTGGGGAGCATGAAGATGTAGTCTGCAGACTGTTTCCACATACCCTTAAAGGAGTTGTAGTGTCATGGTACTTTGGGTTGCCTGCTAACTCTATCCTTGATTGGGATACCTTCGAGAGAATTTTCAGAAGTAAGTATGCAACTCAGAAAACTCATGCGGCTCTCATGAAAAGGCTATGCTCATTGAAGAAAGAAAGAAAGGAAAAGGTGCACAGCTTCACACAAAGGTTTGCAGCCTATCTCAATAATTTCTCTGAAATGGATAGACCTTCAGACAAAGTTCTGATTGAATATTATACTTCAGCTTTAGGCCCTGATCTGGCCATGTTGCCAAAGGTAGGGCCAAGCCTACTTTGACAGAAACCTATGAAGAGGCTGAAATAGTGGAAGCTGAAAGAGAAAGTATTGAAGATTATCCAGAGCAGTCAGGAGAAAAAGGTGCAAGTAGGAAAGCCTTATTGTTTACTAAACCTAAGGAAGAAAAATCACCAGATTTGGAAAATATGGCCAAAATGATGCAAAAGTTGTCCAACAAAATCATAGACTTGGAGAAAGAGAAGGAAGCACCAAAGTTTTATAAGCCATATTATAAGAAAAGAGAGGACAACAATCAGTCTCAACCTCCTCCGCACAATACAGCATCCATGAATTTAACAGAGATAGGGATGGAGAATTTTTGCACTTTCCACCAACAACCCCACTCTGAAAAGAATTGTCCGCAATGGATAAATTCAATGACGTTGGTCATGAATCAGATGTTGGATTCTAGATTAACAAAAGAAGAAGATGAATAAAGAAAAGAGAATTCTGCTTCTACTTCTGCGAAAGAACAGGAAGAAGAAACCATGGCTTTATGGAGTTATGTCTCGTTATTTGATGCTGAAGAGGAAAAGACTCAGGGGTATAAGGACGTTATGGAAACCAACGTAGCCACAAGGAGCCAAGGGACGGTCAAGGAAGATAGTCTTATACTCCCAAAGATTAAGAGGCTTCAGAGGAATGTTAAGAAGAAATTTCAAAATAAATCCTTGGCTGATAAAATCCCAGAATTCACTATTACCAGTCAAAATCCTAGACCAAATGATACAACGGCCAAGCCAAATGAAGATAAGGAGAATGCTGATAAACCTCATCCCATCGAACAGTAGATGAGGTATGACATCGTGGAGGATTTAAAGAAGATAAAAGCAAATGTTCCATTATTCAAAATGTGTAAAGTGTCGCAGCAAAAAGAAAGACTGTTGAAAGCACTTGAAGCATCAGATGAGACGCTGCCCATGGATAATCAACCTCAGGAAGAAGAAGAAATTGGAGAAACCAGCGTTGGAGGTAAGTCTAAAAGCAAACATCCACCTTTCCTCCTCACATTTAAAATTTTCAATCATAATGTACATAATTGCTTGGTAGACTCAGGGGCATCGGTAAATGTTATGCCCATATCAGTCTGTAAAAAGATAAATGGGCATCCCAATCCATCCACGTGGAGGGTGGTTCAATTGGATAGAACGGATGTAAAGGTGATTGGTGAGCTAGAAGATGTCCTAGTCCATTTGGCATCTAATGACAAAGTTTGCCAAGTTATTAACATCGTGGTGGCTGATATACCATATGCTTACAGTCTTGTCCTAAGCAGAGATTGGTCGGCCAAATTAAATGGATATTTCACCTCATATTGGTCCCATATTTGGTTTCCATACAAAGGGATTCCAAACCAGATTAAGATTCTAAGAGAGCCTCACATGAAGTACAATGTTACTCAGCTAGAGGAGAAGAATGTACCAGTGGATTCTGTACTGGGAAACTATTTTATCGAGTTGGAACCAGGGAATTATCAAGCGGAAGAAGCCAGCAACACATCAAAAACTCAGCCTGATCTCCTTTGATTCTCACAGGATGATGAGATTGAATGTAATATAGTAAGCTTAGTAGTAGGATTAGATTCACCTTCAGTAGTTAGTGATTTTTGGATTTTGTTTTTTGATGGCTCTAAGACATTAGAAGGGTCAGGGGCTGGCTATGTCCTAATCAACCCATAGAAGAATAAACATTTCCTTTCGTGTAGATTAGAGTTTGAGTGTACTAATAATACAGCTGAGTATGAAGCACTGATGTAGGGACTAAAGAAGGTAATTGAATTAAAGGTAAGTAATTTAAAAGTTTTTGGAGATTATGAAATTATTGTGAAACAAATTCGGAATCAGATACATTGTGTTTCCCCTCACTTAAAGGCTTACCAGAATGAGGTATGGGATTTACTTAAATATTTTAATGCATTCAACATTATTTCAATTCCAATAATTAAAAACGCAGCTGCTGATCTGTTGGCCACATCCACCACTATACTCATACCCACTAATAATCGGTGTTCTGTCGGATTACTTTTCAGGCCTTCAGTACCGGATATGATCACCAATTTGTGAGTGTTTGACGATGATCAGCAAATCATAGAATGTTTGACAAATGACGAGGTGTTTAAAGGAGCGATCATAGACGATGAAGAGCATCAAGCCGAGATGAAATATGACAATTTCATTCTAAAGGTGTCAGAACGTTAAAAAAATGTTCGATTTAAATGAAAAGTTCAGAAGACTAGCCAACGTGAAGACCCACAGCTCATCTCTACAGTTCGAGCTGATAAATTTAGGGACTGAGACGAATCCCAAATTTGTGAATCTCGGCAAGTGTTGTTCGCCAGCAGAAAGAGACAAATTCATTAGTCTATTTAAACAATATAAAGATGTTTTTGCATGGACGTACGAAGATTTGAAAACATACGACACCAACATCATCAAGCACATTGTTGCCATCAAAGCCGGAGTCAAGCCATATCAGCAGCCTTTGAGAAAAATGCATCCGAAGCTGGAACCACTGATTCAGAGTGAAGTGAAGAAATTATTGGATGCTAGAATCATTTTTAAAGTCAGACACTCTGAGTGGGTATCAAATCTGGTGCCAGTTAGAAAAAAATCTGGAGAGATCAGATTATGCGTTGATTTCAGAAATTTGAACCGAGCTTCTGATAAAGATAATTACCCGGTGCCACCCATGGAGCAATTGCTCCAAATGGTTTCAGGTTCTGAACTGTTTTCGTTATTGGACGGTTTCTCTGGCTACAAACAAGTATTAGTAGCCGAGGAGGACAGGTTGAAGACAATGTTCAGGACCAAATGGGGAACCTTTGCCTACAGAAGGATGCCTTTTGGGCTTATAAATGCGGGAGCAACATTTCAGAGAGCTATGGACATAGCTTTCCATGGATTGATCGGCCGTAGCGTTGTAGTGTACCTTGACGATATTACGATATTCTCGAAAAAAAGAGGAGAACACGCATTTCACCTAAGGAATATTTTTGAACGCTGTCAGAAGTATGGCATCTCACTCAATCCTAAGAAATGTGTGTTCGCTGTCACAGAAGGCAAGTTGCTGGGTCACATAGTGTCAAAGCAAGGGATATCCATTGATCCAGAAAGAGTTAAGGCTATTGAACAAATCCCCTTGCCCCATAATAAAAAGGGGATGCAATCATTCATGGGAACCATAAATTTCGTACGAAGATTTGTGCCTGACTTCGCTCAGACCGTCAAGCCACTGCAGTAGATGGTGAAGCAAAATGCAAAATTCAAATGGACCAAGATTGAAAAGAATGCTTTTAGCAAAATCAAGAATGTTGTCGCACATGCACCTTCCCTGAGATTTCGATAAAGACTTTATTCTGTATACATTTGCATCCGATGATTCACTGGCAGCCGTGCTCACCCAAAAGGAAGAAGGGGGGGATGAATTCCCAATCTCCTTTATGAGTACTGGTCTACAAGGGGCTGAATTGAACTACCCAGCCATTGATAAGCAAGCTTATGCAGTGTTTAAGGAAGTAAAGCAATTCAGGCCTTATATATTAAAGAATCGAACCAAGTTAATAGTCCCCTACCCAGCTGTAAGATCCCTTCTCATATAGAAAGAGTTAGGAGAAAGAAAGGGCAACTGGATAATAGCTCTTCAAGAGTACGACCTTGAATTCAAGCCAGCCTCTATAGTTAAAGGTCAAGGGTTGTGCAAATTGATGACTAAAAGTGGGAACAATGAAGAACAAGCCTGGGAGGATGAGGCCGAATTACATGTAATGGATGTATGTCCTTTATTTACAGCTCCCGAGTCTTGGCATAGAGACCTCGTACATTACCTATAGGCAGGGTTGTTACCTGAACATTGGAATTCCAAGCAAAGAAGAGCACTACATCTTAAATCAGCATCTTATCAAATTGTGGGAGGAATATTATTTAGAAAAAATTATGACGGGGTTCTTCTCAGATGCCTAGAAAAGGAAGATGCGAAGAAAGTAATGACAGAGTTACATGACGGTCCTGCTGGGGGACATTATTCAGGAGACACTACAACTCACAAGATCCTCAGGGCAGGTTACTATTGGCCTACGCTTTTCAAAGATGCACATGCATGTTGGGCAATAGGGCAGACCCGGGTTTAATCCTTTTATATCTCACCAACAAAAGACCCACAGTGTTGTCCCTTTCGGCAACAACCTGCGCGCAGGTTGCAGTCTCACCCGAAACAGCTATGGGGTGCCACAGAATCAGGTTTCTGCAAGCAGAGAGGGATATTACTGTACCTTAGCCTTTAATAACTTATTAATCAACAATTACACAGCTTTGTCATTCACTCATATACAACTTCGCAGATAGATAAACAACCGTGACTTGCTTAACCCACTACAGGGAATTCACAGCGAAGCTTGTTATTAGCAGTGATCTAAGTTATCAAATGTATACAGTTATTAATGCATAAAAGACAATAGAAAGAGAAACAACACAAGAAACCACAACACCGGATATAACGTGGTTCACCCCCAGTGTAGGGGTTACGTCCACAAACTGTGTTTTATTCAACTTGCTACAAAACCACAGTTTGATCTGTGCACTCAGCTGTAGATCCCTTCAGTCCTTAAAAGCCACGCACATAGCAGCAGGCCTCTACGCACACAGCTATAGATCTTTCCTTAATCTTCTTACAAAAACCCTCTGTGCACACAGCTGCAGAGGTCGTCCACGCACACAGCTGGGACTTAACCTTTCCTTACATAATCAGCCTTAGCTTCACCTTTCTTTCTTTACATCAAAAAGCCTAACCTTTCTTATTTACCCAAGTGCCTATTTATATCGCACTATTTACAAAAACATGGATCCAAACCATGGGCACCCAAAACCCTAAACCCTGGTCTTAAGCTGTGGGTTTGTTACAATAGAGGACTTTGACTCAACCCCTGACACCCCTAAGACTATTTTGAGTCAAAACCCACGGATTTACCCATCTTAAGGACCGTTAAGGTGCGCGCCCCAACAGGCCCCTAAGACTCACCAGTGTCCTGTCCCGAGGCACTTATCTGCTCGGCTGGTGGTAAAATTTGCTTGGTGGAGACATTGTGCGCTGGTTCCTGGAGTCCTTCCTATTGGTTGTCGGCTGCCTGCTTCTTTCCTTTTTGATATTTATGCTGAGCAAGGCCTTGTGGATCCATCTACACCCCCATCCTTTGTTCAGGTTGGCGACACTTAACCATCCACAGTTTGGGGTCCCCTGGAATTGTGTGTCATGCTGCATAAGGCACACAGCTGCCACGGTTCTGCTATGCCGGAATATTTCAGGGCGGGGCTCCCCAGAGTCGTTTGGCGAGGTCTTATGGCCTTTGTTGCTCCATGTTAGAGCAAATTTGTGCCTGCCTTCGCCTAATTTAGAGTGAACTTCTGCCTACCGGTGTACCTAAGTCGAATACGACTGTACTGGCGGATTACTCAAAAGGTTCTGCAGACCTCTCTCTCTGAATTCTCGTACTAGCTCCTGGACTTCATGATTGTTTGACATGGCTCCAGTCGAGCAAACTCCAAGAAGTGCTTCGAGGAAAATTTCACAAGCCAATGTAGCTTACTTATAGAATTCCGTTACAAGAACTGTCGGCATAGTGTATTAATGACACCAAATCTACTTGAATGCCAAGAATCTCGCCACACTCGGCCTCAGATTTTCCCAAAATCTCATTATTACAGGTATTGAGAGTAGCTCACGTGCCGCGGCCGCCAATTTCCTTTTGTCCCATCCATCACATTCTACGCTATGACACAGTTGGAACCTACGACACAATGACCACCTTCCACTTCGACACAGTATGACCCTGCGACCCCTGACCAACCTTCGACTTTCCATACTTCATCCTTCAGACTGCGACATTCCCTAGTGTTACGAGCAGCTTCTCTTATGGTCCAGTAACCAATTTCAGCTGTTCTGGGTACGTAGACTTTTCTTTCTTGGTGCTACCTCCGAATCTGAGTACCTGGCTTATCCCTGTACTTTTTTAGACGACTCCCATTTATCATATAAGGGAAAAGTTCTCCATTTAACTTAGCTAGCTAGACTGCGCCCCCATCGGTAACTTTCTATACTGTATATGGTCCCTTCCAATGTGTCTTGAACTTTCCTAGGAACTTCATGAATTTGTTGTCATAGAGGAGCACAAGATCACCCTGCTGGAATTGTTTCTTCTTGATGTGTCTGTCATGCCACGTTTTTTCTCGAGCTTCTGCACCTGTTGCTGGAAACCTGCAATAAATATATCTTCTTCAAGTTCTAATATATGTTTCAGTCTCTCTGTCATTATGGCTGGGTCATCCATCTCGGTGAAAGAAGATATTATGAGGCTAGGAACAATGTATTCCATGGGCATGATGGCTTCTTGCCCATAAACCAGTCGGAAAGGTGTATGGCCTGTCAACTTTTTGCAAGTAGTTTTGTAAGCCCATAGTACTGCTGGAATTCGAAGGTCCCAATCATTTCTGTAAGCATTACAAATCTTTGTCAAAGCATGCTCAAGGATCTTATTAAAAGCTTCAATAGTCCCATTTGCTTGTGGATGATAGGTTGTACTTTTCTGATGGTATACTTGAAATTCTTCAGTTAGTACTTCAATAGTTTTATTTAAGAAATGTGATCCTTGATCACTCATAGGACACCCAAACTTGGACAAGATGTGCTCAAAGATGAATTGTGCAGCTATAGCAGTGCTACAGTTCTTGACTGGTTGGGATTCATCCCAACGGGTAAGGTAGTCCATTGCTGTAATAATATATCTCGTTCCGGACCTCTTCGCAGGGGGATTGATAGGGCCGACAAAGTCAATAGCCCATTTGTCAAAAGCTTGTAAGGTTACCTACGGAACTAGGGGCATTTCAACCTTCTTGGATGGTTTGCCTGTCCTCTGAGAGACATCACAGCTGTGGCAATATTCTCTTACATCCTTGTGAACTGTGGGCCACCATAAGCCAGCTATCAGAATCTTCTGTGCGGTAGCTTTCCCTGCATAATGACCTCCTGTTGCGCTAGAATGGGCCTCGGCCAGAATCAGTGGCCTTTCATGCTCCAAGACACACCTGTGCAGTATTTCATCTGGTCCCATCTTGTACAGCTGGCCTGCTATTAAGGTGAAGTCCGCTGCTCGCACTACCAGCTGCTTCTTCTCTTGTGTTGTCATTTCAGCAAGTGGAAACCCTGTAGACAAATATTGAGCAATATCCTGGAAGTAGTCATCGACCATCTGGATGGAAAACAGCTGTGCATCAGGGAGGCCCTCATCCAAACTGGTGGGTTCTTCGCCCGACTCGAGCCTCGACAAGTGGTCAGGTCCTAGGTTCAATCTCCCTGGATTAACTATGATTTCGAAGTCATATTCTTGGAACAGAATCAACCATCTGCATATTCTTCCTCCTAGCACAGGCTTGTTAACCAAATATTTCAAAGCAAAATGATCAGTAAACATCTTAAAGTGAGAGCCTAACAGATAATGCCGAAACTTCTGTAGTGCATACACCATAGCGAGGCCTTCCCGCTCTGTTGTAGTATAATTTTTTTTCTGCGGTGGATAATTTTCTACTGGAAAAATAAATAGGGTGGTCAATCTGACCTGCGCCTGGTTGAGCCAATACTACCCCCAGAGAAATGGAGGATGCGTCGACGTGCACATGAAACGCTTTGTTCCAGTCAGGAAATACTAGAATAGGGGCAGTGACCATCTTTTGCTTCAAAATATCTAGGCTTGCTTGGCACTCAGGTGTCCATTCGAACTTAATATCTTTCTTCAGCTGCCTTTCCATCGGAGCAGTAATCTGAGCATATCCTTGGATGAATTTCCTGTAGTAACCAGTGTGACCGAGTGTTGTGCGAAGCTGTTTGACCGACTTTGGGGGTGGCAGGTTTACAATGATAGCTATCTTCGCAGGATCCATCATCAATCCCTACTTACAGACAACGTGACCAAGCAGAATTCCAAAAGGGGTGCAAAAGATACACTTTTTTAGATTCAAGGCAATTTGGTGCTGTCTACACTTGTTCAACATAAGTCTCAAACTAGTGAGATGGTCTTTTACTAGCCCAAAAATAGTCCAATCATCAAAATAAACTTCTAACAATTTATGTATATATTCCTTAAACGCAGAGATGACAACTCTAGAAAATATAGCAGGTGCATTCTTCAGCCCAAAGGGCATGACAATATACTGAAAGGATCCCATTTCGGTAGCAAATGTTGTCTTATGTCGGTATTCTGGAGCAATTCGGATCTGGTGGTAGCCAGAAAACGCATCAGTAAAATAGTAGACTTCTTGACCTCCAACATTGTCGAGTACTTCATCTGTAAAGGGGGTAGGAAAGGGATCATCCAGACAGGCATCATTTAATTTCCTTAGGTCTATGCAGATTCGGATTTCTCCCTTAGTCTTCTTCTCCTGCACCACCATAGGGCTGACCCACTCATATTCCTCAACCGGCTCGATTATTCCTGTAGCAAGCATCTTATCCAGCTCCACCTTAACCTTTTCTTTATACTTCGGATTCAATCTATAAGGACGTTGCTTCACAAGCTTCGCATCAGGTTTCAAAGGGATCTTCATGACGCCGATATCACCCAGGATACCCTTCATTTCGGAGAACTTCGTCGGAAAGAGGTCCTGATACTCGTGGAGGAGTTGGGTTACCTTGCTGACCATCTCATCATCCCAATAGTCGCCAATGGTAGCCAACTTAGGCTGTTCTTCGGATCCAATGTTGACTGTGCACGTCTTTAGGGGTTGAGTCATTTCTGGGGCTTCGACTGCTGGTCCAGACACATTGCAGCATCTTTCTGACTCAGGGATAGTGATATTGCGTGGGTCCTCATCCTCCTCAATGGCGAAGTTGTAACATTCTACGGCGTGGGATTCCTACGCTGTCCAATCAGGTCGATGTTCTACAAGTTCTCGGTCATCAAAGACCTTGGTATGGAGTATCCTGATAGCTGCATCTAGAGCTGGGCAGACATCATTAGTAGAAAAAGTATGTATAAAACTATGGGCAAGACAGTCCCAACTTACAGTATCTAAGCGGAGCTCAGCGTCCTCGTACCAATTCTTAGCTATTGGGTCCAGTGTATGGATGAATTTATGTGCCCATTCGTCCTGAGGTACATACTTCCACACCTCATAGCATTTTGCCAAATGTTCTTGGGGACTAGATTTTCCATCAAACTTGCTGCGCACCTCCTCGGGCTGGTCCTTAAATCTCAGGCGAAGGAGCCTCTGACAGTCTTCCCAGCTAGGAATCTGCTGCTTATGGCTATTCCACCATCTGGCTGCTGTGACTCTAAGTGATGACTCCATAGAGTTCATTTTCTGTGACTTAGGTATCTGGCCTAAGAATTGTACGATAAACGGTTTAGGGTCTGTCGAACCATCAAAAGTAGGTAGAGCGCTTGGTTGTAAACTGAGCCATCTGAGGGATTTAGTAGGGATGGTACTTCTGTGCCCATGGAGCTCATATAATTGGTTCTGCCAGATTTCTAAGTTGTCCTCAGAGTCGGTCATATAGGAGCTACCAGACTCCGAACCCACAGCAGGAGGGTCCTCAATAGCTTCTTCTTGCGTGGTAATATTGTAGATGGTCTCCGAAGCATTCTAAACCTCGTCCCGTAGTGGTTCTGTATACTATTACCCTTGTGAGGGATCCAGGGGTAGGATGACCCTCAAGTCTCTCCCTTCGAAGATCATCTGTCTCTTCTTTAGGTTAATAACTGCAGCATTTTCCATGGCCCATTCAATTCCTAACAAGGCCAGGTAGGGATTGCTGTCATCAATGATCTCAATTACTGCGAAGTCCACGACAGTACTGACCCTGGAAATATCTATTTGGACACTTAGGAATCTTCCTAGAGGCACGATCCTTTGCTGGTTGGCTAATCTCGGCTAGATAGGGGACCAGGCGAGGGTGGGTTTTCCCATTTGTTCCCAGGTTTGTTTAGTTAACACATTTACGTCGGACCCTAAGTCCAAGATAACATCAATCATATTGTATGCTCCTATCTGAGCATTCAATCTCACTTCCCTACCGGTTCTGCTGACTCTATGAACATTTTTGTCCTGACCAGAACTTTGCTGAGGTCTGCAGGAAGCAATGACTATCTGTAACTCAGTCAGAGCATCCTGATCTCTTAAAAGTTTGAGGCAACTCTGTAAAAAGGAGCATAGGGTACTTACGTTATCCAGCGGGGCTTCCTGGGGCCGCGAAGATAGTTGCTGTGGTTGCGCAGGTGCAACGGATGAACTAGGGCCAGCAAAATATTTCTTGACTTCCATAAATGTCTCTCTTTCTCTTGTGATATCAAATGCTGGGATTTTCGCAGGAGCCTTACAAACCCAAGCGTCGGCAAGCTCTGTTTTTGTATTCTGTGGGTGTGTCATAGCTCCACTCTGTGTGACAACATTGACGGTTGCGGTAGGTCTGGGCTCAACTGAAATCATCTGGATGTTCGGTGTAGGGGTACTCTGTCGTGCCTAAATCTTAGCTATGAGCTGCGGGCACTGCTCAATCACATGATCGACCGCGCGGCAGTACCGACATGTCGTAGTGGGGTTCCGACAGTTGTGAGCCAAATTCCCAACTTGGTTACAATTGTAACACACCAACTAGCCTCGACCTCTTCCGGCCATACCACCACGGCCGCCAGAAGAACCTCTACCGGAGGCACCCCCCTGGTAACCGTAGCTATCATTACTTGGGCCATCATTGTGCACCCAGTAGGTGTCATAGGTGCAGCACTCATCCTCATTATGACCTACAGACTTGCAAAAATTACAGTAGGGGTTCTTAGGTCCTTGTCCATACCTTTGCAGCAGGTAACAGTTCTCGGGCCAGTGCTGACCTGTCGTTCTGCAGGGCTCACAATATAGGACTTGTGGTGGAAATGGGTTCGGCACTCCTGTATGCAGGTACTTGCTTACTAGAGGGCATCATTCCTTGTCATGACCTTCGGTCTGACATTGCGTACACCAAACCTCTTCACGATCGGGTTTCCCCTACTTCATCTCGCGAAGTTCCAAGGCCATCGCTGCTAGCTGTGCTTGGATTTGAGCAATACCAGAATCATCTCTGACAGGAGCAGTCTCTAGCTTCATTGTGATTTCCAGAGCCTCTTGTTGGTCAGCAACCTTCTATTGCATGAGGGGAGTTCTGATATGTGGTAATAATGCTGCAATAAACCATTCCTTGTGCTGCACAGGACTAATGGTAAAGCTGACTTGGTCCAATATAACTTTGAATCTCTGGTCAAAGTCCCATACTGATTCGTCGTGCCGCTGTTGAATCTCTTTGAGTTCAGTGATGCTCTGCGATTCTGATTTAGGCTTCTTAAATTCTTTGGTTATGGCTGCCTTAATCTCATCTAACGTAGGGCTCTGAGTACTGGATAATTTCATGAACCAGGTCAAAGCCTGGTCCCGGAAAGAAGTAATGAGCTGGGCGGCTCTCACATCCAAGTCTGTAATTTTCTTCGCATTCCATACTGCTTCACATAAAAACCAAAACTGTTTTGGGTCCTCTGATCCCATGCCTTTGAAGATGGGGAGCTTAATGTCATCAACTAGGTGGGCCATGGGGGTTCTAGGAGGGCTGGGAGAGGGACCGGATGTCGATGGGGGGGGGGTTTACAAGGGTATATTGACCTGTGGCCGTAATACTTGGACTTGGTTGACTGTCAGACTGCGATGGAATTTCAGGGGTAATAGAGCTTTGCTGCGGGGTGACCGGAGGGTTTCCAACCAAAGGGTTTTCGTCAGAGTCTGAATCTTCAGGATGTACAGGGGAAGACATGGTAGCCTGACCAAGGAATAGGAGTCAAAATCTCTTTTGTACCTTTTTCCACTTCCCAGCAAACCACTTTGCTCGTCGAAGGTATTATCACTTGCAAACATATGTTAGTACTACTAAGCTAGCAATCTGATTCAAACAACAATATACCCTTTTCAGCCAATAATATTTTAATCCTCAAGCTTAATGAATGCAAAAACTTACCACGGGGGCCTTTGAAGAATTGTCATTCAGCTTCGCTAAAGGAGGTACTTGTGTTAATGGAAAACTCTGTCACGAAGGCTTCCAATGTTCACGTCGTCCAGAAATCAACAGCGCGGGATACCTCGTTGTTCACGTGTTGCACAAGATTGACCCTTGTGGAGGTCCACATGGGAACCCGGTGAGCTTGGAAGTTTGTCCTTCGCTCTGTTAACCTAGACAACCACTGGTGCAACTCTATGTAGATACTACCAAAGAAAATGTCATAAGCATCACAAAAAACATACCTTTGTAAAAAGTCACATGCGCTACGAAGCGGATTTGTATTCTCTGTCTCAGCAAATTTCAAATAAGTCTCATCAAGCCAATCCCCGATATCCTTCACAGAGGGCCTCCAGACCATAGCCCTCGAGGTACGACGTAAACCCCTCTTGAGCAGATACTGAGTTCAACCGGAAACGGAACCAATTTGTTGGGCAATAGGGCAGACCCGGGTTTAATCCTTTTATGTCGCACCAACAAAAGACCCACAGTGTTGGCCCTTTCGGCAACAACCTACGCGCAAGTTGCAGTCTCACCCGAAACAGCTATGGGGTGCCGCAAAATCAGGTTTCTGCAAGCAGAGAGGGATATTACTGTACCTTAGCCTTTAATAACTTATTAATCAACAATTACACAGCTTTGTCATTCACTCATATACAACTTCGCAGATAGATAAACAACCGTGACTTGCTTAACCCACTACAGGGAATTGACAGCGAAGCTTGTTATTAGCAATGATCTAAGTTATCAAATGTATACAGTTATTAATGCATAAAAGACAACAGAAAGATAAACAACACAAGAAACCACAACACCGGATATAACGTGGTTCACCCCTAGTGTAGGGGTTACATCCACAAACTGTGTTTTATTCAACTTGCTACAAAACCACAGTTTGATCTGCGCACTCAGCTGCAGATCCCTTCAGTCCTTAAAAGCCGCGCACACAGCAGCAGGCCTCTGCGCACACAGCTGCAGATCTTTCCTTAATCTTCTTACAAAAACCCTCTACACACACAGCTGCAGAGGTCGTCCACGCACACAGCTGGGACTTAACCTTTCCTTACATAATCAGCCTTAGCTTCACCTTTCTTTCTTTACATCAAAAATCCTAACCTTTCTTATTTACCCAAGTGCCTATTTATATCGCACTATTTACAAAAACATGGATCCAAACCATGGGCACCCAAAACCCTAAACCCTGGTCTTAAGCCGTGGGTTTGTTACAATAGAGGACTTTGACTCAACCCCCGACACCCCTAAGACTATTTTGAGTCAAAACCCGCGGAGTTACCCATCTTAAGGACCATTAAGGTGCGCACCCCAACAATGCACATGTCAGGAAATGTGATATTTGCCAAAGGTGTGGTGGGAGACAACCTAAAGCAGCAACACCCCTAAATCCTGTGATGATCACGGAACCATTCAAGCAATGGGGGCTGGATATAATTGGAGAAATAAAGCCGAATTCCTCTCTACAGCATAAGTACATTCTGACCGCCATGGATTATTTCACCCGCTGGGTCGAAGCTATCCTGCTACGCAAGATAAATGAAGACGAAATCATCAGCTTCCTACAAGACCACATCATGACCAAGTTTGGATTTCTAGTTTCATTAGTTTTTGATAATGCTAAGTACTTTTCATCAATTAAATTGACTGCATTTGCTCATGATAAAGGGATAAAATTGCATTATTCTGCTAACTACTATCCACAAGGAAATGGCCTGGCTAAATCCTCTAATAAAAATCTGATTAGAATCCTGAAGAAGACTGTGATAGAAAACCAGAGGAGCTGGCACTCTGTGCTACCAAACGCCCTATGGGCTGATAGAGTCACCCCTAAGTCTGCGATAGGAGTGTCACCTTATACCCTGGTGTATGGTAAAGAAGCCATTCTTCCACCCAACATCATGATGTCGTCTTCTATTTTAGCCCAAGAGTCTAGTGGGTTGGACGATGAAGTTTTGCAAATAAGAATATATAATCTGCTGAAAGCAGAAGAGGCTAGATCTAAAGCCCGAGAATGCTTTAAGCAATAGCAAGAGCTAGTGAAGAGATGGTTTGACAAACATAAAGCTGGAACAAAAGACTTTGAGGTAGGAGACTTAGTCCTCAAATGGGATCACCCCCATGATGAGAAAGGAAAGCACACTAAATTCCAGCAATTGTGGGTAGGCCCTTTTCAAATTGCAGCAAAGCTTGGTCCTTCTACTTACAAGTTACAGGATCTTCAGGGGTGGGAAGAGAACTTACCAGTAAATGGTTTGGTTCTCAAGCCTTATTTTTCCTGATTTTCTTTGAGTTCTTCTGTCTTGTATATAAATAATCTGTTTGGCTGTCTTTTGAGTCATGATTTATGGTTTGTTTTAGTTTGTTTTCTTGATTCTAATAAAGGGAATGAACCCGCAGTTGCATGGAGAACATTAAAATGTTTGGGAATGATAACCATTTTTGGGTCTCAGACTGTGTTTTTGTATAAAATAATTTCTTCCAGTTTAGTTGTTTTCTCGAATAATTCTGTGTGCATTGAAGTCCTGCTTAACCCCTGTGAAATAAACCAGATTTAGAAAGTCTGGAATATTATGTTGAGGCTCCATCCACGTCACACTTAAAATGTTCTAAGGAGCAACAGTGGAGGACCCATGGAAAGGATCAAGGTGAACAGTATATTAAATATAAATGATCCCATGCCCAAGAAACGACTACCGAAAGGAAAATAAGAATAAAACTCCTATAAAAGCATCATACACCAAAACAGATGCTGAATCATCTGTACGAAATTGCCAAAAGATCCTCTCCGTCCGTGGGCCGAAAATTAAATACATCTCTCACACAAAAGGACACTATGGGATAGAGGATCCTGAATTACAATTCAGTAAGAAAGGTATGCAGGAGGACTCATATGAAAAAAAGGACAAAAGTCCAAAAGCACAAAAAGTGCTAAAATGGCATTGGAATGAGGAACAAACGAATATTTCTGTTTACCATGTGCTACAATCCTGTGGTGTCCAAGCTATTAGCTACCTGAAGACAAGGTAATAATGAAACTTATCTTCTGGCCTCAGCAAAGTGATCTGGACTTGAAAATCTTGGTTTCTACTCTCCCAAATTGGACTATTATCAATGGTTGAAGGTACACACTTTTGGCATTTGAGAAATCCAGGTAGCTGGAAGAATTCAATGAGATGCACTTGTTGTTAAATAGTTTGTTACTCGAATATTAATCGCCTAGAGATCTAGGTTCACCAGGTAATCACCAATTGTTGCAGCTGCAACTATTTTTCCCCAAATTTCTTAAATTTCGGGCCCCTCCTCATGATTTTGCATTGTTTTAATCGTTGGATCCTTTGAAGTTTTGGTCGATTTTAATTTTGAATGATTTTGCAAACTGATTTTCAGTTGTTTTCAAGGATTGCATGTATTTGTATTTTGTGACTAATCGCAGATGGGTGTTTGGTTCACTAACTGATGATGTCGGATCTTTTATTCTTCGAGTCCACAGTTTCGGAAGTGGAATTGGTTTTTAACCTCTGCTGATTTTCTTTTAAAATCTTTCGAACACCTAAGTTTTCTATTAAATTGGGCATCACACTATGATAAATCGGCTGCTTTTGTCCTTTTCCCTTCCGCCGTTGCGGCTCTCGAAGCAGTTTAGAACCCGAAGTCCGAATCGTTCCGACTGTCGACGCGTGTTGTTTTTGTTTTCCTTTCCACCATTGCGGCTGGGAAAGTCTTTTGACTTCCGATGTAATGTCTTCCGACATCCGATCAAGCTTTTCCCGCCCGCGTTTCGGATGTCTCTAGCTCTTGTCCCTTCCACCGTTGCAACTCTCAAAGTCTTTTTAGCTGCCGAAGGGTGAAGCCATCCGATCTCCGATTGAGTTTCCTCCCACCATCGCTTTCCCGCAGTCTTTACCTTTCCGCCATTGTGGCCGGGAAAGTATTTTCGCTTTCGATGTCTAAACCATCTGACTTCTAATTTTAAAGTTTCCCGCCCTCCCGTCGCATGCCTGGAGCCTTTATTTTTCCGCCGTTGCGGCCGGGAAATCTGTTTGGCTTCCGATGCTAGTTTCTTCCCATTTTTCGCCGTTAGTTTTGTTGTCACAAGCCTGTAGGAGGATAAGGTAGTATGGTCGGCGCTTAAAGAATGACGGTGGTACACCTAGTGATTTCCTTGTGGACTAGTCGTTTCAATTGGTAGAATTTGCTACTGTTGAATGATGCTTGTCGATTGATTGCAGGCGGTTTTGGGAGATCGATCAAACTACCGCGGTGCATAGGAAGATAGACCATTTGGCAGAAGTATAACTGAAACCAGAGGGATCGCCAGGAGGACCAGGGGAATAAAAAAGCGAAATCAGGAGCTATAAAGAGGCGGACCCAAAAAACTGATCAGTTACTAAGTGGCTCATGATTGCATACAGACAAGATAGAGGAACGTGAAGCGTTTGAGAAACTGAAAGGTCAAGAGTTTGTGGGGGCAGCCCAAGCGGTCTACAATTGTAGTTTAAATATTGGAAAGTAGAACTTAGAAAGGGATTTTTCCCTCAAAAATTTGTAAACCATTTTTGGCTTGTAAGAGGAACTACTTCGTTTTACAATCAGAAACTGCAATTTTGCCTGCTGGAGAAAGCAAAATGTGGAATGTATCAACGTGATTAAATGAACAATGTTGAAGGGGAAATATTTCGTTTTCAGCTGTGTTTCATTAACTGTGAGAGTGTTTGATTTCCTGAACCTATGTTCTAGTTGAATGTTCTTCAGTATATTTTGTGATGTTTTCCACTGTGAGTAATAAGTGTTGTTCATAAAACGATTGGCTATCTGGTTGTTTAAATATCTGTAATTGTTCATGTGTTTGAAAGAAGTATCAGCTACCTGTAACTTTTCATAATGCACGTACAAAATGTATTACTCACCAATAAATGATAATTCTGCTCCCTAGGGATAGTTTAGGTAGTTAGTTTATTTTCTTGTTGTATGTGATTTGGATGCTTGTGAGCCTTAAGACGTAAGGTAAGAACCTGTGCATCACATTGTGACTGTTCCTTGCATTTTTATCACCCTGCATGTTAATTAGGCACTTGCATTTCATAACTTAAGTCAAAAAATACACAAAACTCGGTGGACCGGGCTGTAACCGGTGAAGCCTTTGTTTTGTACTTGACCTACGGTAGCCGAACCGCAAACCGGACGGATTCCCTATACCAAACAGTCAACGAGCTAGTTGGGAACGTTGATTGGGGAGAATCCCTTACTGTTGCTGCCTGCGATTTTCGGGGCCTCAACACCAACCTTTCATTCAACACAGCTGGATCATCCATCTCTATGAAGGCAGATATTCTGAGGCTAGGAACAATGTACTACATGGGCATAACTGCTTCTTGTCCATATACCAGCTGAAAAGGTGTGTGGCCTGTCAACTTCTTGTAAGTGATTCTATAAGCCCATAATACTGTTGGAATTATAAGATCCCAATCATTTCTGTTAACATTGCAAACCTTCATCAAATCATGCTCAAGAATCTTGTTAAAGGCTTCGACAGTTCCATTTGCTTGAGGATGGTAGGCAGTACTCTTCTGATGAGATACTTGAAATTATTCGGTCAAGGCTTCAATAGTATTATTCAGAAAATGTGATCCTTGATCACTCATAAGAATTCTAGGACACCCAAACCTCGACAAAATATTATCAAATATGAACTTCGCAGCTGTAGCAACGCTACAGTCCTTGACTGGTTGAGCTTCGGCCCAACGAGTAAGGTAATCAGTTGCTGTAATAATGTATCTTGCTCCAGATTTCTTTGCAGGGGGATTGATTGGTCCAACAAAATCAATAGCTCACTTTTGAAATGTTTGTAAAGTTACCTGTGGAACCAGAGGCATCTCATCCCTCCTGGATGGTTTTCCTGTCCTCTGACAGATATCACAACTGTGGCAATACTCTCTTGCATCCTTATAAATCGTAGGCCACCACAATCCAGCTGTCAAAATCTTCTGTGCCATACCTTTTCCTACATAATGACCTCTTGCTGCTCCAGAATGTGCCTCAGCCAGAATTAATGGCTTTTCATGCTCCAGGACACATCTGCACAGTATTTCATCTGGTCCCATCTTATATAGCTGTCCTGCTATCAAGGTAAAGTCAGCTGCTCTAACCACCAGTTGCTTCTTCTGCTGTGTTGTCATCTCAGAGGGTGCAAAACATGTAGACAAGTACTGAACAATATCCTGAAAATAGTCATCAACCATCTGGATGGCAAACAACTGGGCATCAGGAAGACCTTCGTCCAAACCAGTGGGCTCTTCTCCTGACTCAATCCTTGACAAGTGGTCAGGCCCCACGTTAATTCTTCCTGTCTTAACTATGATCTCAAAGTCATACTCCTGAAACAAAATCAGCCATCTGCATATCCTCCCACCTAACACAGGCTTGCTAACCAAATACTTCAAAGCAGAATGGTTAGTGAACATCTTAAAATGAGATCCTAACAAATAATGTCGAAATTTCTGCAAGGCATAAACCATAGCTAGACCTTCTCATTCTGTCGTAGTATAATTATTTTCTACTGTGGACAATTTTCTACTTGCGAAAGCAATAGGGTGATCAATATTACCTTCACCTGACTGAGCCAATACTATACCTAAAGCAATGGAATATGCATCGACATGAACATGAAACTCCTTACTCCAGTCAGGGAATACTAAGATAGGGACAGTGACCATCTTTTCTTTCAAAATATCCCAGCTTTCTTGACATTCAAGTGTCCACTCAAACTTAATATATTTCTTCAATTTCTTTTCCATAGGGGCTGTAATCTGAGCATATCCTTTAATGAATTTCCTGTAATATCCAGTATGACCAAGCGTAGTGCGAAGTTTCTTAACAGACTTCGGAGGTGGCAAGTTCACAATAATGGCTATCTTCACAGGATCCACCATCAATTCTTGCTTGCATACAATGTGACCTAGCATAATTCCAAAAGGTGTACAAAAGAGACACTTCTTCAGGGTCAATGAAATCTGATGCTGTCTACACTTGTCCAGCATAAATCTTAAACTAGCTATGTGATCTTTCAATAAACCAAAGATAGTCCAATCATCAAAGTAAAATTCCAAGAACTTATGAATAAATTCCTAAAATGCAGATATGACTACTCTAGAAAACATAGCAGGTGCATTCTTCAATCCAAAGGGCATAACAGTATACTGAAAAGATCCCATTTCTGTAGAGAAGGTTGTTTTATGTTGATCCTCTGGAGCAATTCTGATCTGATGGTAACCTAAAAATCCATCAGTGAAAGAATACACTTCTTGACCTCCGACATTGTCTAAAACTTCATCTGTAAAGGGAGTAGGAAAAGGATCATGTAAATAGGCATCATTCAGATTCCTCAGATCAACACAGATTATGATTTCTCCCTTGATCTTCTTTTCTTGTACCACCATAGGGCTAACCCATTCAGACTCTTCGACAGGCTCAATGATTCCTGCAGTGAGCATCTTATCCAGCTCCATCCTGACTTTTTATTTATACTTAGGATTCAGCCTATAAGGGCACTGCTTCACAAGCTTCGCATTAGCTTTCAAAGGGATTTTTATCACTCCTATATCACCAAGGATACCTTTCATTTCTGAGAACTTCGTTGGAAATAAGTCTTGATACTCATGGAGGAGTTTAGTCACTTTGATCACCATTTCTTCATCCCAATAATCTCCAATGGTAGCGTACTTAGGCATTTCTTCTGATCCAATGTTTAATTTCCTTATTTTCAAGGGCTGAGTTACTTTAGGTGATTCGACTACTGGTCCATGTACTTCGCAATGTCCTTCTGACTCAGGAATATTAATATTGCAAGGGTCATTGTCTTCATCAATGGCGAGGTTATAGCATTCTACTACATTAGCTTCTTGTTCCTTCCAATCAGGCTGGTACTCTGCTATTTCTTTATCATCAAACACCTTAGTATGGATCAACCTAATAGCTGCGTCCAAAGCAGGGAAAACCTCAGTAATAGAAAATGTGAGCACAAAACTAGCAGCAAGGCTAACCCAACTTACAGTACCATGGCAAAGCTCCACCTCCGCATACCAGTTCTTTGCTACAGGTTCCAGAGTGTGTACAAACCTATGTACCCATTCTTCACAAGGTACGTGCTTCCATGCCTCATAACACTGCTCCAAATGTTCCTGAGGGCTAGTCTTACCATTAAATCTACTTCGTACCTCCTGAGGTTGATCCATGAATCTCAAGCAAAGAAAATTTTGACAAGCTCTCCAACTATGAATATACTTTTTATGACCATTCCACCATCTGGCAGCTATGGCTCTGAATACTGAATCTAGAGTCTCCATTTTCTGTGAATCTAGTACTTGCTATGAGAATTGTACAATAAAATATTCTGGGTCTGTCAAGCCATCAAAAGTAGGTAAGATTCTTGTCTGTGAGCCAACCCATCTGATAGACTTAGTAATTCTTTCACATCGATGCCCATGTAGCTCATAAATTCGATCCTGCCAATTCTCTAAGCCTTCGTCTGAATCAGTCATGCAAGAACTATCACACTACCAATCCATTATACCTTCAGCAGTAGGGTTAACATAGTCCTCTTCTTTAGCTGTGATGTTGTAAATATGATCCAAAACATCCTGATCTTCATCTCTGACTGGATCTGTATACCTTTCTCCTTGAGAAGCGTCCAACGGTACTATGACTCTCAAGCCTTTTCCTTCAAAATTCATCTGTCTATTCTCAAGGTTGATTACTGCATAATTGTCTAGTGCCGATTCAATTCCTAGCAATGCTGGATAGGGGTTGCTATCATCAATTATTTCAATGACTTCAAAATCTGCTAAGGTACTGACTCCATAAATATCCACTAGTACACTAGGGAATCTTCCCAAGGGCACAATCTTCTACTGATTGTCTAATCTCAACTGTATAGGGGACCATTCAAGCGTAGGTTTTCCCATTTGTTCCCATGTCTACTTAGTTAGGACATTCACTTCTGATCCCAGGTCTAAAATGATATCAGTCATGTCATAATCTCCTATCTGAGCATGCAATCTCATTTCTCTTCCATTCCTTCTAACTCTATTAACAGTTTTTTCTCTATCAGAGCTTCGCTGAGGTTCGCAAGATGCAATAACTTTCTGTAACTCATTCAAAGCATTCTGATTTCCTAATAGCTTCATACAACTCTGTAAAAATGATGTCAGTGTACTTACTTGATCCAGCGAAGCTTCTTGAAACTGTAACTACTGTTGATGCTGTTGTGTAGTTTCTACTGATATTCTCGGATCAGCAAAGTCTTTTTTAGCTTCCATAAATATTCCTTTTTCTCTTCCAATATCGAAGGTTGGAATTTTCTCTGGGGTCTTACAGACCCAAGCCTCGTCAGGTTGTTTCCCCTTATTCGGTGCCTGCATCGTAGTTCCACTCCTTGTAACAACGTTAAGGGATGGGGCAGGTCTTTTCTCTATAGCAATCATCTAAACATTCTGAGTAGGAGCACCATTCCTTTCTTGTATCTTGGCTATCAACTGTGGGCATTGCTCAATCACATGATCTACTGCTCTGCAATATCGACATGTCGTAGTTGGGTTCTGACAGTCTCTAGCTACATGTCCTGCCTGACTATAGTTATAGCAAATAATCTAACCCCGTCCTCTTCCAGGAATACCAACATGACCACAACCTCTGAAATTACCTCGACCTGGTGTACCACCACGGTAACCATATCCATCATTTCCTTGTGCATCGGTTTGTACCCTATAAGCATCATAGGTTCGCTCTCTCATGAGGTCAAAACTGCGACATTCGTCCTCATTGTGTCCAACTGACTTACAGAACTTGCAGTATGGATTCTTAGGTACTTGAACATATCGCTGCAATAGATAGAAATCTTCAGGTCGATGCTGGCCAGTTGTTCTACAAATCTCACAATATAGGACATTAGGGTTAAACGGGTTTGGTGCGCCAATATTCAAATAATTTCTTAATGCAGGACACTATTCTTTGTCATGACCTTCTATCTTACATCGTGTACACCAAACCTCTTCTCGAATAGATTTCCCTTTTTTCATGTCGTGAAGCTCCAAATCCATTTCTGCTAACTGTGCTTGTATCTGGGCTATTCCGGAATTATCTCCAATAGGAGTTGTTTCAAGTTTCATAGCAATTTCCAATGCCTCTTGCTGGTCAGCAACCTTCTGTTGCATAAGTGGAGTCCTGATATGAGGCAATAGTGTTGCAATGAACCATTATTTATGCTGTTCTGGTCCAATAGTGAAACTAACTTGATCCAACAGAACCTTGAACCTCTGATCAAAATCCCAAACTGATTCACCTCGCTTCTGCTGAGTTTCTTTCAATTCAGTTATGCACTATGACTCCGATTTAGGCTTCTTGAATTCTTTGATCATTGCTTTTTTAATATCAGCCAAGATATAGTTCTGAGTACTGGAAAACTTCATAAACCAGGTCAAAGCTCGGTATTTGAAAGAGGTGACTAGCTGCTCTCTTCTTGTATTTTGATCCATAATATTCTTAGCAGTCCAAATAGCTTCGAATAAGAACCAAAACTGCTCTGGATCCTCTGATCCAGTTCCTTTAAAGACTGGCAGCTTGATATCATCATTCACATGGGCCATAGTGAATCAAGCGGGGGGAGGAGGAGGAAGACTGATAACAGGGGGAGGGGAACTTACTGAGGTAGACTGACCTACGACAGGACTACTCGGGCTAGGGTTACTTTCAAACTACGAAGGGTTCTCAAGGATAACAGATCTTCGCTACGGAGTTATAGGAGGGTTTCCAACAAAAGGGGTTTCTTCAGAGTCGGATTCTTCAGGAATTAATGAGGTATAATTAGTATTATGGCCTAGGGTATAGGATCCAAGAGTTCTCTTGTATCTTTTACCATTGCGAAGCAAACCACTTTGCTCGTCGAAGTCACTTTCGCTTTCAAACATAGGTTAGTAGCAATAAATCTAGCAATCTGATTGGATAAGCAATATGCCTTTCTCAGCCAAGAGCATTTTAATTTTCAAACTTAATGAATTCAGGTACTTACCCCTTGGTCCTTTGAAAAACTATCTTTCTACTTCGCTGAAAGAAGTATTTGTGTCGATGGTGAACTCCGTCACAAATGCTTCAAGGGTTCGCGTTGTCCAGAAGTCAACGGCTCGTGATACCGCATTGTTCACACTTTTCAACAGCTTAATTCTCTCTAGGGTCCAGTCAGGAGACTGATCTTCTTTGAAGTTTGTCTTTCTTTCTATCAACCTGGATAACCACTGGTGCAATTCTATGTGGATACTAGCAAAGAAAATTTCATAAATATCAGTAAAAACGTACCTTTGCAAGAAGTCGTCTGAGCTATGACGAGGGTCCTTATTCTCTTGTTCAGCAAATTTCAGATAAGTATCTTCAACCCAGTCACTGATTTATTTTACTGAGGGCCTCCAAATCATATCCATCCAGGTACGACGTAGATCCCTCTTGAAGCAAATACTGGTTCAACTGGCAACGGAACCAATTTGTTGGGTGGATGGGGCAGACTCGGGTTCTTATGCTTTTATCTTTGCACCAACAAACAGACCCACAGTGTTGGCCCTTTCAGCAACAACCTATGAACAGGTTGCAGTCTCACCCGAAACAGCTATGGGATGCCACAGAATTAGGTTTCTGTAGGCAAAAGAGGGATATTATTGTACCTTTAGCCTTAACAAAGAACAATTATGCAATACAGAGCTTCGATATTCACTTAAATAGCTTCGCCGTTTAGATAAAAAGATAGTTTCTTGCTTAACCCTTAACTGGGAATTCACAGCAAAGTTAATACTTAGCAATTTATCCTACTTTATCATTCATCTACTTATCAAATGCATAAAAACATAACAGGAACAAAATAAAAAGAACCACCACAACACAAGATATACGTGGTTCACCCCCTGTGTAGGGGCTACGTCCACAGAACTATGTTTATATTCAACAATTTACAAACAACACAGTTCTGATCTACGCACTCAGCTGTAGATCCTTTCTTCCAAAACCCTCTGCGCACTCAGCTGCAGAGGTCATCCACGCACTCAGCTGGGACTTAACCTTAAACCCAAAAATAGACCTTAGCTTCTTCGCATCACATCATCATCATAACAAAAAGCTTCTTCTGACTCCTTTACATAAGTGCCTATTTATACAAGTGCACTATTACAATACCATGGGATTAAACCATGGGCTTAGAAACCATGGGCTTAAACCATGGGACATTTACAAAAAGAGGGGCTTCGACCCAACCCCGAAACCCCTAAGACTATTTTGGACCGCAACTCCGCTTACAAGCTTCGCACCAAAACCGCAGAGTTGCTAAAATTAAGGACCTTCAAGGTCCGAGGCCCAACAATTATTTCATTGGTATAATCACAATTACCTAATACATAAATATACAAAACTTAATTATATTTCCACAGGAAACAGTATTAAAACTGTTTGGTAAATATAAACTAGGAAAGTAAATAAAAACCTTTCCACACGTTTTTAACCCAGAAAAATATAGTAAAGACTTAGGTTGCATAATCAACCTTTTTTCTATCAACTTACTGAAGTAATTATTATTGACAATAAAATCAAATTATATTTTAGAAACTAACTGTCTAAAACATGTCATTTCACTTTTAAACATAATCAAAATAAATATCAAATTACAGTAACAATAATCTCTATTTAGGATAATTTAAACAGAATTGAAAAAAAACCAAAATCGATCGAATTTCACAACTGCCATCATCTTCTTAAAAAAACAGTATATATTTATTTCTGAATATAGAAGTCACAAAACAATAAGCTTAAAATCCTTTTCAATTTATAGACAACATCTAAAACCCTATCATCACTATCAAAACCACTACTGTCACCTTAGAGGTTATGACCTAATGGCCTTTTTACAACTCAAGACACGGCTTAAAATCTTGTGCAAAAATAAATTTACTGAAATCAAAACTACGGCCATGAAAGCCCCAAGTTTTCCATTACGATATAGCCTCTACGACTTCAAGTTTTTTTTTTAAACCACATATTGCAGTCTCGACCACATGGCCTTCCAAAAAAAACAAATCACCATGTAACCACGGCCAACCAGAACCCAAGAACCAAGTGGGAAGTATCTACATAAACACCATAAAACCAGTGCAAGAGAACCTCAGGCGAGACAAAGGCTTACCAGAATGGATACGAAGCTTGGAATCCATGCATGGAGACTTTACGGCATATTCTAGCACATACCCTTCATTTGTAATCCTGCAGGAGTATAATAAAACACTAATTGAGAAATGTATACAAATGAGAGAGTTAATAATTTATTAACTAGTGAAGAATAGTTATAGACAAAATAAATTCCTCACCTGAAGAAACTGAACTTGGCCACGAACTGGGGAAAGAGAACAGACCCTAACCACCAGAGCATTAATGCCAAGCAACGAAGGAAGCACCATTGAGAAACCCTAGCAAGGAAGTCCAAATCAACTCCGAACTAAACCAAACACCGAACTCACAATACATAGTTTTATCACTACACCAGTGCCGAAGGATAGCTCACCCAAAGGCTTGGAATTAGCGACAAAGACCATGCACTCACAGAGAGAAAGAATGGAAATAAAACTCACATATGCAAAGAATGGTGAGGAAGTGAAAGACTCTCACAGGGAAAGGTAAGCCATAGAAGCAAAGGTTCTCATTTGCAACAGGAGCAAAATGACAAGGCATGCGGCCATGAGCATGCAACTCGTCCACTCCACAACAGAGACAAGACAAATGCAATTTTTAGGGTTTAGAATAGTTTTATATTGCTCCAAAAGTCAACAAAACCTAACCATCTAGCAATGACCACGTGGCATTGAAATTATTTATGAAAAGTGGGTTTCATATTATAGTTCGAGATCTCCTTGGAAGCAGCCCACACACATTAGCATTTTACAAAGAAAACTATGGTTAAAACCTTTGTCATAACCCCCAACATCGTTATTTTATAAAGTGTATATTATAACCTTGGAGGATAATGTAGGGAGATAAATTTACATACACTCGGGTTTACATTATTGCTCTATAATCTTAGAAATGAGTAAAAACTTAGGAAAAGAATTATCCATTTTGAATTTGCATAATAATAATAGTTTTGTGAGAAACCATAGCATCATAAAAGACTAAATCAATTATGTATGAATGCTTGCGAGTATAGAAAGCTGCATAACTAAATTCCTAGTCTAGGTATTAATTTAGTATCATTATAAGGTACCAATGTTTGTTTTGTCATTTTCCCCTTGTGAGGTAAAGAATATTACAAGGGTTAGGTAGAACAGATGTTGTAAAAGAAATATTTTATTTCATAACCAAAAATAGCAGTAATACTATTGTGTAAAGATATAAAATTGGTATTATTGCATCTCAATTTGGTAAGTATTAGAACAGTTAAACAAATCTATCTTAAGCACTAGGTCTTATTTTCCATGTGTCAATATCAATCAATGTACTTATGACTATACCTAGATCATAGGTTTTCCTAACGGTTTATTTAACTCATTTATTGTTGAAAGCAAATACTCTTGATTTACCTCAGCATCAAGTATTAAAACATAAAGGAATCTGATATACCTTTATCTTTCACCAGAATTATAAACATGAGTTAAACTGATAATAGACTGATAAAAATTAGATGAACGAGTTAAAGTCGAAGCCAATGGGAGAACTACTGGTTAATGTCAGTTTTCCTAAGTACTTATATTTACCAGGAAAAAATAATTAAAACATAAATATATACAGATCAACGATACCTCATTTATTACTCAAAGCTGTAAAGTAAATAAATTTACTAGCATTATATTTTATGCTAGTTGAGATAATAATCTCAATCTGGAAAACTGGTGACAAAACGTCTTACCTGTAAAGGACTTGTAAAAGAAGCATCACTTCGCTGCAGTAGCTAAAAAGCTAAGTAAGCCTCGATCTCAATTGAAGTTCCTTCTACTTTCATAAAACAGTAAAACAAACTTAGCACTAGTAATTCAACAGATGTTTCAATTCTTGTTGTTCCAAATCATAACCTGCTAAATCAAATCCTTAACATTGAATTATGAAAACAAACAAATAAGTATGCAGAATTAGAGATTAACAAAAGAAATAGTTCTAGTTTAAAACTGTTTAGGGTAACCGTTAAAATTTAATTGTTCCTAAGTAGTGACTTCTGCAAACATTTTATGTTATATGAAAAAATTTAAATTTTTACGAATTTTTGGAGTATTACACTTCGTTTATGAAAAAATGGTATATCTCTCCATATTTTTATTCTTGCTTAGCTTTAGTAGTGCTCTAGGTATCATTGTACTTGATTTAGAGAGGAACCCTTTTCAACTTGCTCATATTGTACTAGGTATCAGACAGTATCTTTTGTACATATTGGAGTGTTGTTTGTTTTTCATTGTGACATAGTGAACTCCTTCAATCCATCAACAACAACATTATTTTCCATGGCGTATGAATTAACAACTTGTGTGTATGAAACTAACTTATCATCAAAAAAAGAATACAAAACCAAAGTAACACCGGTTTAGATTCCCCCCATATATTAAAGGTCTTGCTTGTGATTATTTCTAAGTTTCTCAAGTCTTGAAATAGACTTTGACAACTACAAGATTCTACAGGGAAGTTAAACTCTCAGATGTTAGCCAACAATGCAGTTCACAATTTAAAATCCAAGCTTTCTTACTTTGAATCATGCATATATCAAAAGAAGGAACACTTTTGTCGCAACAATGTATATGGATGTCACATGGGTTAGGAATCCCAAGAAAAGATGAGAATGTGATTAAGGAGTCCTTATGGGTTTGAAGGTTACTAACAATGATCAAAACTTCACAATCATAAACCCCCACCTTCCACCCTCCCTCGAGATCAACTAGTGCCATAATTCAAGTGAAAAAAATATGGAAGTGATGTTTAAACAAAAAAAACTCAAATTTAGGGCCACTTAGTTGAAGGGGAAACCACTTATATATTTCACTATGGGATTATTGTGCGACTTAAGTTTGTTCAATGATAAAGAAGAAAAAGAAACTAAGGGCCACAACTAGGGTTATGACTTTACGATTGTGCTATCCATAGATCAAAAGGACAGAAGAGACTTTGCTTTAGGTTCCACAAGGCCACCAAGAACCCCATCTATGGCTCAAAATAGAGACTACTTTTCCAAAAACCAATAGAATAAGCACCAACCAAGGGCTTAAAACTGCTAACAAAAATGAAGCAAAACAATCTAGATGTGCATCTATGTTCTTACTTAGCAAATCAATGACAAGTGCAGGGGAGTTAGTGGTTGTAACGGGAGTATTGACTTTCGCTTCTTCGAAGTGGCCTCGCATGATAGGTCAAATTTACAATGGAGACAGTATAATGGTGAGTAAAAAAGGGGGGGCAACATCTTTTTATAGGACAAAATACCTCCCCTATTAACCCTCAGGAGACTGCAAGGTTCAAAACTGAGTTGAACGAATTTTGGTAGTAAGATCAACAACATCTTTGGAAACTTAGATCAAGATGCCCCAGATCATTGTGGAGACTCTAGACAAGTCATGATGCCACGTATTAGTGGGTTTGATTGTGTTTCACTGGTGGGTGGGTGGCAGGCCTTGTCCCAATTTTTTGTTCCAATGAACTTACTTTTAAATGACACAATGTATTAAACAAAAGGTGTTGCAACATTGCGGCGACTATGGATGAGTCATGCCGTGACATGTCGATGGAATTGGTTGAGTTTCATCAATAACCACCGAGCCTCGTTTCTTTCTCCGTTGCGGAAATAATTGATTAGCTTCACCACTTTTGTGATGAGTTGTTTTGAGTGGAGTGAAGTTGTCGGCCAATTGATTCGACAAGGTTGTTGTTGCAATGGAATTTTGCAAGCTAGATCGTTGTTGCAACAGACTGTTCATATAATCCTGCTATTACAACGAACTTGTTAGATCTTGTCGATACAACAACCAATTGAAATCCAACTATTGACATTGCGGCGATCTCAAGACAACTCACTAAAATGTAAAACTAAAAAAAATGTAAGTGTTCTTCCCTAGTGAGGCCTAGATAAACTTGAGGTAAAAACCACACTTTTCTTGAAGGAAGAAAGTTTAAAGAAAGTCAATCATTTTATAAGAAATAATGGGGAAGGTAGTTGTAACGAAAACGTAAGCATATAAATATAATATAAATATTTGTTGAGATTCATTGAATATGATATAAATATTTGTTGAGATTCATTGAAGGAAGATTGACCAAGAATTCATAATAATAATTTCGGAAGTTTAAAAAAATCAATAATTTTATAAGAAATAATGGGGAAGGTGTTATAACTAAAACGTAAGCATATAAATATAATATAAATATTAAATATTTGTTCACATTCATTGAAGGAAGATTGATCAAGAATTCATAATAATGATTTCAATCTGAAAATAATGGTACTTAAGAACAATTTCAAAATGTCAAGTTTTCCCAGCAAAATTACCTTCTAGACTACCAAAAGTTGAAATTCCATCCAATGAAATAGCTAGGAAGAATTTGTTGTTTTCTCCACCAAAGCTGCACTTTGTAAATGAATTAGTAAAACTTTGATTTCACACAGATACAATGATGTTACTTTGGAGCACTCGACGAATAAAAAATACTTTAATTCAAAAGCTGTGAAGTGCATCAAAGGTTGTGATTTCATTGATGTTACTTTGGAGCACTCAACGAATAAAAAATACTTTCATTCAAAAGTTGTATACGTACATCAAAGTTTGTGATTTAAATGAATCAAAGCATAATTTATGCAAGGTTCTTGTTTCAATGTGAGAGAGACCCCAAAATATAAATATTTAAAGGGTACAACCCATGTTCAAATGTGATTTGTTGGTGTATTTTTTAAGTCCTTTTCACCTATTTGTTTGGTCATTTGTGAACATTATTAAAATTGTGTTAGTAATGTGGGTAATAGTCATAATAACTAGTCATGCTCATATTATGAAAAAAATGTTTTTTTATGCTTCTACTTTTTAAAGAGATTCCACAAATAGTGTTAGAGAAAACCGATACATATTAACTATTGAAATATAGTTATAATTATAATTAAAAGAAAAAACACAAACATAAAATTAAAGTTATCTTCAAATTATGAAGAAATTTTTTTTTATGCTTCTACTTTCTAAAGAAAGATTCCACAAATAGTGTTAGACAAAACCGATACATATTAACTACTGAAATATAGTTATAATTATAATTAAAAGAAAAAAACACAAACATAAAATTTTATCTAGTATTTCACCTTAAGTAATACCCCAAATTCTAAATGATAAATCTTCACTTGGTGTTAAGGCTAGCAATGCGATTGTGATTCTTATTAATAACAAAACAATCCTTCCACCATTTTGACAATTTATAGACCAAGAAACAAACGAAAGATACGACAATATGCTTCCATCACATCAATGGTTAGAAACAATTTTTACCTTTAACCAAACTCTCCAGCAGCTAGCTTCCTGAGATGATTACCTTTAACCAAACTCTCTAGCAGCTCCAATTCCAGCTGCATAAAAATTTCCATCTTGAGATCGAGGTGGTTACCTTGGATCCATCCTAATAAATGATCCAGCAAAGACAGAACCAAATGTCGAATCATTTTACCAGTTGACAAACCAGTTTGCCTAGCAAAGGCAATCGCAGGAAAGACAGTTGGCCCACTAGCTTTAGAGATCGTTATTTCAGTTAAAGTCCACACTCGATTGAAAGGGGACAAGCAAGATACTATGGAAAAGCTAGGAAATGCAAACACTTGAATAAAATAGGAGCATAATTGGGGCTCATAGCCTCCCTGTAGTGGTGTTTTCTGGTAGTGTGGAGTCCAATAGAGGGGTTTCGTTCACCCTCGATCATCCTTTATCTATGTATCCCTTGGACCTTGGATCCTCCCTTTTTAGTCTCATTCGAGTTGTTTTTTTTAATGAGAATGAAGGTCTGGTTGTAGGGATACAACCCACCTCAGTCACTAGTTGTGGATTGATACAAGGTGTAGAGGGTAGGTGATCTCTAGGATAGAGGTGGGAGAGGCTCATCCTGGTGGGCTTCGAGACCTCTCCACTCCTACTGAGTCGCAAGTTACTAATATATATGGCTTGCATGATGTTGAATATACCCTTGAGAGATTGTTGTAATCTCATATATACTTCTCTAGGATCATATCGTATACATTTAACCTCATATATGTCCCCCTTGATATAATTACATAATACCCTCCCTCAAAAATATTTGTGCCAAAGCTTTGGAATTAAGGGATTTACATGTGATGAACCTAGAGCATAAAATCAACCTTGTTGCATGGTCGTTCAAATGAGGTTTCTAAAGAAATTAAACTAGCATTTGGTTGGAAGCTTAACTAAGAAAATTAACAAAACTTGAGCATAAAATCAACCTTGTTGCATGGTCGTTCAAATGTCATTTCTAAAACAATTAAACTAGCATTTGGTTGGAAGATTAACTAAGAAAAGTAACAACAAATGGCTTATATTATTGAACAAAAAAACCATTTTCCCATACACATCCCCCAAGCTTCCTCAACCACCGTCATTAATACGCCAACCCTTTAAAGTCAGAGTAGTCTAAATGTTAGAAGTTTTCAACATTTTCTTGTTTCTTTTTTTCTGGCTTATTTTTCAAATATACAATAGAAATTTTAGATTAATTCTTGGAAAAGCATATGACAAAAGTTAAACTTGCATAATATTTGCGCCCTTTGTAACACCCTGGTTTTGACCCCGGGGAGGGGGGACGTGTGCCCCGGTTTCGACCCCATGGTATTGAATTGCATATGATGTAAATAGCGTTAATAAATTGTGGTGCAGAGCTCAAGGAAAAGGACCCAACATGAATTTAGTGTTTTATGTTTCGGTAATTAAAATCGATGTCGATAGTCTATGTGCTAGCCAGGCACAATATATTTTGAGACATCATGTAAAAATGCAAATTAATAAAAATACCACAATTAGCTATGCGCTGCAACCTAAAAGAGATGGGGGGCGTGATTTCACAAGAAATAGGGAGGAGGGGATATTCAAACCCTTGAGCCAATGGGTAAAAGCCATATGTCAAAGAGAAAACCCATAAAGCTGTCAACTACCCAATTTGTCTTTTTGTGCCAACCATTTATTTCTGCCAGAAATTGGTTGAAGAAGTTATTTTCCTTGGGATGAGAAAGGTATGGAGGTCAAATTCGAATAGGAAGACCACCCATTTTGGAAAAACATGTTTTGGCTTATTGGGAAAGTAAGAACCCAGAAAATTCATTCCTCGCCCATTCTCTCATTCACGTTTTGGCTCTCTCACGCAACTGAAGGTGGCTGAGCCCTCTCCTTCATGTTTTCCTGCATTTTTCTTCACTCTTCAATGGTCGGGAACCCATTTTTGTGTTGCCAAGTGAATGAGAAAAGAGATCCACGATTTTGGGGGTTTAAGATGATGTTTTTCCTTTCCTCATGTAACTCAGCTTGCTGGGCATTTTCTCCTCATGATTTCTGTCGTTTTCTTCACTTCTCCATGCCCAGAATCCGTTTTTGTATTACTAAGAAAATGGGCAAAAGAGAACCACGATTTTGGGGTCTATGGTAGTCATTTTTTCCCCAGAAATATCCATAGGAATTTTCTGAATTCAGATCCACGAATTAGGGGTTTGAAGAGGTCGTTTTTGCCCACGTGAAGCCATAAACGTCTCTGAAATCGAATTTCATGTTAGAGGGTTGTTTTCCCCTTGTTTCAATTTTCGTTTTGGCTTCCCAGGACGAATTTTTCCATACCCAACAATTGTATTTTGTGGTGGAGTGCATCCTTGTGTTGGCTTGGCCGAGTAAGTCCAAGGAACCCATCTGTTAGTGGGTTTGGTTGTGTTTTGGTGTGAAGGTTGGCTTGGCTAAGTACGTCCGAGGAACCCATCTGTCAGTTGGCCTGACTGTGTTTGGATGTGATTGTTGGCTTGGGTGAGTAAGTCTAAGGAACCCCTATGTTATTGGCTTGTTTCCTTAGTAGCCTATGAAACCCAATTGTTTATTGGCTTGGATGGACAGTCTGTGAAATCCAACTGTGTGCTGGCTTAACTGTGTGTGTATGGTCTTGCTGTGTGTAAGTCTGTTGTTCCCTACCTCCTTGTGGAAATCATGCCCAGCTCGAGGGAGGCGGTGGTGCTGAGAGATTGATGAGGACACTGGCCTATGGTTGGGTGGAACGTTGCAACGACATAGCTAGTTGCAGGGGAGCTTCTTCTCAAGGTAAGTATTATTGTGTGTTTAACCTATGCAATGTATTTGTTTAATGAAGGTTTATGAACATATGGGTGAATCCACGGACCTGGGTAACACTTTTTGGCAAACGCATTTCGGCAAAAACAGAAAAACACACCTCGGTCAAGGTATTTAAATACCTCGACCGAGGTATTTAGATACCTCAGTCGAGGTTCATACCTTGGTCGAGGGCTTAAAAAATAGACTTAGCCCACATTCAAACAAATGGAAAATTTCCTGTTCCTTGCAGAGGTGTAAACCCTGCCATTCCTAGCACATAACTGAGCGGAGTTGATACCGATAGATTCACCAATGAATCTTCTATCCATTGAGGTATCATACACGCATTTTTGCATTCATATGATATTTATTTTTTAATTACTTCTAAAACTTATACTTAGAAAACCACACTACAACTTCGAAGCAGCTCAAAGAAAAATCCGCAGAGTTAAAAATACACAGCCAAAAAATTCTTAAAAATGCACACATCACATATCGACGTGTCCTCTTCAAAAGGGTATCTTTGGTTTTTCAATTTTTGAAAAAATAGAAAAAATTTCTTTATGTGGACAAATATGTGTTTAAAACGATGCTGAAATCGAATGTGGTCACTTTCGAAAAATATTAAATAATTGTATAATGCGAGAAAAATTAACAAAAAAAATGCACATCACACTGCATTTTATGTAGATCATTCTCATATATATATATTTTTAAAATTATTAATGCAATATTGAATTACTCTACGTGGACACGAGCCACTTATTAGCTTCTTCAAATTTTTAAGGTCACACAGTTCATTAAATGCAAAAATTCACACATTAAATGACATCGGAATATTTAAAAAAAATATCACTATGAAGCCAACGTAATATTCTACAATTTGTTTTTTTACTACAAGTCAAAATTCACATGGCATATATGCGTTTTGAGGGCTTCTATCTAGCACATGAGTAAAAAATCAGGTTTTCATCGCCAAATTTGGCCAAAAAGTGTTACCCATCTTCATGGAATCACCCATATAGAATGCTTGTAATGTGTTTCTTCCGCTGTATTTGCATTTGCTATGCATTTGTATGTATTTTTATTTCAATGCATTTTGTTATTATGTTCATGGGGCTAGATTTCTCAGTCTGATAGAGCGGCAACAGTGCGAGACGCGTCCTTTCCATCGTCGAGATGATACTAAATCCATTTAAGGATTCAAAGACATGAATTAGACACTTAAAAATGATCAGATTTTGTAAAAAATAAGATAAATTCCAAAACATCTTACAAATAAACTACTCCTTTAAAATCTTTAAAAATAAAATAATAATAATAATAATAATAAAATACAAATCCTCTATTATTTAATACAAACTTTTCACAATAAATATTTTATTTTAAAGAATAGAATTGTATCTTTCTTCTTTCTCTTTTCCCACAAGAATTTGAAACGTGATCTCTTAGATTTGTGGATAATGGATCGAGAAGTAAACATGATCTCTTAGATTTGTGGATAATGGATCGAGATATATAGGCCATAGAAAACCATAAAGCCTTGCCTTCAACGTAGCTTCCATTTTTTCAATGAGCAACAACCAGTCATTGCTCCAATAAGCATTGGGTTTTAGTCTGTATGAGTTTTATAAGACCAATTCCCAACATCGATCTGCGGAGCCATCTGTTAGATAAGGCTTTAACTAGATATAGGAAAGGTTATTGAAGGAACAACTTAAATTAACTTTCCATTATCAAATACGAATTAGAACAATGGATACACACATATAGAGTATTATAGGCTCTCTTACTCTTAATTAATTATAATTAGGTAGATATATAGGCTCCTGTTATTACATTGAAATTAAGGAGAATGGATGCCGGGTGGATAGACCCCTCCCTACCATCTTACCGGTGGGCTATTCCTTTAGACCCAAAGGGCTCTTAGTTATATAGATATATATATAGCACTGCAGGCTCTTAGTTATATAGACATACTTCTACATGCATTTAAACCCTCGATTTTTAGTAGAGATGAGCGGGCAAGCGCGGTGTGGGGACTGCAATTAATGGTGAAACTCTCTGCAGCGAGATTCCAAACCTCTCAGTCATGTCCATCTTCTCTGCTGTCATGCCATCTGGAAGAGACCAGTTGAACGAGTGGAGGAGAGAAGCTATTACCACGTGAACCATCCTATGAGCCAGGGGAAGACCGGGGCAAATTCTCCTTCCTGCCCCAAACGGAATCAGTTCGAAGTTTTGCCCTCTGTATTCCAACTCTGACTCCATAAATCTCTCAGGCTTGAACTCTAATGGCTCACTCCAGATGGTTGGGTCTCTTCCTATTGCCCAGACATTTACCAGCACCTGGGTGTTCTTGGGTATTACGTATCCTGCAACTTCACAAGTGCTCTCTGCTCTGTGAGGGATTAGCAGAGGAGCTGCCGGGTGCAAACGAAACACTTCTTTCACCACTGCATGAAGATAAGGCAGGCGATCGATGTCACTTTCTTCAACTCTTCTATCTTTACCGATCACCACTTCCAATTCTGCTTGAGCTTTCTTCATTATCCGAGGATTGCGAATAACCTCAGCTATTGCCCATTCAATCGTTGAACTGCTCGTTTCGCTACCAGCTATAAACAACTCCTGCACATCAACAGTCCCAAGAAATTGAGAGTGCAGAAAATTGTAAATTCCACCATAAACTAGCTAAATTGAAATAAATTTCAATAGTGAAAGAAGCATACTTACATATAGAAAGGGGATAATGTCTCTCTTGGTAAATGTTTCTCCGCTCTCGCTTCTGTAATCGAGTAGAATGTCCAGAAAGTCTTTTGCCTTTGCACCGCTGTGCTCAGTCGTGCCCTCTTTTCTACTTTGAAGTCGAGCCTCTACGGATCTATCCAGCAACGCAAATAGCATGCCTTTGTATTTGGTTACATCGCGGCTCACGCCCTGAGGATCCAAAATTTGCAGAAAAGGAAAGTAGTCAACCAAGTTAGGTTTTCCTTGGATTACCATCAACTTCGTGACTGTTTCTTTGAATTCTTGAGCGGCCTCAGAGTCCCGTTCGAACATGTTTTGAGAAAAAATCAAGTTGCCCAACAGGTTCAGACTGGTAAGAAACACAGTATGCCCGATATTCACACCCTTGGCCTTTGTAGAATCCATAAAAATGGATCTAGTTGTGGAAAAGACCTGATCTCTTCTGAGATGCCGCAAGGCCTCCAGTCTCTTGACGCTAAAGAGCTCGGTGTTGCAAAATCTGCGGAGCATACGCCAACGAGGCCCGCATGAGTTGCTCCATACCATGGAATAGTCGCACTGGGAGAGGCATTTGACTGCTTGTATGACGGTGCGTCCAGAAAAGACTTGGTCGTGACTTTTCAAGACTTCCTTCGCCATTGCGGGTGATGAAACTATAACAGTTGTTTTCATTCCTATATGAAGAGTCATTAGAGGACCGTATTTTGCAGCAAGGTGAAACAGAGACTCGTTGGGCTTCTTCCCAAGCTGGAGGAGATTTCCAACGATCGGCCATCCTGAAGGCCCTGGAGGAAGCCTACCTGCGCTCTTCCTGGAGATGATAATGAGCTTTAAAACCAACAAGAATGTCATGAAATAACAGAAACCACTAATTGCCTCCATTGCGATAGCACTCTCAAGCAACCCAAAAGCACAATATATTTAGTTGGTTTCGCCCGAGACTGCGTGTGACCTGACCATGATGACCTGACTCGACTGGTATGATCGAAGGAGATAAATTCATATAGGACAAAACTATAATAATTGAGTATGACTCCATTTGTGTGGTTTCTGAACAATAAAATTTCAGTATCATGATGAATATGATGGAAAGGACATAAAATTATGAATCCGATGACAAGTAAATATATCATTATGGAATAGTTACTTTATGTTTTTTTATTTGAAAGTGTTTAAACTAGCAATTGCTTTAAAATGTGTGATAGTAACTTGGAAGGGAAAAAACATAAATTAAAGTAGATGTGATGAAATACTTTTTCTTATAAAATTGTTCATTTTCAATTGGTAAACTATTCCATTATGTTTTTTTTTATTTGAAAGTGTTTAAACTAGTAATTGCTTTATTACTTGAAAGTGTTTAAACTAGTAATTGCTTTAAAATGTGTAATAGTAAGTTGGAAGGGAAAAAACATAAATTAAATTAAAATAGATGCGATAAAAACGTTTTTCTTATAAAATTGTTCATTTTAAATTGGTAAAGCATTATTTGAAAATTTATTTAAAAAAAAGAATTAAAAAGAATTTTTTAAGATAAGTGGAGAATGAAACATTATTTGCAATAAAGATTATACAAAAGTATAAATATTATAAACACATAATATGGCTTATGTGTATATTCATCTACCTTGGATAAAACTATAAACTTTATGCATAATTTGTTCATAAAAGTAGAGAAAATATGTGCAACCTACATGGTAGTGTAATAGCTAATATATATTTAATCTATAAAGATAAACATTTCAATTTATAATTGCATCGTATATGTAAAAGCATCTTTCTAAATAGAATAGAATGCTTTTTAACAACTATATATATATATATATATTGCAAGGTTGAATTTTTTAAAAGGTAAAGCCATACATTTATCCTCTTCACAATGGAATTTCTATATTTCATTTATAGAAAGTAAAAAACAATATTAAAATGACAAGAACAAGTAGCAAAACACCACACCATATTCTAATGAGTAGATCTCCCCTAGAGTTGATAAATCTTGCTTGTGTTATCACTTGTGACCATTAAGGGCAAAACACTCGTAATATGGGATGGATTGCATAAGCCATGTGTCTCACATTCCATAATTGGTAACAACTTCTTGAAACCAATCTTTTCCATGATGTTAATTTAGAGTTATGGTTGGTAGCTCTTGGGTATTGACATGACTTGATAACTTAGAAATAGTAAAAAAAAATGATAAGAAAATAGAATAGTGTCGTTGTGTGCCTCTTATTTGGATTAAAGTATATATGTCACACAATTATTTGCTTATTTTCCAATGATATATATATATTTATGTTGGACCAGTAAAAGTGCACAAGGAAGAATCTGACGTGGCGTGCAAGTGCAATATAGAAAGAACAAGCGCACAACAAAAAAACAGGAAAAATCAAGTAAAGGTAAAGGAAGAAGCGCAAGCACAGAGTAGACAAAGATGCAATTCTTTGTCGCTATTAATAAAAATATGCAAGGTACGAGTTCAAACATGTAAGTACATTAATAACCGTTCGTTATTTTATTTTGGATAATAACTTTATTTTTAGATTTTTCCTTGGAATAATTTTAGTTGAACTTATGAGCTTTTATAGTTCAAATTGCAATTTTTTGTGAATAGATTAAATGCATTATAAAATGTTTAACTTATTTCTTTTTATTTTATTTTTTATGACTAAAAATATTTAAAAATAACTTATTTTATTTTATTTTTTATGACTAAAAATATTTAAAAATAACTTTTTCTTTTTTTTATGACTAAAAGTGAACTACCAATATGGGCAACATAGCCAGAGGTTTGGGCTTGGAAACCAAATATGGAGATAAATTAATCTCGGTTTCAGCCTCGAAAGCAAACATGGAGATATGGAGATAAATTAATCTGAACTGGTCACTTTTTTAAACTAATTGTTCCAGGATTCCAAGGCTATTGGAATTGGAATATGAATGCGAGAGGAAACGAAAGCAACATCAATGGCATGAATAACAACGTTCAAGGGTCATCATCTGCACACTTATATTCCCAAAACCGCTTACTCAGCATAGGTAATTTTTATAGTGATAAAAAAACATGGAAACAATTAGGTCTTATATTCTTTTTTTTGCTGAACTTTTCCATTTGGATACAGTTGAAATAATTTGCAGAGGCAGAGCATGAGACACATTAAAATGTCAGAATTGGCAAGATATTTTCATATCCCGATATTCGAAGCAGCCTCGAAACTTCAAGTATCTCGAACGGTTGTGAAAAAAACATGCCCCAAAAATGGCTTGAATCGTTGGCCTCATCGTTAAGTAAGAACCTAATGCAAACGTGAATGATAATTTTTGCATTGATAAATTGTGAAGTTTGTAGGCTAACTGATTTGCATATCTTTTTTTTTGAATATAGACAAAAGCTTACCTTGTCATGGCTGGTTGGAATTCATATTAAGAGCATAGAGCTTCATAAATTAAGCCTCCAATGACAAGAAACAAAGAAAACTATTACATTATTAGTCATAAATTTATGACAAAATCCAAAAACCAATACAAACTACATCTAAATTATAAGATTATTATAAATTTATTTGCAATTGTAAATGCAATTATAATGATTAACGATTAAGTAATATGGAAACCATTATGATTAATATAACAACATAAATGGAATGCTAATAATGAAAAATATCTATTAATAATTAAGGTAATTATTAATTTTGCATGCAGGTAGTATTTTATTCGAGCCGACTTCTAGAGCAAGCACGAACAACAAAATCCTTTGAGAACCCCTAATGTTGCCGCTTCTAACCAAAGAGACAACTAATTCAACATTTTACCACCGGAAACCCTCATATTCAATAAGCAGTATAGAAATAAGTGCATTTTCTCGCACATTATACTAAAATCCCTTTAAATCGACGAAACGAGCAATGCTAACGAAGAATTAACAGTAAAATAAAATCATATAGGGATCAATTTTTCGGGCTTGATAATCGAGAACCTTTATTCCAGTAAATTACATTTAGTATTCCAGTTTCTTCCGCTACTGATTTTTTTCCTCCAAAATTTGTTCCTATGAGAAAGACGAATAGTAAAACACTAAAACATAACAAAATCAGAGGCCCAAAAGCCCATTTAAAGGCTCTGAATTGAAGTGAAATAAAACAAAAAAGCTACATTTGCACAGAATTACTTACTTCGGGTGGCAGCTGGGCACTGTATGTGATAGACAAACTCGTCCACTTCTGCGCTTTTCAACTTTCTGTCTATAACAAGCGCTTGTCTGCAAGAGCAAGCAAACCTTATTGACGTCCATAGAAAAGGTAATTCACAATCCTTATGTTATGTATTTCTAAATAGTGTGTTGCGTATATTTACCTTGCCGAATGGTTCTGTATCGAGCAGGACTGTATCCTGGTAATTGCTAAAAATGTACGCGCTTCAGACCCAGGTCGAAAAATTAATATGACAAAAAACCAAGCGGAAGAGGCCACATATCGTCAAATCGACCTCCATATCGTCAAATCAACGTCCAAAATGGCAACAGAAGTATAAAATCTGTGCTCCGATGGATTGAAATGCTATAATAGTTGATTCAACTTTAAACACTAGTTGATGTGCATACACCTTTAAGCCTGTTCGGAAATGACATCCATGTGGACTGTTGCATGACTTCCTGCACATAGATTTGGACAACACCTACGAAAGGTGTCAGCTAATCGATTGCATGCACCTAGAAATTCAGTTGTCAAGAAAATGTAGATTGTACAAAGCTCAACGGTTATCAGAATATGTCAAGTTGAGAAGTTTGTCAGAAAGTGCACACTTCACAAAGCTCCGCATTTGTTAGAGTATGTCAGGTTTCCAAAGAAAACGTTTTTTGGACAATAAGAAAGTTTAGCAAAAAAGCATTAAAAAAACAGGTAAAAATCATAGCATAAAAATTAGGAAAGAGTTTTGCATGAATCTCAAAACCAAGGCGAATACATAATTCTCTGCTTGCAGGGAAGTTCCTTCTTGCAAGGAATAATAAGGATGGCCCATTACATGTAAAAATTGAGATGTTGAAGAAGTGAACCAATATTAAAAGACAAAAAATTCAAAATCGATACAAAATACAAAGATGTCTTATCATCATCCTATTCAATCAAAAGGTTAACTAAAGATGAAATCGGTATGAAAATCCAATTGACGACCACATAAAAGTTTGAATGTAGAATCGTTTCATTTCTTAAATCGCAGACGTCATCACCACAAACTGTTCTAGAAAATTAAATTAGGGTGATCTTACCCTTTCACCATTCGACAATTATACCCAAACACTTAGCATCATCCTATTCAATCAAAAGGTTAACTAAAGATGAAATCAGTATGAAAATCCAATTGACGACCACATAAAAGTTTGAATGTAGAATCGTTTCATTTCTTAAATCGCAGACGTCATCACCACAAACTGTTCTAGAAAATTAAATTAGGGTGATCTTACCCTTTCAACATTCGACAATTATACCCAAACGCTTAGAATATCATATTGTATTGTGTCTTCATCTTAGAATAATAATAAAATGTAATAAACATAACTAGCAATTGCCCCAGGAAGGTGCAATAATATGCCAATAAGTTGTTGTTGGAAGGTAAAAAGTGTTGAAAATGCGAATTAAAATTGAGTTGGTGTAGACATGATGTTGTAACTTGCAGAGAACATAAACAAATCCATCCTGAGAATGATACTTTGTTTGAAAAATAAAGAACATGATCTTTTAATCTTTTTCTATTGTTGGTAAGGCAGCTTAGTCTCTTTGTCTATTGAGTATAAAAAAAAGAACCATAAATTCCTTTAAAACGTTGAGAATGTTATTGGATGCCAAAAAAAATCAAAGAAGAACTCATAAATTTGGAGGATGTGTGGAAGGACACCTTAATAAGAAAATTGAATATTCTATAGTTATGAGCATAATATATTTTCATCGTGACACAATGATAACTGAGTTAATTTAATTCAGAGGCGGAACATTGAAATGTTTTTTTCCAGTCAAGACTCAAAAATATAGTCTTTCATGTCAAATGCATCACTACTTTTAGGTATAGGGTCAGTGCAAGAAGATGATGGACCTTTTTGGCGCGTTAGATGCAATAGAAACCTGAAAAATCAGGCATCCCTCAACTTACTTGGATTTTTTGAG